>CM065589.1:574447312-574825710 GCA_033119425.1 Bufotes viridis
ACACGTACAGTGAAGTAGTTGCTTTAATATCCATAATAGTTTCCATTACTACAATGCAGTTGTCCCATGGAGGTGTCCTGTGTGCTGACCCAGCACATGTATGTCATGTAACACTGTTGCTCATTGACTGTGAGTGGGGTCGGTGTCACATGCATACCTCCCAACCGTCCCGGATTAAGTGGTACAGACCGGGATTTCAGTGGCTGTCCTGGTACGGGGGAGGTATGTCCCGCTTTCTGGCAGCTGTCCCTGCGTCCATAGGAAGCAGAGACAGTTGCCATATGAAGCAGAGAGCTGTCGCCGGCATCGGCTCCCTGCTTCATCATCCCTCCCCCCTGCCGGCTCTCCACTCCTCTGGTCTGTGGGAGGCGGGGCGGGCTGGCATTCAGCCTCAGCTCCGCCTCCTTCACAGACTAGAGCAGCCAATGTCCTGCTGCTGCTAGGAAGAAGGTGAGTATGTGGTGTTTATGTTTTTTACTTTCTGTTAGGGGCACAATGTGGGCATATTACTGGGGGGCACAATGTGGGCATATTACTGGGGGGCACAATGTGGGCATATTACTGGGGGCACAGTGTGGGCATATTACTGGGGGCACAATGTGGGCATATTACTGGAGGCACAATGTGGGTATATTACTGGAGGCACAATGTGGGCATATTACTGGAGGCACAATGTGGGCATATTACTGGGGGGCACAATGTGGGCATATTACTGGGGGGCACAATGTGGGCATATTACTGGGGGCACAATGTGGGCATATTACTGGAGGCACAATGTGGGTATATTACTGGAGGCACAATGTGGGCATATTACTGGAGGCACAATGTGGGCATATTACTGGGGGGCACAATGTGGGCATATTACTGGGGGCACAATGTGGGCATATTACTGGGGACACAATGTGGGCATATTACTGGGAGGCACAATGTGGGCATATTACTGGGGGCACAATGTGGGCATATTACTGGGGACACAATGTGGGCATATTACTGGGGGACACAATGTGGGCATATTACTGGGAGGCACAATGTGAGCATATTACTGGGGGGCACAATGTGAGCATATTACTGGGGGGCACAATGTGGGCATATTACTGGGGGCACAATGTGGGCATATTACTGGGGGCACAATGTGGGCATATTACTGGGGGCACAATGTGGGCATATTACTGGGGGACACAATGTGGGCATATTACTGGGGGGCACAATGTGGGCATATTTCTGAGGGCACAATGTGGGCATATCACTGGGGAGCACAATGTGGGCATATTACTGGGGGCACAATGTGGGCATATTACTGGGGGCACAATGTGGGCATATTACTGGGGGCACAATGTGGGCATATTACTGGGGAGCACAATGTGGGCATATTACTGAGGGGCACAATGTGGGCATATTACTGGGGGCACAATGTAGGCATATCACTGGGAGGCACAATGTGGGCATATCACTGGGGGCACAATGTGGGCATATCACTGGGGGGCACAATGTGTGGGCATATCACTGGGGGCACAATGTGGGCATATTACTGGGGGCACAATGTGGGCATATTACTGGGGGCACAATGTGGGCATATTACTGGGGGCACAATGTGGGCATATTACTGGGGCACAATGTGGGCATATTACTGGGGGCACAATGTGGGCATATTACTGGGGGCACAGTGTGGGCATATCACTGAGGCACAATGTGGGCATATTACTGGGGGCACAATGTGGGCATATTACTGGGGGCACAATGTGGAGGGGGCTTCCTGCTGCAAGAAGACCACTGGTCGGACTGGTTCTATCAGCTGGACAGTAAGAATATCTCCACGTCATGTATAACGATGTTAATATCAATCAGCAGGAGATTAGAGGTTGGGAGACGACATCCGATTAGAAAGATCCTAATGAATTTATGTAAGAAGTAATGAATTGGAAGTTATTAAGGGATATAGAGGAAATTACATGACTTTCCTCAGGATCTAATTAGACATCATTAAGCGATGTAATGATCAAAGGTCGCAGTTCGGCTTTTGATTACTATGGCTGAGGAGTGATTACATTTGACTGTGACCCTGATGGGCGTATACACGGACACACCAATGCGCTGATGAGACACACAAATCCCAAACACACCTGGCCGCAGCGTTAAAAATCTACCTGCGATCTGACCAGCACTTCAATACATTTTAATACTGATATACTGCTCCTTAAAGGGGAAGAATGTGTGCAACCCCTTAAAATTTTACTCAAACCAGGCGAAATATGTATACAGGCTAATTAGTTTACTTCTGATAGGACCTTGAGCACCAATGCCCTCTACAGGTTGTAGTATGAACTGCACAGTTCTCTTCCACTACTGCTTTGGCTGTATACAATAAGATATAATCGTCTTAAAGGGAATGCGTTGCCTATATTTTTTTCTACCAGTTAAAATCAGATAGTGACACCTTTTTTTTTCTAATCTGTTTTCATTCACTAATTGTATTATTATTATGGGGGCGGCCATCTTGCTGAGCTGTTGTTAACAGGGTTTAGAGATATGCTTTATAGCAGCCATGATAGTCCACAGACACAATGGACAGGAGGGGACCTTACTGACTTCTATGGGAGAGTTTTCTAGGCATGCTCTGTGTCCTGTGCTGAGTATATTGTGCAGGGAGGGGGTGTAGGTAGGCTGTGACCATCATCTACCGTGAATGGTGGATCCTGTGCTTTTTATATATCTGTCACTGTAATCCTGCCTTTGAGGATATTGAGATGACTGATGAAAAGTAATCTTTAAAGAACATTTTGTCTTGACCTATTATTAAGCTTAGTGGCCAGTGGGCAAACATGATTTTAAGATTTTTATATAACCATAGTGACACTGGAAATTAAAAACACCAAAAATATTTAAACATAAAAAGTTGATTTAGATAACAGGCCTTTTCTGATGACACACTCCTTTTAATGATTTAATGTCGGTCTTAAAAACCACTTGTAATAACGATACAGGAACATCTATTCCTATGACTGCTGTGCCGTTCCTCTATTATTCCTACTAACGGTTCATGAATGTATTGCCAGCAGTCTGGAGCATCTATTCTTGTGACTCTATGATGTGCCATTCCTGTATTATTCCTGCTAGAAGCTATTAATGAATTACAAGCAGTCTGTAATGAAGTTCCAGATGGGCGTCACCAGTTGGAGGCGTGTCCCTGCACCGTCTGACACTGGCAGCACTGACTGTATAGTGTCAATCGGTGCAGGGACACACCCACAACTGGTAACACCCATCTGGCCTTCATTACAGTAATTCATTAATAACTCCTAACAGGAATAATACAGGGACGGCACATCATAGAGTCATACGAATAGATGCTCCAGAAATATTATTACATGGGGAATGAAGGTAGGTATTAAACCAGACATGTCAGGACAGGTGACGGGTCCTCTTTAATGCCATCTACCATTCCTTCACGTTTGTCCCTTTACTGGAAAACCAATTATTATGGGCTCTCGTATGCAAATATATAAGGAAAATCATAAAGGAATTAGTCAAAAAAGGTAGATGGGCGTTATATATAGTACCGCCAAAGTATGCGGATACAGACAGTCTAGGACAGGGATCAGCAATAGGGTTGAGCGAACTTGTATTTTAAGTTCAGCGTCTAAAGTTCGGGTTCGGGTTATCTTAGGATCCCGTTAAAGATTCCGCTACCATGGACCATAACGGAATTTGGAATCCATAAGGGGATGGATGAACCCGAACGCCGAACTTAAAAAAACAAGTTTGCGCAACCGTCCTTCACTGCTCTACTTCCTTCTTCTCCTCCACACAGAGCACAGGAGCTCCGCCCCTCATGTCACATGACCATTATACCAGGCCCTTTACCACCTCTTATCCAATCCAGTACTGAGCCACCCCCCTGCACTGATCACATGACGGTGACGTCACCCCAGGTCCTTAGTGTTGAACTTTGGCGTCCAAGGTTCGAGTTCATCGAAGAACCCCCTTATGGATTCCAAATTCCGTTATGGTCCGTGGTAGCGGAATCCATAACGGGATTCTAAGATAACCCGAACTTTAGACGCCGAACTTAAAATACAAGTTCGCTCAACCCTAATCAGCAACCTTCGGCACCGCAGCTGTTGTGAAACTACAATTCCTAGCATGCTCCATTCCTTTTTATGAGAGTTCTGAGAAGAGTAGCGGAGGTATGCATGCTGGGAGTTGTAGTTTCACAACAGCTGGAGTGCCGGAGATTGCCTACCCCTGCTCTAGGAGGACCAGATAATTTACCATTGGTTTTGTGGATAAGAGCAGATGTGGGTCATTTATGAGGTGTTGTCAGAGAGCAGACAGCAATGTCCCCAGCCCTGAGGCACACGGATAGCACGGACGATACAAGAAGTATGGAGTACCTGAGAAGGGGAGCCAGCAGACGCCCTCCCCAGAGTAGGAGAGTGGTTAGTGACAGACTGAGAGGACAGACTGGACGAGACAGGAGATTTGTAGTGGTTAGGAGAAAGTTTCTCAGAGGAGAACCTATTGGGCTTTTTGTCAGTCGGCGGGTTGCGTGCAAAGATTTTTGGAGATGGTAAGTTATCGTACACATCTGCATCATCATACAGCACCTCTTCTCCCTTCTGCCTGCAAGAATAATCCTCGTCCGGCATCCACTGTAAATACACACAAGAGGAACATGGAAAGAGAAGAAGGCAAAGGGGGAAAAAAGGGAAGAAAAAGAGGGGACAAACAGTGCACAACGCCAAACTGTCCGCCATTGACGCCTGCAAAGAGGAAGGACATTCACCAATGCTGTAGAGAAGAAAGACCGGCACTCGCTTGTGGATTATCTATATGCAGATTTATTCAGTCACATATTAATTCATAGTGACGCGTTTCAGCACTACACGATAGTCTGAAGAAAGCACGTGTAGTGCTGAAACGCGTCACTATGAATTAATATGTGACTGAATAAATCTGCATATAGATAATCCACAAGCGAGTGTCGGTCTTTCTTCTCTACATCGTCTGTTGGGATGCCCGCCCGCCGACACGTGCACCGCTAACGTTCAAGAGCAGTGCCGACCATTTCTACAATATATTCACCAATGCTGATCACTGCTTGAGGAGATCACAATAAATAGTGCCGCCAAGTCCTCCAGTGCAAGAACTGCTATTTCCAGCAGCTCCCTGTCTGGCTAATAGAAGGCAGCTGTCTTCATAGTGAATGTGCACCAAGGAAAATCTAATCATCATCTAGTGAAACCCAAAAACAGCGCTGAGCCGTGCTCCCCGCCAGACCCCATCCCCCCATGTGTCTCTGACTGCAGGCACATCCTCTGACCCTCTATTTTGTACTATCATGATGGACCCCCATTGACCTATAAAGGGGTCAATCAAGTCCACATTGGTGTATTGGAATTATCTGAGAGCACCATTATGGCTGTTGCTTGCTCTATTCAGTCCAGCTTGGCAGAAACACAGAGCCCCGTAGTGCAAATGTGAACATATCCGTAAAACAAAAATATAACCCACAAGAAATATTCTACGCTGTTCAAAGCAGCCCCTGGATCTGAATACTTTTGCAATTGCATGTAATGAAACATTTAGTATAACCAGTGAGTTATTCAATAAAATCTATCTGTAGAGCGCCACCTGCTGTTTGTTCTTTGTATAATTTCTTTGTCCGCAGATTGCCACACATGCTCAGTTCCATCTTTCAACTGCCACCAGCTGCAGTAGAAAGGAAACGCCCCCTGAGAAAGCATACGCCCCCTAAGCGGTCAGCTTGATATAAATCTAGCAGAGCAATGAATGTGGAGATCTCTGGATCCATGTGAGGTACAGGGCTGGTTCTAGCTTTGTTAGAAAGATACATACATTTTTACGTAAATCACGGAATAGTCCCTTTAGGGTGCATTCACACGTCCGTATGAACGGTCCGGCTCCGATCCGCAATTCTGTTCCCGAAAAAATTACTACATGTCCTATTCTTGTCTGCAACTGCGGGCAAGAAAAGGCATTTTCTATTATAGTGCCGGCGATGTGCGGTCCGTGAAATGAGGAACGTACATTGCCGGTCTCCATGTTTTGTGGATCCGCAAAACACCTACGGACGTGTGAATGGACCCTTCACCAGAGGAGTACATACTAACACGAGAGCCGTGCACTGCATGTCCTCCTTACCAAGCCATTGATGCACGGGACATCGTCGTAGTGAAGAGCCACTCCGCTGGGACACGAGTAGCCGTTGGTGGGGGCTTCACGATAGGGGTTAGTGGAGATGACTCTCCTGTTCATGAAACTGAAAGAAAAAAATAATACACAAGAGAAAATGTCTTATTAAGAGAAGATTGCTTTCAAGTCCAGTTCTTTCACTCCACAGGGGCCAATTTCAACCTCTCCCTGACTCCTCGAAAGGCAGGGCGAAAATAAAAAATTCCGAAAGCTTTCATACGTCCATTTCCATAATGGAGAGTGACCACCTCCCTGTGACCACTGAATGCAACACAAGGTGTCAGGACCCCCATCAATGTCAGCGCCGCCCTCGGCATTGATCTGCATTGACTGTGGTGCAGAAAGAGTTAAACGGCCAGGATCAGAGTTTACACGGATCCTAGCCGCGTCATCTGTCAATCCTCTGGGTAAGACTACACACATATCTGCTTACACTTCGATGAGGAATTTCTGCGCCGGATGATACCAAGAAGAATTTGATATTGAGATAGGATTTGTCAGTGAGTCAGGACAATCCCCGAGGCTACGATAAAGGGTGGCGAATATGGAGAGGACCCAACGGGATCTTATACTGGGATGTGTAATAGGTCATCCGCTCTAAAATACGACATATCCTCTACGAGCCAGCGGTTACATCTTTGGAATCTATCTGATAAACTGTACTTTGAAAGGCCGGCACCTGTGGTATTTACTGTGATATCACTAGTGCTGGGGCGCCAGTGATATCAAACACAGAGGAGAGAGGATCACATGTATATATACATACAAACACTTTTTTTTTTTACAGGGAGTTATTGGGTTAAAAATACAAACAGGCCATGTGTACCCTCACTGACCCCTCGGACGCTGCCTTTCCAATGCTGCTCCGGTCCTCACGGCCTTTCTCTTCCTGGTCCTCGACACACTGGAAACGCAGAGCTGAGGCGGGTCAGAGCTACGCCCAGTGATCGGCCGAATGGGGACCAGTAAGAGAGGAGCATGGGGACAAGACTAGCATGTGAACAGCGAGGGAGATTAAAGGGGTTGTCTCATCTCAGACAATGGGCGCCCAGCGGAGGATGGAGCCCCGAAAGTTGCAGAGGATGCACTGCACATGCGCAGCCGCCCTCCATTCATTTTCTATAGGGCCACCGAAAATAGGCGAATGCTGGCTTGGATATTTCTGTTGGGCCCATAGAAGTGAATGGGAGCGGTGGCTGGTCATGCTCCGTGAGCACCCATTCTCTTATATGGGGAGAGTGCTTGGCGGTGGCCGGACTGGAGTCCTCCAGCCTCCACTTTGCAGGGCTCCGTTCCCGATATAGGTGCGGACCTGCATGTATAAGACAATGGGGGCATATCCTAGCGATATACCCCCATTGTCTCAGATGACATACCCCTTTAAGGCTTATTTTATATATAATTTTATACACACACACTATATATATATATGTGTATTTATTTTTTTAGACATTGCTGGCATATCGCTGCGGTATACCACCAATGCCAGACAGGTACTGGTCGCACCTCTGGGACCCGCACCTATCTCCAGAACAGACCTCTGAAAATGAAGAAGAGTAGAGTTGAGCGAACTTGTGTTTTAAGCCAAAGTTCGGTTTTGGGTTTTCCAAGCATCCCGTTATGGATTCCGCTACCACAGACCATAGCGGTGTTTGGAACACGGGGTGAAGGACCTGGGGTGATGTCACCGTCATGTGATCAGTGCAGGGGGCGTGGCTCAGTACTGGATTGGATAAGAGCTCGTAGGCTACCACCTCTTATCTAATCCAGTATTGAGCCACGCCCCCTGCACTGATCACATGACGTTGATGTCACCCCAGGTCCTTTACCCCGTGTTCCAAATGCCGTTATGGCCCGTGGTAGCGGAATCCATAACGGGATGCTTGGATAACCCAAACCCGAACTTTGGACACTGAACTTAAAACACAGGTTCGCTCAACTCTAAAGAAGAGCACATTGCGAGTTCATCATTCATTACTATGGGAGTTACAAAAGTAGTTAAGTGAGCGCACTTGGCTATTTTCAGAAGTTCGATAAAAATGAATGGAGCGCGCACTGCGCAAGCAGGGTCAGCGGTCGATTCACTCCTATGAGTCTGCCAGAGATTGCAGCGCTCAGCTATTTTCGGCAGTCCCATAGACATAAATGAAGGCTGACTGCATATGTACGGCTGCTCTCCACTTACTTCAGGGGTCCCCTTTCTTAAGATAAGTGCCGGTCCCAGCGTTGGGCCCCGCACCTATCTGACATTGGTGGCAGATCCTAGCAATATGCCACCAATGTCTAAGATGAGACAACCCTTTGCGGCCCTTTTAACTATAACAAACAGAAATTGCCACTGTCAGGGATGGAACATCTCGACCCGCCTGATTTTGTTTTTCCACCAGAAACAGCGCCACTCTTGTCCATGGACTGTATCTGGTATTGCACCTAATCCCCATTTGAGTGAAATGCGTTGAGCTGTGATACCAGACACGGCCAATAGATGAAAGTGGCACAGTTTCCGCTGGCCCCAACCTTTCTCTGGCATGGACACAGAAACTGGGCCTTGTAATTCTGAGGTGCAGGTTCTGGCAAAGAAGAATTGTCTTACATTATAACCTTCATTAGGCTACAGCTTCTACGTCAAGACCAACCAGAGGGTCTGCAAGAGATTTTACTGCTGGAGTTGCAGCTCCTCTGATCACCACTGGGTGGCGCTGTGCAGAAGCGAACTCGCAAGACTAACCACATGGAGACGAATGATCGGGGAAGACGACCACATTTATCTTCATTTTACTTTGCTAAAATGAAATCAGAGGGAGTAGACACAGAACAGATGCCAAATTGTGGGTTTTGACCTGGTCGACTGAAGTACAGTTAATTTGACCGGACAGAAGAGCGGATTTATAGGTAAACATATCGTCTCCAAAGTAATGGAAATGGACGTGAGGAGTTACTAAATGGATAATTAAGGACGTACTTGGCAACCTTCCACAACACAAAGCCATAAAAAAGTTTGCTTTGAGCTTTTATATATGAAAGTGCATTTTAGTTGAAACAATGTCCATGAAACACGACGTCATCTGTTTTGAGATTTCAAAATCTCTGCTTGCTGTCGGTAAAATGCAAACATGCCTATATATTAGGAGGTAGAAAGCTTGTTCAGGCCTGGTCCTGCTCACACAGCAGAGATAGAGACGAGGTATCAGTGGCGCAATCAACCAGAAGTGCGGAGGCTTGTGAGCTGGGTTTAGCTCGCCGAGGATGGGTCTCTACACTGACGCATTGTAACAAATTCCAGCCACTTAGTCCCTTAGGTGTGCGGGACCATTCTTCATCTATCCTCTTACCAGAAAGACTGCTTAGCTGTCTGGATGACATTGGCGGTGGTGTCCACATCAATGTAGTCGTAGTGCAGCGCTCCGGGATCTGTAGAGGAACCGGTTTCTGCCAGTAAGATGCCGATCCACCTGCCCATGTTTTCTGAAGATGAGGCCTAAGAAGAGGAATGAGCAACGTTATTAGTGCGGAGAACATCCAGCCCTCTCGTAGGGTCACTGACTTTTTGTGGTAGACATCTCTCTACATTTACTATACAGAATCCCAGATGTGCCCCAGCCCACTGTTCAGCTCGCCTCTCATTATAAGAGACCTTCCATCCGACGTCTTCAATATCTAAGAATGCCTAATAACAGACTGACACTTCCTGTTCTGTACAGATCACCTCTCAGCAGTCCTCTCAGTATCATCACAGGCAGGATTACAATGAAAGTTGACACCTAGATAGAAATAACCCAGGACCTAATATTAACAATAGCTGATGGTCATAGCTCACCACCTCCCTGCACAATGACCTCTACACAGGTCGCAGAGCATGCCCACAACACTCTCCCAAAAAAAAAAAAAAAAATGTATTTTAAGCATCTTTTTAGCCATTTCCATCTCAGATCGGAAAAAAAAAAGTTCTTGGAGGACTTTTTTTTCCAGGTAAAATAACAGATCCCAGACTGAAATGGCTAAAACTGTACATAACAGCATAGCGGATGCTTAAGATACAGGATCCTTTTTTTCGTTGTTTTCTGTTCTTCTGACGGAACGGAAAATGAGACAATGATGTGAACCCGGCCTTATAGAAGGTAGTTCTCTTCAGGCTACTGTTTCCTATGGTCCACGCGACTGCTGTGAATCATATCTCTGAACTATAGTAGGTCTTCAACATTGTGCACACTCATAAACGCCACCAGGTTGTATTTCGAGTAGTTTTCTTGCTTTTAAGAAGTTGGTTTTGAATCTAAAATGCGTCCTACTTTAGGATGAACCCAATACTTTCAATGACTGTAGCCATGACGAGGCAACCTGGACTACACAGGTAGACATACCTCTAGCACGGCCACCTCCTGTCCATTACGGAGAAGACGGAACGTTAGGGGATGCTTGGAGTCCAGGCCTGGGATGACTTCACATCCTCTCAGAGGTATGGAGACTATGTGCGTCTTGAGATCGGTCCTGTCTTTATGGAAGATGAGTTTATGGTCTTTGACCCGGCACCACCGCTCCCTCCACCGGTTGTTGCTTAGGACATTTAGGTAGCCTTAAATGGAGCAAGAAATAAAACAGTATAACAATCTACTATAGCTCGTAGACACATAAAAGGAACATAATTTTTTCTACATTTCTTACCACACGTTGGAACGTCTTCTTCTGCCGATGAGGTCTGCTCGTCCGTACTTGGTTTCTTCTTCCCCAGACCAATTATTTTTGTTATTTTCTTTCCCGTTACTTTGGTTACTGTACCTTTCGGCTCAGCTTTTGTGCCGCTTTTCTTTCGTTTCCCTGGGGAGGGGGTGAGAACACAACATTTAGTCATTAGTCTTCTCCCTGACGATATATCTGCAGATCTGTGTGACTTCCTGTGGAGGAACTCCATTCCTGGTTATTTAGGAAAAGAGTTCCTGAACAGTCCACAATAGTGGAGAGGGGTCTGAGACTCAGGTCATTAAAGGGGTTATCTTATCGATATCAGATGCGCGGAAGCCCTGCCGATCTGCTCCATGAACACCGCAGCCGGGTCGGTGACATCACTGTACGCCGGTCACATGGCCTAGTCAATGGAGCTGCACTGCAATACAAAACACTGCCACTATATGATGTAGGGCGCTGTGCTTAGTAAGCTGCCGGAAACCCCTTGTGGTCACCATAGGTCCAGTGAGCGCGGAGGCTCCCTGAAACAGATGACTGGCGGGGATGCTGAGACTTGGACTTGCTTATGTGATAATGATTACCCTTTTTTTTAATCATGTCAGTATATTTAAAAAATGTATATCATTCTGCAATCATTACACTGGCCACTAGGCCTAAATATGTTAAAGGGGTTTTCCGAGATCAGTATCTGATCGGTGGTGGTCCGACACCCAGGACACCCAAGGATCGGCTGTTTGAGAAGGCACAGGCACTCGCGGCTTTCTCAAATCTTTCCCTACACGATGTGACGTCATGTTTATCGGTCACATGACCTAGACGCAGCTCAGCCCCATTGAAGTGAATAGGGCTGAGTGCAATACCAAGCACAACCACTACACAATGGATGGCGCTGTGCTTGGCGAGCTAGAAGAAGGTCGCGGCTCTCACAGGAGCGCTAGTGCCTTCTCAAACAAGCTGATCAGCAGGGCGTCCTGGGTGTCCGACCCCCACTGATCAGTATCAAAATCTCGGAAAACCCTTTTAAAAGTGTTGGTGGCAGCTATCTCTCTGACTCCGCCATAGATATACACGGTTTGGTTTTCAGCACCAAACACCACTGACAGAGGCTCATTTCCCTAATTGACTGTCCAGTCACATATATGCATAATGAACCAGAAAGGGGGGCTATGACGCCGGAGCTGAAATGATAAAACATGATTGGTACAATAAATGGCGGTTCATATTTTCAGGTCTTCTCTTCTGTGATTTTCTCCATTTTATAAGTGTTTTGCTTGTTGATGCCATTTATTTAGCCTTTTAGTATTTTGTACCTTTCTATATTAAAGTGTTAAACGTTGATGCTTAGTCCTTGTGCCTCTAATAACCCATAGCCTTTGGAGTGTCTGATGCCTGTAAGGGCTATGTGTCGTGTGTATTTGGGCCGCGTGTACAGTGTCTGGGGTGTGATTTACGCTCAGTTTGTAGCCCGTGTGGATAAGGAGTGCAAAATGGAGTGAGCGGAGGTAGATTAACCCCTTACAGTCATGCCCATGTCACATGCCGGGACGGTGCATACGTGACAGGGGCCTTAAGAGGGGTTCTCCGGGATTTACATATTGATGACCTATCTGAGATCGGAGAGGGTCAGACTGGTGTTACTATTCCCTTTGCCAAAGAGGCTTGTCTGGACACACACCGTCCAACCAGTGATGAAATGGTATAGGGACGCACCCTATTAACCTCTGGATGTCTATTAATGCATACATCTATTTCCAGGAGGAATAAGAGAAGAACTGCCCAATGCAGGTTTATATAAAAAAAAAAAGATGCTCCACAATCAGTAATTTATTAAAACAGACTTGTCAGATGAGTGGATTTTTCCTATTTACCAATATGAATGATACATGAAATGGGAAAGTATTGAGGACTGCAAAATTGTCACAAAAAGTTTTTAAAAACTCTTGCTGCACAGTCCATACAAATCATGATAAGCTTGATAAGATTAGACACCGACATGGCAGTTGGTGACTTTTCCCATAGTAATGATGTTTAGCCTACGTCCTTGGTATGCCAACAGTGTGTGCCAATGCCCAGTGCCAGGGATGCCGCAATGAGAAGGAATGTCTGTGAGCGGCTTTTCTTGGCCTCCGGCTCCATTACCATGAAAGCAGAATGTCAGGCAGGGCCAAGCTCGGTGTCACTTTCATTGTGATTAATGGAGGCCATGAGGTCGACCACAATGAACACTAAGCAGAACAGACCGAACCAGCAATTCCCCAACTGTACCTTGGGGTGCAGTGAGAACCCACCAGGGGCCACGTGATACTCCAGTCTGGGAATGATTCCGTGGACCTATGCTGGTGTTGTCAGGATGTTTACCCTGCAACGTGACGCGGGAGAGGAGTAAGGTAGGTGTGTGCCGCGTTTTTTTTTTTTTTTATCTTTAAAGGGGTTCTCCGAGATCATTCAAAATCTCAGACCAGCCAACATCTTATCTGCAGCCGCTGCTTGCAGATCTAATACTGACGACAGTGATTGGCTGCAGAGGTGACATTCTGTACAGCTGGACTTTACTGTATACACCACAGTGGGCGTTACCTTTTCCTACAAGGAGAATGGTAACGCCCAGTCGTCAATTTAACTATAAACTTCTAGGAGGAATAACAAAGGGACAGTTCTAATGGCAAGTGCCTTTTAAAGTTAAGCAGGCTATTACTTTGCAGCCTTAATTCATTTGCAATCCATAACGATCCCATATAATCCTGCTGCCACTCATGTGTCCGGTCAGCCATGTCTTTAATTTGCAGCTCAGCCATTAATGTACCGCCACATCTGACATATAAATGAACGTGGTGGCCTTGAGGATGACTGCTCCCAGCGGCGGCGGATGATGAAACATTCACATCAGAAGGGCCTGTAAACACTCCAAGGTCGTACTTCTGCCTCGGACTGGCTGTGTGGTTGGCGGCCTGACAGCGACGGGATAAACTGCAGGGGGAAATCAATGGGAAACCGGCCGAGATCCGCTCTAATGTTGCAGCCGCTGAATGGCTTATGAGAGATGACAAAATCAATGATCGGCTCAAACCTGCTGGAAAAGTCCTGAGCTACAACTTCTGACTCTCCTCTCAGCTCCGTGCCCTGCAGACCCAAAAATGAGCAAGAGCGAAGAACGCGACTCTGACGACCTCAACACAGAATGATATCCAAAGGGTAGAAAGAAGCTTCCATAGAACCCGCTGATGCCTCGTTAAAGGGGTTTTCGGGGATCACAATATTCAAAGCCATCAATATCAATATCAGATAGAAAGCAAAACTTTCCTCCCTATGGCTGAGGGAGGACGGCGGTGAGGTTTTATTTCATTTCATGAACAATTACTGCTGGACATAAAGCATTAAGTGTTGCCTGTGCAAATCAGTGGGTGGCATACAGGAGAATCCCAAACTGGGGACCAACCCCCGCCCCCATCCCATACATACATATGCCATAATAGTACATACTACATACCTATAGCACCTGTGTAAATTAGACAATCCCTCTAAAGAAAATTCTGCAGCAACCACACAGGGCACTATAAGGGTCCGGCCCCACTGCGCGGTCATGTACTGTGCAGCCGTACAGGCCGCACCTTGCTTTTTGTTAACTAATGAAGACCGCACTGTTAATGGCTACGTGGTATTAGGCTAGGTTCACACGACGACATTTGTTGCGCGACAAATAGTCGCGCGACAAATAGGGCACAACTTCAATGCAACATTTGTCGCGCGACATTTTGTCGCACTATTGTCGCACAACAATTTTTATAATGGGAGTCTATGGTGTCGCATTGCGACATGCGACTGCGACGCGACAGTCGCAGAAAAACCCAACTTGCAATGCGACACCATAGAGTCCCATTATAAAAATTGTCGCGCGACAATAGTGCGACTTTTTGTCGCGCGACAAATGTCATCGTGTGAACCTAGCCTTAAAGGTGCCGTGCAGTCATTAACCATCCAGAGTGACTAAACAGTGCAGTCTCATTCGTTTAACAAGAGCCAGCTGCCGCACTTACGGCCGTTTAGTCCTCGACTGCAGCGCAACCACGCCATAACCCTGACATGACGCGTGGTTGTTTCCTGATGACGTGATATGGGAATGAATATCAGGCTAGCGTCACATGTCCTAAGGTAGATTTAGATGGGGCGAGGAGAAGTCGATTGTCTTCCTTCCTGACAGTCGGCTGCTCGTTAGGTGGAGGTGAAGCGCTGTATTTACATGCAGTGATCACCTCCACAGTATGAGAACGAGTGATCACTATTGCGATCGCTCGTCCTCATACGGCTGCATTGTTTCATGCTGTCTAAACGGCGATCTGCTGCCCTGGAAACGATAATTTACTTGTACGCACTAACGGCAGTTTCACCAGATGAACGCACCTTTAGACGGGCAGATTGTCAGGAACAAGCGTTCGCAGTAACGTTCGTCCCCGATACTCTGCCCAAATATCGCCCTGTGTAAATCCACTTTTGGGGCTGTATTAGAACTGAAGATGAGCATTACGATTGCCAGGGCGGACAATCGCCTGCTCGTCAGTGAAGGAGGGCGCTGCTATTACATGCAGCAATCTCCTCTACAGTATGTGGAGAAGAAAGATCGCTATTGCCTGTCCCCATACAGAATCATTATTTGTCGGCAGCAGAGCGTGATTAGGCGGCACGATCTGCTGCCGGCAAACAATGTTTTTTTTTAGCCTGCATGAAAAATGTAATTGCCCGATGAACGAGCAGGTTTGCTTGTTGATCGGGTAATAGGTGTCACTGTTATACAGGCAGATCATCGCTAACGAGCATTCCGACAAACGCTTGTCAGCAATGATCTGGCCGACCCTCCGTCAGTGCAATATAGGCCTTGGAGTAAGAGCTCAATCAGACGGCCGTATGAATGAGTCTGCATGCGTTCCACAATTTTGCGGAACGGGTGCGGACCAATTCATTTCTATGGGGCCGCAAAAGATGCAGACAGCGCACTGTGTGCTGTCCGCATTTGTGATTCCATTCTGCGTCTCCATAGAAAAGATAGACCTTGTCCTATTCTTCTCCACAATCGCAGACACGAATAGGCATTTTCTATTATGGTTGCGGCCACACGCGGTCCGCAAAATGCAGAACGCACACGGCCGGTATCTGTGTTATGCGGCTCCGCAAAACACTACAGTCGTCTGAATGTGCCCTAAAGAACAGAATTCTAGCACGATACTATACTACACTGCCTGTTCTTCTCAGAATCTCCATTGTATTATTTCTGCGCAGGATTATCAGCGTTTCTGAGCTATCTGGTGCCCGCCGCCGACACATCTGCTCCAGGCTGCTGTCAATTTCATGAAACTGCTTGAATTACCCCTAAGAAGTTTCCAAAGTGGGCTCTATATAATGTTCTTTGGTGTATGACTGCTTCACGACCCAGGATAATATCCATCTATGCACTCTCCAAGTGATGCAGAGAAGGCCGATGGGGTCAGACCAGCGATTATGAAGTGGGGGGTGGGGGGCAGAGGCCACATATACAGGAACCACAGGGTTATACATGAGCTACCGTGAGGAAGTCAATTCTCCATAAAGAATAACACTAGAAGAAAGACTACAGCTGGAAGGATGCCGGGTGGTCCACCCAGAGGAGATAAGAGGAAGTCATTCAGTCTTAAAGACACAGAAGGAGACGGAAACCGTCTCGTGTAAATCACTATGACACACACAGCTAAGTCCATTTGGCTGAAGACTGGAGAAGCTCCTGGCGGCCTACCGTTAAGCCTAAGATTGGTGGTGGTCTAACTTCACGGACCACCACCGGTCAGTTAACTGAGAGGGCTGAGTTGCTCGACTGAGCATTGCACCCCCTTCATTATTTATCAGGCACATCTCTGTACTTTTAGTATTACATTACTACGCACATGAAGGGGCTAGACACCGCCACTACTAAAAGTACGTCGCCGTGCCTGGTCAGCAATGCGGGTGCAATGTTCCTTCCTTCAGGTGAACGCTGGGGTGCTGGGAATCAGACCCCTACAGATCTGATATCCAAGACCCATTTTAAGGATAGGACAGCTGATCTCCAGGGAAGCCGATTTTAGAGGAAGGGTTGTCTTGACTAGTGATGAGCGGCAGGGGAAATATTCGAAATGTGATATTTTGCAAATATTTGGGCAAATATTCGCGAATTCGAAAATTTGTTATCTCCAGTCATTATTTTCTTGACCATGAGCATAACCTATGGACATGAGCTATGGACAGGGCTGCCATAGAGGTTTCCATTCTGAATGTTCCAGAACTGAAAGCTGCAAGCCCTAAATATGTCCAACGCCTGATACACCTAGTTACATAGGTAAATCTATACATCTATCTACATGCCATGAAATACCCAATATACGCACACATCTGCAGCAAGTGGCCCCTTTAAATTTAAGGGGTGATCAGACTATGTACATACCGGGCTCCTTGCCATTGACAACTGCTGTGCTATTCTCCACATTGCACTCCCCGTCTGAGCTCGGCCTCTCCGAGGATTTCTGATCCAAATAAAGAAAAGACAACGAATTCATTAATTAAGTTGGTGCTCACGTTTTCTAAGCTCCTTCACAGACATAGGATTACACAGTAATTTTCTGGATGCCTGCTGTCACCACTAGGGGGAGCTCAGAGGGGTTTTTCTAGGTGATAAATAAAAAATCATAGTCGCCACACCGATCCCTAATACCGCAAGGTCCAGCAGGGGACCATGAAGAGCTGGAATGGGAGCAGTGGAGGGTCAGTGAAGTAATTCTGTTATGCATACACTGTATGCAGTAAGCTCCCCCTAGTGGTGGCAAGAGGCAGCCAGAATATGATCATCCAATGGAGGGGATTTGGGACTTTGCATCGGAAAAATAAAGCACTGACTAGTATAAATAGATATGTTGGCCCTGTTCAGATTAATAAACTAAAATGACACTCAAGTCAATTAAAAAAATAACTGATAAATAGGTAAAATTAGGCAGTAGGCGAGGAATACCTTTTCTATTTCTGTTTTTGGCACAGGAGAACTCGAAGAGGGACCATCCGAGTCCACGGTCCCGCCGAAACTACTACATACTTCTTTTAATTACCTGCAGCAAAGGGAAAGAAATCAGACCGGTCAGATTATGCGATATTTTTAACCCTATACGTCACAGCACGAACATAAAATGTCATAAATATATTGATAAATCTGCCTCCCCATAGGGCGCAAAGACTCCGGTTTCCCTTCACACAGTAAACTTATAAAACCCCACTAGGGGGAGCTCAGCGCAATACAAATATCTGTGACCAGAGCTCCCTCTACTGGCGGCTTCAGAAAAATGCAATGGATCTCAGGACTGATAGGAGTTCCACCACCATTCAAGGTTTTAGGACTTGAAAGGGGTTAATTCATTGGAAAGCCCTTAATCAGCTTCTCTAAACATTAAGGGGTGCTCTCTGTTCAATCTGCTGCAATAATCCAATGGTGGGCTTTACTGTATTCTGTATCTATGCGGTGACCTCTGGCCGTATAGGAGTCCTTCTCATTTACCGTATACATTTGCACCATAACTAAGTCTGGAGGTGCGCGGTCCACAAACCGTCGCAGATTATACCAATCGCTGGAACCTACATCAAAAGCTGTTCCGTGGCCACGGCCCAAAATAAGCAGCGTTTTCCATAATGCCTCTGCAAGTCTGAGTTCTGGTTTGCAAAGAAAAACAAATGGTCTGGTCGTGATATTATCAGCTGGGGCGGCCATCGAGGAATATCAACTAGTCTTCGTTCTTTTTTTAAAGTTCCTTCTTGAAACAAACACATGAAATTCCATGAGAGTTTATTTTAAAGGGTTTGTCCAGGATTAGAAACATGTGGCAGCGCCACGCCAGTCCATGGATTGCAGCTCTGCATGGCAGAAATGAACGAGGCTGCCCTGCAATACCGCATACAACCTGTTAACAAGAGTGGCGCTGTGCTCAGAAGAAAGCAGCCTGGTTTTTCAAACGCCTTCAAGTGGGAAATAAGAGAACACAAGTTATGCCTAGAGGTAGTGATGGCTGAATTTCTGGAAATTTGGAATTATTTCTGTAGAATTGGTTGGCGTGGCAAGTTGGGGATGATGCTCCGAGGTCTCCTAAGACTGTATGCACCACCTTTCAAGATCTTTAACACCGAGACAGCATTAGTAATGTCAAAGTGATGGCGACATATATGCCTGTGGGTAAACGGATGATAGCTGCCTCTTTAAAAATGGTCTGATTTTTAATTTTTTTAAAGTCCAACATTTTTTGCTTTTTGGCGGTGTATACACAAACACTTCCCTTGGTCATGTGATCCTCCTTCATCTCTCCTGTCTTCTGATCTGAAAAATGGCTGATGCCATTCTGAGAAATTTGCCCGAATCTACTTACTAAAATTTCGCATTCAGTTACTTTTTTTTTTTTTTATTTGGGTCAAATTTGATTCAGACTGAGGGCTTATGCACACAAACGTTTTTTTTTTCGGTTTACGTTTCGTTTTTTAGGTTCCGTAGACGGAACCATTTATTTGAATGGATCCGCAAAAAAAACGGAAAGTACTCCATATGCCTTCGTACGTTTCCGTTCTGTTCAAAGATAAAACATGTCCTATTATTGTCCGCATAACGGACAAGGATAGGACTGTTCTATTAGGGGCCAGCTGTTCCGTTCCACAAAAAAACGGAATGCACACGTCCGTTGTCCTGATTGACAGGGCCAGGCAGCGCTCGCATCCTTCTGCCAGCCCTGTGCTCGGATGAAATCTCGCGCTGTTCTGAACTAAGCGCAGGCGCGGTGAGGAAGCTGGCAGCAGGCGAGTGTCTTTCATCCGAGCACAGGGCTGGCAGAAGAATGAGAGCGCTGCCTGGCAGGACATGGAGGGAGGCGATAAAGGTGGGAGAACCGAGCCTCTAGGAGCAGGAACAACGCCCCTCCTGCTCCTAGAGGCTAATTAGCATATTATAAAAGTTTGATTTTTAGCATATCGGGGGCACTGAGAAAAGTAGGAATAGGCTAGTTAGGTTTAGCTGACACTAGCACATCACTAATGTCAGCTAGCTTAATAGTAACCCTATTAAGCTAGCTGACATTAGTGATGTGCAGTGTCTGGTGACAGAAACCCTTTAAATGTAAGTGCACTACACGGCCACTTCAGGGGAGATGAAGCATTACATGTTGTCCACAGACCATCAGTGCAATGCATGGACATGATCCATCCTCCACAGTATGAGATGTGCACATCACTCCGCCTAGAAGACTAGAGTCCCAAATAAAAGAACTCCATCTACAGCAATTGGTTGTCTGGTTTGGAAAACCCATCTGGAAACACTGGCTAATTCGGACGGATAGTTAGGCCCTTGATTGAGTGTTAATAAAAAGAGGACCACCCCACACATCCTGCATTATATAGACTGCCCGTTGATTTTAATGAGTGTAATACTTAATTTGCCCTGTAGGGGTGCTGCAGAGAAATAAAACATGTGCCCAGAGGATCCCACTCAGATTACAGCTGCTTGGTAAGGGTGTGTTCACACTTAGTGTTGAGCGAACTTGTTTTTCAAGTTCTGCGTCCAAAGTTCAGGTTATCGAAGAATCCCGTTACGGATTCCAAATTCCGTTATGGTCCGTGGTAGCGGAATCCATAACTGTATTCTTCGATAACCCGAACCCGAACTTTGGGCGCAGAACTTAAAACACAAGTTCGCTCAACACTATTCACACTCCTTAAAATTTCATGCAGATTTTGGCGTGTATTCTGCCCCGAAATCCGCGGCGGATTTAAAATCTGCTGGTGTAGAAGCACAAAGCACCTCAACCTGACCCATCCAAACCATGTACAGCACAGACTCTTCCCTCAAACAAAGGAATCCAATTACTCAGCATCCTGGAACTTTATTTTTACCTCTTGTTTGACATTTGAACTCATTGTGGACTTTTTTTTGGCCCCCGAGCGCTGATTGAGTTATTTTGGCAAGCGCTTTGTGTAATGCAAGCTGCAGACAAAACACTGGGAAGCGCTTTGGCAAGTGCACAAAAGTAGCGTTGAAGAATTCATGCTCTCCATCAAGTCGTCCCCCCTGTCACACCTCGTGCACATATAGGTGCGGACTCGTGTTTATGTTAAAGTCGATATCTGGCTATAAAAAAATATATATAAAAATCTGCTGCGCTCATCACATTCTGCCCTGACCGGCTATACGCAAAGTCTCGGCAGGAACAGACTCATGGTAAAAGGATTCTGTCTGATTAAATCCGTCCTCCTACCCGAAAAGCTGACGCTTCTCACAGCTTGGGTATTTCTAGTAGATTGTGCTGCCTCTAAAAGGACATTAGTCCCAAAAACAGGGGAAAAAATGCAAAAAAGTCCCCAGAAAATACAGTCCTGACCATGTGTTGCATCCGCCGAGCATGCATGTATATTGGAAGACTCAAGGGCCAGGGTGCCCAGCAATCTCTGCAGCCCTATAGCTACTCCCCTGACACGGAGTGTAAAGGGCCTGGTTCCACGTGTCAAGCGCCATATATATATAAAATCGTACATACTGTATACTGATACACTGTGCCGGAGCAAGGATAAGAATTTGGCCTCAGACAGCCTTCGTCCTGTCGTGACCCTTTCCTTGGTCAAGCAGCTTCATTCTAATTAATAGTTATTGTGTTTGCTTCTTAAGGAAGGGCTTGAAATGACAGGGATTCCACCGCGCCGTTTCCTGTACGCAGCCCTCAGGCCATTAATGTGGTTTTGCTGTCTAGACAAACGCTCACCTCAGACGAGGCCTTCTCTTTGCTCCTGAATATGGCTCCTTCATCCGCTGTGTATAATATTCTGTCCTCCTACCAGGCTGGGGCCACCCGGCGGCATGTGATGTGTGACGTCGATGGAGACACGTGACCTCCTGTGACACAACGCTGTTGGACTTTCGGTTGCAATTCGGACCCGACTTTTCCATCATAGACAAGAATGCAAGTTGCGTTGTTTTTTTTTCCGTTTTTACAGCCAAATCACAGCTCTAAAATAGTCCCACGACAGCAAGTGGCACAAATGGGTTTGGGCGTGCAATCTTTGGGGGTTGCAAGACACATGACACCGTGTAGCCCTAGCCTGTCTCACCTCAGCCAATAGCATTTATCATGTAGAGGAAGTTAATACAAGACACTTACTAACGTATTGTGATTGTCCATGTTGCCTCCTTTGTTGGCTGTATTCATTTTTCCATCACATTATACACTGCTCGTTTCCATGGTTACGACCACCCTGCAATCCATCAGTGTTGGTCGTGCTTATACAATATAGGAAAAAGCGCTGGCCTCTGTGATGGTTGGGACCGAGGAAGTGGGCATAGGCTGGTGTTTTTTCCTATAGTGTACAAGCACGACCACCTCTGCTGGATTGCAGGGCGGTCTGTAACCATGGAAACGAGAAGTGTATAATGTGAAGGAAAAATGCATCCATCCAGCAAAGGAGGCAATATGGAGATCAATGCACTTGTATTAACTATCTACGTGACAAGTGCGATTTGCAAGTAAACAACCTTTATGGAACGTACACTTGCAACAAATGTAAATATTAAAAATAAAAAAAAATCAAGAAAAATAAGAATCAATTTTCCAAATAGTGCTGTTTAAAAATATACTGTTTTGTACATACAGCTCCTAGGCATACCTATCTGTCTCCATGGTTACAGACTACAAACTGTGCAGTCCGATGCCGCAGCTGTGTGTGGTACTTCATTCCCTCTGCACCTTCTTCTTGTTGAAGGCCATGTACACCACTGGGGGCAATTTTGTTTTATTATTGCACTGTACTCATTTTGAGCTAAAAATCATTTATTAAAAATTTAAAGCCAATTTCTCTGTACAGCCTCGAGATTCTCGAGTAGCCGGCTGTCTGTTAACCCTTTATGACAGAACGGCTCCATATTTTTTATTAATAAAGACCAATTGAAAAAATGATTTATAGACCAAAATGAGTGAAACGCAATCATTAAATGAATAAAAAATAGAGATTATTCATGGTATGTAACGCCCCTGAAGCCCCGTATCCATTTTCATTCAATGGTTCATAAATAGCCCTCGGGTGAAAAATGCCTCATGTGTGTTTCATTTCTAAGGAATGCGAAGAAGCTCCTTGTGTTTTCACAGACAAAAAATAAAAGTTGCATGTGACGGCCACCTTTCTGCCATTTGGACAGCTCTAAAAATAGTCATGCGACAGCGAGTTTCAGGTAAGTCGCGCAAATATTTTTGGTCACAAGACTCTGTGGCGCCATGATAGTGTGTAGCCTGGCCTTACATGTAAATAAAGGGGTATGTATACATTTGCTACCACTTTGTTATAGTTCTGAATTTTAAAAATATTGAACGGTTTCGTATATACAGCTCCTATGCAGACCTATCTGTCTCCATGGTTACAGACTACAAACTCTGTGTAGTCTGATGCTGAAGCCATTTTTTACTCCATTCCCACTGCACCTTCTTATTGCAGCCCTACAGACGGCAGAAGAGGGGGCTACTGAAATTTTATATTCAGTGCCGCCACTGTTCAGAGGTTGTTTGTGGTATTGCAACTCATCCCCATTCACCTGTCTACAGGTGTCAGACTGTTTCAGGAACACTGTATTCATGGACACCCCTTTAAAATCTGCTTAAAGGGAACAAACACATGGCCACACATACTGTCCTGTGCTGTTCTAGAGGTTGAAGCCCAAGCAATCATAAAGTGATAAAACATCTATATTTTTATAAGATACCCATACCCCTTTAAATCGATCTCAAGTAAACTAGGATTAGGGGCGCTCTTACTTAAGGGGTCTATAATAAATATTTGTCACCAGCAGTGGTGGGAAGTGGTACTGCAAGACAAAAGGCTAAAGAGAGTTACAACTTTTGCAAAGTCACAGCGATAATAAAGAAGAGGAAAATCTGGGCGATATCTCCTGTACCTGCAGCCATAGTGCTCATAACCCAGCTTTCCTAGAAACAGATCGACAGAAATACAGCAGAGGATGATTCAAAGACTTGTAGTAACTGGTAATTATATATATATATATATATATATGTATATTATTTTACTATATTTCTTATATACTTTTATATTAAGGAGAAAAGCTGTATAATGCATGGGACAAGTCCCCCCCTCCCCTAGCCCTGCATACATTTTCATTCATAGTAGTACGTGCTTCTATTAGTGGTTCATAAATAGCCCTCATGTGGGTCTCATTTATACGGAATGTGAAGAAGCTCCTTGTGTTCCCAGAAACCATAGATGAGATACTAGGCTATAAGCAATAGAGGGAAGCACAGGGGCTGACGCGAGCGAATACATGACTAAAACATGTCAGCCTTGTATCAATAATGGATAAGACTACATGCACACGACCGTATGTGTTTTGCAGTCCGCAAATTGCAGATCAGCAAAAAAACAGATGACATTCCGTATGGCATCCTTTTTTTTTTTTTGCGGAACCATTGTAATAATGCCTATCCTTGTTTGCAAAATGGACAAGAATAGGACATGTTCTATTTTGTTGGCGGGGCTACGGAACGGACATACTGATGCGGACAGCACACGGTGTGCTGTCCGCATTTTTTGCGGACCCGTTGAAATGAATGGGTCCGCATCCTATCCGCAAAATAAACGGAACGGACATGGAAACGAAATACGTTTGTGTGCATGTAGCCTAATACGTAATGTACGGTTTCTTAAAGCGATTCCTCCTAATAGGTAGAATAGGATTCTCTTACATTATAGCACGTGCTGGCTCAGTTAATGCACAGGTGACAGTAGAGTGCATCCTGAATGACGCTGCAGAGTGAATGCAGGGCTGGCTCCAGGTCTCTGAAGGCCCTAGGGCAGGGGTGCCCAACCTGCAGCCCTCCAGCTGTTGCACAACTACCACTCCCAGCATGCCAGGACAGCCTACAGCTATCAGCAGGGCATGATGGGAGTTGTAGTTTTACAACAGCTGGAGGGCCGCAGGTTGAGCATCCCTGCCCTAGGGTAACAGTGGTTCCCTCTATGTCTTATGTTATCTCATCCTATCTCTTAGAGCCACCCAATCACAGATGGCTGTGATATTCTGTGTATGGGCACAGTGATCAACTGCTGCGGAGGGCACACGTTGCGACTGTCTTTTCTTGGTTCAGCTGGGGCCATGTGGTCCATAAAGTGTCGTATGGAAGAGCAGAGGATAATGCCACCTACAAAGGGCAAAGGGCACTGACCTCTATCCAGCTTTACCGTGTGGTGCACTTGCTACGGACTTTTTTAGTCTTTCAGATCTTCCTATTAGGTCATATGGACGTCAAATCGGAGGATAGGGTCCCAAGCTGGGAGATGCTGGCACGTGTGGCTCCCGCTACGGAGAAGCAGAAGTGTTCATATGGGAGTGATCGGGTACAGCTACATGGCGACACTGGTCGCGGCCAGGATCCCAGAGTGGCGGTGATCCCAAAGAAATGTGCACTATATTTTGCGCAACAGAACAGCTGCCCCCTAATAGAACAGTGCTATCCTTGTCCGTAATGCGGACGATATTAGGACATGCTCTATTTTTTGCAGAACAGACAGATGGAAACGGAATGCACATGGAGTGACATCCGTTTTATTTCTTTGTGGACCCATTGAAACGATAGCATCCGCAAAAAGAACAAAAAAAAACAACGAATGGACACGGAAAGAAAATATGTTTGTGTGCATGAGCCCTTGGACTGAAGTGGAGGAGAATGTCTGCCTATACAGGTTGACTCCACTCAAAAATGGTCCACTAAGAAGAGCAGCTCTGCAGTATAAACTGCTGCTCTAACAGCAGTGAAATACTGGAAAGAAGAGGAACATACACGTAAAAAATGATATCTGAATGACTAAGGACTCATTCTTGATTGTGAGCTTCACGGGCGAAGAAAGCAGTGTAAGAATTCGCACCTCATCGGGGAAAACGCCAACAGCAATCACAATGTGCGGCAGCGAAATCCGTTTTCTTCCAAGAAGAAATCTGGGGCTTAGCAGCACAATGATTTTCCTTGGCCGGCTCCGACTGCTACATAATGTTATACTTTGTGTTCGGTGAACTTGCTGCAGTTTATGAAACAATCCGTTTTTCATAAAAAAAAAAAAAGAAAAAGCAGAGTATCTTCCAAATGGAGCTCAGGAGGAGATTTCACGCATTAATGTGTTGTAGTTGGAAATGTGACTTGAAAATATTACATGAAACAGATCTGGTCCTCCAAAAAGAGGGGGGGGGAATAGTCAGATGTTACATTAGCATTTTTCGAAAAAACATGAAAAAGCGTTAAACTGGAATTTTGGACGAGGCGGTGATAGGGAAACATAAAGGAACAGTTGTAGTGCTGCAACCCCCATCATCATGTAGCATGGCGGACTGGAAATGAGAGAACAGCTGAATGTGATCGGTTACAAAGGAGAAAGATTGCAAACCAAGTTCCCAAAATTCCCTGGAAAGGTTTATCTAAAACAGGCATCCTCAAACTGCGGCCCTCCAGCTGTTGTAAAACTACAACTTCCACAATGCCCTGCTGTAGGCTGATACCTGTAGGCTGTTCAGGCATGCTGGGAGTTGTAGTTTTGCAACAGCTGGAGGGCCGCAGTTTGAGGATGCCTGATCTAAAATGATAAGCAGGGGTGGACGTGCCATAGAAGAGGCAAAGGCAACTGCAATGGGGCCTATGAAGGAAGGGAAGCTAAATCAGGTTGCCCTGTAATTCTTCTTCTCCTTGGGTAGTGTGAACTACTTACATTAAGGCTCCATTCACACGTCCATGTGTGTTTTACGGATCCGCAAAACACTGACACCAGCAATGTGCATTCCGCATTTTGCGGACCGCACATCGCCAGCACTCTCATAGAAAATGCATTTTCTTGTCCGCAATTGCGGACAAGAATAGGACTTGTTCTATTTTTTTGCAGACTGGAAGTGCGGATCCGCAATTCTGGATCCGGGCGGGACATAGTGTGTCCCCATAGAAATGAATAGGTCCGCATCTCCCTTCCGCTGAATGTCGGAACTGAATTGCGGATGTGTAAATGGGGCCTTTTCTAGAAAGGCATTTTCTATCATACTGCTGGCGATGTACGGTCCGCATATTGCGGATCGCACATTGCTGGTGTCTGTGTTTTGCGGATCAGCAAAACACTTACGGACGTGTGAATAGACCCTAAAAGGGTTTTCCCATAGTTTTTTTTTTCCAGTTGGTTAGTTAAAGGGGTTTTCTGGGAGTTTTATACTGATGACCTATCCTGTGGCTAAGTCATCAGTATCTGATCGGTGGTGGTCTGACACATGGGACCCTCGTCGATCAGCTGTTTGAGTAGGCACCGGCTCTCCTATAAGCGCCACAGCCTCCTCGCAGCATACCAAGCAGAGTGCCATACACATTGTACAGTGGCTGTGCTTGGTATCGCAGCTCAGCCCCATTCACGTCAATGGGGCTGAGCAGCGCCCTACATTATATAGTGGCAGTGTTTTGTATTGCAGTGCAGCTCCATTGACATGGAAGGGGCTGAGCGGCAACTAGGCCATGTGACTGATGACTGTGACATCACTGGCCTAGGCAAAACTGCGAGAAGGCCGCGGCGCTACTGTGAGCACCGTGATCAGTTGAAAAATCTCGGCAAACCCCTTTTACAGCAGTGTATTACCATTCTCTATGCCAATGGGGTGTACCAGTTTCAGACTGTATAGGGGGCAATCCCAACAGAAAAAGGAAATAGTAGCAACCAAACATTTCCAGGGGAAATAACGGAGAAACAGAGAAAGAAAAAATTCTCTAGAATGTTTTTTTTTATGGGTATCAAGTAAAGCTTTCCTGAACGTATCTGAATCCTCATCACAGCGATCGGCGGGTGTCTCAGCACTCACCGAAAATGTCCCTATGACTTATCAAAAAGTTTTGGAAAGTGCATTTAATTTTTAAATATTTCATAAATTGTGTATTAAGGTGCAACTTTCCAATACAAATCTCGTCCCAATTCTGAGGGGCTGTGACAGGTACAGGACAGTATTATCCTGCGTGTAGAGATGCTTATTCTATACCATTGGAGCCAATGGAAGGGAGGGGCGGCACAGGCAGCTCATAGCCACCGGATTTCTACACAATTGGGATAGGAAATATTTAAAAGATGCTCTTATCTTCCACCCTCTGGGAGACTATTGCATTATACTGTAGGACCATGAAAGAAGGAATTTAGAGGGTTATCCCCATCACTTTCTGATTGGTGAGGGTCTGACTGTGATGGGAATAACCCTTTGATTTATGGTGAAAACATAAGACCGACGTAATCTTCTACAGTTTAACTGATAGATAGTATTGCAGGAAAACTCCAAACAGTCCACATCAGCAGCGAGACAGCACCGAAGAGACCAGGTTACCTTCAGCCACTGCTCGGCCTGCTCCTCACTTTGGACGGCGAGCACCAGGGCGTCTGTCCCCTGGGGAGTAATCTTCAGTTCATGCTTCTTCTTCTTCCCATCTTTCGGTACGTAGGAGACTGAGCAGCCGTTCAAGGGCAACTCCATCTGAGGTTGCTGATCCTTGGAGGATTTGTAGCACTAATTAAGAGAGAAGATGAAAGGGATCAGTCACTCCGGTCGGATGGACTCACTTTCCTTAAAAGGGTTCAACGTAAATTAAGAAAATGAAAATATTTAAATATTACTTTATTATAAATATATTCCCAAATACCTTTCATTAGTTATAATTTTTGTCTGAGGAGCCATCATGAGGAGAAATAAAATGTCCGCCGTCCTAATCGCACAGCAGGACAAGTTACTTCACAACACTGAGCTAAAGAACTGCCTCATCCTCCTCTCTACTCGTCAGGGACTATGATCCTGAATACAGCTGATAAGATCTTCAGTTGACTCTCTGTAGGAACGGAGTTCATGAGGAGACATGAAGTACAGAGAGGAGGTGGGGAATTTTTACTCATACAGCTATGCCACAGGTCAAAATAGGCTTCTTCCTTCCATGATGTCAGTGTGAACAGCCTGTCGAGTTTAAGGCTATTTTCACACTAGCGGCAGGGGAGTCTGTCAGGCTGTTCCGGCGGGTGAACAGCCTGTCGGATCCGTCCTGCCGCTAGTTCATGTGTGCCCCCGGACTGCCGCTCCGTCCTCTTTGACTATAATGGGAGAAGTGTTCCGGCAGCAGCGCACGGTGAGAGGCACCCGGACTAAAAGTACTGCATGTCGTACGCCGGAACTCGGCCCCCATTATAGTCAAAGGGGACGGAGCGGCAGTCCGGGAGCACACATGAACTAGCGGCAGGACAGATCCGACAGACTTCCCTGCCACTAGTGTGAAAGTACCCTAAGGCTGCCATAACTGTGCTAGAAGGCAGGGCAGCAGTTTGGACATTGGAGCATCAAAGCAAAGCTGTTAGGAGAGTATCTGTCAACAACCTTGTCGACCGTTTCCCATGACAACCAACGGAATTGTGAATGCAGCTCTGGAGAGTAATACAGGCTGCAACTCAGGATCAGTGAAAGTAATGTAATGCATTTGCTAAGTAACTCAGCTTTTTCTACAGAAATTAGTTGGAAAACTATAAAGTGGGATTCAAAGGTGTCAACCCCCTGATTGGCAGCAGTCTGACACCCCACACCCGACACGGGAACCTGATGCTGGAGCTACACAGCTCCGTCTGTTGGGCAGTAATGGAACTGGTTAATGCAGCAATTCTCCCATTGAAGTGAATGGGAGCAGTGCTGCAGTAACCAGCTCTGTCCACTGCACAATGGATGGAGCTGTGGAGTTCCAGCGCGGCAAGTACTGCAGAACAGCCGATCAGTGAGGGTGCGGGGTGTCGGACCCCTGCCTATCAGACGGGTCATCAGACCAGTTAAATCTTACCAGTAATTTATTTTCCTTAATGACACATAAAAGTTTAGTCCACTGCCCAAATCTTTTCTTGCGCAGGAGGAATGCACAGATCTTAGCATCTTTGACCAGGTCCATGGAGGCTTCTTCAGACGGCCACTGTAGCCTCTTTTTCTGTCCTTTTCCATCTTCATCTTCTTCATCGTAAGACTCATATGAACTGCTCATCGCATCCGAGTCATAATCTTAAGAAGAAGATATTAAATAAAAATGAATATGTGAACACAGAGATCCCTGTCAATAAGAGGAGCAGCAGACGATCGCGTTTCGCCTGCAGCAGCCACTACAGGAGAAACGTGGTATTACATGGCCCGCATTCAGATGAATAGGCGATTGTGTAATGCAGTCCTCCAGAGCAGGAGCGATAGCTAATAGAGGGGGTTCCTAAGTGAAAGACTCCCCTCTATGACATTTACATGCTCTGATAGGACGGGGACTGTCCTCATTAAACCCTCTGGTAAAAAAGTTTATGACCCCAAGCCTTTCAAATGTTTCAACATAGGGGTATTATGAAATGTTTTACGAGTTGGAGTATCACATGAATGCGTGAAAACCAGAGGTTACATGTTGGGGGGTCTTGATATCGTCCAATATTTATCCAGCGTTGGATCACATACAGACCCCCAAGTGCGTTCATGTTCAGATGGGAACTGATTATTTTTTTTTTAAATAATGTTAGAAAACAGTCAAACGAGGCCGACGCAGCGATCCAAGCCTTCAGCTGATGATAGTCTTGGCTTCTTGTGTAAATAAATCATTTTCATGTTGATCTAACAAGCAATATCACCACATGGAAATCCTCCAGCTCCATCCTCTAGCTAACCCCCGAGATCAAACATGAAGTCCACGCCGGTACCAAACTGTGAAGAATGTTCTATCCCCGCAGAGAAGAAACAATCCTGTTTCCTGATTTGTGTTCTGCAAGGAATGACCCAATATTTTGGCTCGTGGAGGACCACAGACCGCAAAATCGAATCATTTCGCCGTCCTGTACCTTTTTCCTACATTTGCGGATACGTGGTTTTGTAGCTGCGTCAACAACAACACAGGACGGGCCTCCATTTAGATCAGCGGGGAGGGGGGATTTTGGCCACGGACGTGACAGTCCCTGCTGTAGCAGAACAAGCTGTGTGTACGTTCCTCCTCTTCGGTCCCAGGGGAATCTTAGGAAAGCCGCCAAAGAAAATCGCAGTAAGAAGGGAATAGCCTTCCCCAAGCCTGGACTGCATTAGCGCTGTCAAGAAGAGGGGTCAAAAGGCTGCCGATAGCTGCCAGCGCTAACCCAGGATATCTCTTCATGACTAATAATACAGATTACAGTTCTTAGCCGCAGTTATTACCAAAAACAATAAAAAAATAGACTTTTTTCCCAGTTAATGCAAAAGCTTCATTTAATGGAAATGTAGAATCAGAAAGTAGCCATATTTAAAGAGGACCCATCACCTCTCCTGTCATGTCTGTTTTAGGAACTACTTGCAACCCCCATGTAATGACAATCCTGGAGCGTCGCCTCATATAAGTTATGTTGTGCCAATCCTCTATTATTCCTACCAGTAGATTATGAATGAATAGCCAGCAGTCTGCAATAAAGGTCCGGCTGGGTCTCTGTACAGTCTGACACTGGAAGCACTGGTTACATGGTATCAGACCTTTATTGCAGGCTTCTGGCAATTCATTTATAAAATTACAGTAGGAATAACAGAGGAACGGCACCACACGGAATTGTATGAAAAGATGCTTCAAAATCATTGTTTCATGAGGAATGCAAGTAGTTACTAAACAGACATAGGGAAGACAAGTCTTCTATAAATGTTATTATACGTATTTTTTTTTTTTTTTTTAAGAAAAATGTTGATAGATAGATAGCCAGGTAGACAGATATTAAATAGATAGACAGATAGATATGAGATAGACAGATAGATAGATAGATAGATGAGATATGAGATAGATATATAGATAGATACCAGATAGATAATGGATAGATAGATAGAGATAGATGAGATAGATAGATAGATAGATAGATAGAGAGATGATGAGATAGATAGATAGATAGATAGATATGAGATAGATAGATAGATAGATAGATAGATAGATATGAGATAGATAGATAGATAGATAGATAGATAGATAGATAGATACCAGATAGATAATGGATAGATAGATAGATAGATAGATAGATAGATAGATATGAGATATATAGATAGATAGATATGAGATAGATAGATAGATAGATATGGGATAGATAGATAGATGTATAGATAGATAGATAGATAGATACCAGATAGATAATGGATAGATAGATAGATAGATAGATAGATAGATATGAGATAGATAGATAGATAGATAGATATGAGATAGATAGATAGATAGATAGATAGATAGATATGGGATAGATAGATGTATAGATAGATAGATAGATAGATAGATATGAGATAGATAGATAGATAGATAGATAGATAGATAGATAGATAGATAGATAGATAGATAGATAGATAGATAGATACCAGATAGATAATGGATAGATAGATAGATAGATAGATAGATAGATAGATAGATAGATAGATAGATAGATAGATAGATATGAGATATGAGATATATAGATAGATAGATATGAGATAGATAGATAGATAGATAGACAGATATGGGATAGATAGATAGATAGATAGATAGATAGATATGGGATAGATAGATGTATAGATAGATAGATAGATATGAAATAGATGGATAGATAGATACCAGATAGATAATGGATATATAGATAGATAGGTATGAGATAGATAGATAGATAGATAGATAGATAGATAGATAGAGAGATAGATAGATAGATAAATATGAGAGATAGATAGATAGATGAATATGAGAGATAGATAGATAGATAGATAGATAGATAGATAGATAGATAGATGAATAGATAGATAGATAGATATATAGATAGATAGATGATGATAGATAGATAGATAGATATGAGATAGATAGATAGATAGATAGATAGACAGATCTTGTAATACTGCCGTTTTCAATCGGCCTATAGAGCACACACAATTACAGACACGTCCGTTTTGTGCAGCTCACTTCTCAGCTTTGTTGTATAGACTGGGACACGATGAGCGGAGTCATTTCATAATCACTATACTAGGAGGCAGTAATGAAAGCTCTATCGCACTGGTGAAAGACAAGAAAAGGAAGAACAGTGGCAGTATATACACAGACGAGGCTCTGTATGCATCTCCCCTGTCACTCCATGGTTTCTGGGGGACGGGCATTGCTACATGAATTTCTGTAAACGGCAATAATCTAGAATACTTCTCTGTCTATTAAACGATCACTAAACATAAAAAATGCACAACCTTTCTTTTTTAAAATCCCTTTACTTTGACCCTATATTTTCTCATGTTACAAGTAAAACTGAGAAACTATAAAGAAACGTTCTGTACGGGCACTTATCATACTCTCCTCACTGCACGAGACTATCTTCATCGCAGTCTGTGGGCCCGTCCTGATTCCTTTTTCGGAAATATGCGCATGCTTCTCTTCCCTCGTCCTAGGGATCACGGGGGTCTCAACTCTCAGGCCCCCACCAATCATAACTTTTGATATGTTTCCATGAAGTTACTGACCCCTTAATTCCACATCTAGTCTGCACTCTCAAAAATATTCTGACATTTAAATCTAGAGAAAAAGTTGAGTAAATTTGCAAAAAGTTGCAACACTTGGCTTCAATTTTTTTTTACTACCAATTTTATTATACACATTGCTTCAAAATCAGTGGGAAATCAAAGCAAACAAGAAAGCATGAAAGGTTACTCATCCTTTTATGTAGACTTACACTCGAAAATGCTGTAAACTGCTGACCTCATCTAAGATGCTTTAAAGCAGCGGTGGTCAACCCACTACACTATGGGGGGGCTCAGGTAAGTGACCATGCATATGTGTTCACCTTACCTATGTAAACAGAGGTCACAAAACCCCACTTCTCGAATTTGGTGGGGGTGGAGGTAGTTCAACAGGTCTTCGATGTGTGGTTCACCAGCTGCAGTGAAACCCCGGGGCCAGTCAGAGTGTTAAAAACCATGGGGGCCAGTCAGGGCGTGAGACCCCCGGCACAGTCAGGGAGTGAGACCCCCGGCACAGTCAGGGAGAGAGACCCCCGACACAGTCAGGGCGCAAGACCCCCGACAAGGTCAGGGCGCGAGACCCCCGGCACGGTCAGGGCGCGAGACCCCCGGCACGGTCAGGGCGCGAGACCCCCGGCACGGTCAGGGCGCGAGACCCCCGGCACGGTCAGGGCGCGAGACCCCCGGCACGGTCAGGGCGCGAGACCCCCGGGACAGTCAGGGCGCGAGACCCCCGGGACAGTCAGGGCGCGAGACCCCCGGGACAGTCAGGGCGCGAGACCCCCGGGACAGTCAGGGCGCGAGACCCCCGGGACAGTCAGGGCGCGAGACCCCCGGGACAGTCAGGGCGTGAGACCCCCGGCACAGTCAGGGCGTGAGACCCCCGGCACAGTCAGGGCGTGAGACCCCCGGCACAGTCAGGGCGTGAGACCCCCGGCACAGTCAGGGAGTGAGACCCCCGGCACAGTCAGGGCGTCAGACCCCCGGCACAGTCAGGGCGTCAGACCCCCGGCACAGTCAGGGAGTGAGACCCCCGGCACAGTCAGGGAGTGAGACCCCCGGCACAGTCAGGGAGTGAGACCCCCGGCACAGTCAGGGAGTGAGACCCCCGGCACAGTCAGGGCGTGAGACCCCCGGGACAGTCAGGGCGTGAGACCCCCGGGACAGTCAGGGCGTGAGACCCCCGGGACAGTCAGGGCGTGAGACCCCCGGGACAGTCAGGGCGTGAGACCCCCGGGACAGTCAGGGCGTGAAACCCCCGGGACAGTCAGGGCGTGCTGGGATTGTATTGCCATAGGTGACAAGCTCTGTGCTATGTCCTAAAGGTTTATAGTGGGAGAGCCCCTTTAGTAGTCCTGATATACACACTGTACAGTATACAGATGGAAGAGGGGAGCCCGGGGGAGCCCGTTTCCCACCACTGCTTTAAAGGACTGTGGAACATGAATCCCTATGGCTGTTGACTAACAGAAATTAATAACTCACTGGAAGTTATGTACTCAGGGGCTTTACCAGGGCTTAGAGGCACAGCTTCTTCATAATACCCTTCTGGAAGCGATGATGTTGGCAAAGGCGGGGGTCCGTTGTCTGGAGGCTGTAAAGATGTCAAACATTAAAAAAATATGTCAGTGAATTCAGAGGCTACAAGAGTCTACAGACTGCATAAAACATTTTACATTCTAGCACCTCAAACAGACTGCTTCATGTAGGCTACGTTACAGCTATAGGGTGCCTGCACAGGATAGGTCATCAATACCATTTCTGCGAGGGTCCATCTCCCAGGACCCCCACTGATCAGCTGTTAGAAGAGGCTGGGCGCTCTGTGAGCGCAGTGGTCTCCTACTATGTCAGTGACGTCACCGTACATTATGTGGCCTAGTTACAGCTCGGACCAATGGACTTGCAATATCAAGCACGACCACTATACAATGGACGGTGCTCTGCTTGGTAAAATGCCGGGAGCAGCTCTCTCCCTATGACAGCGGTGTGTCTTTTCTACTGCAGCTCTCTCCCTATCACAGCGGCGTGTCTTTTCTACTGCAGCTCTCTCCCTATGACAGCGGTGTGTCTTTTCTACTGCAGCTCTCTCCCTATCACAGCGGCATGTCTTTTCTGCAGCAGCTCTCTCCCTGTCACAGCGGTGTGTCTTTTCTGCAGCAGCTCTCTCCCTATCACAGCGGTGTGTCTTTTCTACTGCAGCTCTCTCCCTATGACAGCGGTGTGTCTTTTCTACTGCAGCTCTCTCCCTATCACAGCGGTGTGTCTTTTCTACTGCAGCTCTCTCCCTATGACAGCGGTGTGTCTTTTCTACTGCAGCTCTCTCCCTATCACAGCGGTGTGTCTTTTCTGCAGCCGCTCTCTCCCTATGACAGCGGCATGTCTTTTCTGCAGCAGCTCTCTCCCTATCACAGCGGTGTGTCTTTTCTACTGCAGCTCTCTCCCTATCACAGCGGTGTGTCTTTTCTGCAGCAGCTCTCTCCCTATCACAGCGGTGTGTCTTTTCTACTGCAGCTCTCTCCCTATGACAGCGGTGTGTCTTTTCTGCAGCAGCTCTCTCCCTATGACAGCGGTGTGTCTTTTCTACTGCAGCTCTCTCCCTATGACAGCGGTGTGTCTTTTCTACTGCAGCTCTCTCCCTATCACAGCGGTGTGTCTTTTCTACTGCTGCTCTCTCCCTATGACAGCAGTGTGTCTTTTCTGCAGCAGCTCTCTCCCTATGACAGCGGCGTGTCTTTTCTTCTGCAGCTCTCTCCCTATCAAGCAGCATGTCTTTTCTGCAGCAGCTCTCTCCCTATCACAGCAACGTGTCTTTTCTACTGCAGCTCTCTCCCTATCACAGCGGCGTGTTATTTCTACTGCAGCTCTCTCCCTATGACAGCGGTGTGTCTTTTCTACTGCAGCTCTCTCCCTATCACAGCGGTGTGTCTTTTCTACTGCAGCTCTCTCCCTATCACAGCGGTGTGTCTTTTCTACTGCAGCTCTCTCCCTATCACAGCGGTGTGTCTTTTCTACTGCAGCTCTCTCCCTATGACAGCGGTGTGTCTTTTCTACTGCAGCTCTCTCCCTATCACAGCGGTGTGTCTTTTCTGCTGCAGCTCTCTCCCTATAAAGCAGCATGTCTTTTCTGCAGCAGCTCTCTCCCTATCACAGCGGTGTGTCTTTTCTGCAGCAACTCTGCCCCTATCACAGCGGTGTGTCTTTTCTGCAGCAGCTCTCTCCCTATGACAGCGGTGTGTCTTTTCTACTGCAGCTCTCTCCCTATCACAGCGGCATGTATTTTCTGCAGCAGCTCTCTCCCTGTCACAGTGGTGTGTCTTTTCTGCAGCAGCTCTCTCCCTATCACAGAAGCATGTATTTTCTGCAGCAGCTCTCTCCCTATGACAGCGGTGTGTCTTACTGCAGCAGCTCTCTCCCTTTCACAGCGGTGTGTCTTTTCTGCAGCAACTCTCTTCCTATGACAGTGGCGTGTCTTTTCTGCTGCAGCTCTCTTCCTATCACAGCTCAGCGGGTATATCCTTTCTGCTGCAGCTCTCTTGCTATCTAGCTCAGGGGGCATTTCCTTTCTGCTTCAGCTCTCTAATAGTAGATACAGCTGGTGGATGGAACTGAGCACGTGCAACCACCTCATCAATGTAACGGAGGTGGACAGAGAAAAAAAACAGGTAGCAGGTGGCGCTAAGCAGATAGATTTTATTGAATAGATCACTGGCTATACACAATTTTTAAGAACATGCAATTACAAAAGTATTCAGATCCAGGGGCTGGGTTGAAAAAAATGTAAAATATTCTTCTTAGAACAAGCCATTTAAACAGCACTAGAAGGCTGTAGAAGCGGAGCACTGTCTGGCAGGATTAATAGAATTAACAGAAATTGATGCTAGCAATATGTGATCAATGGGGGTCTGACCACTGAGACCCCCATGATCATGACAGTGCTTGCAGTCTGACTAGACATAGCGCCACTCTCGTCCACAGGCCATGTCTGGTATTACAATATCAGTAGTTACTAGAACGTTTCTCTGTCATACCTCATTTTGCTCCCTGCTTTAGACATACGAGCACGTTATATCGATGATCTACCTACAACCACCGTGCAATATTTAATGTGACGCTTCGCACTTTTTTTTTCTGGAATTCACATATGGAAATGCAAAAACATTAGTGCGGCAGGTCCTGACCCTAAACGCATTCTTATGGTAAAAGACCCCCAACATCTTAGGGGGATCACGTTACATAACACAAAAACTTACTAAGAAAGCTAAGAGACGGACCGGGAAAGTCGTTTCATAATTATGTGAAAGTCAATATTTCGAGTAAATCTCCCCTTGTTTTCTTCCATGTGGAAGCTGTACAGAACTCGAGCAATGAAGGAAATGAAACACAAATGGTTCGTGTCTGAGTCAGATACCTTTACACCGACGGTTACTACAGGGCTGGGCCGGGCCGCGCTGTTTCGCCAATGTCAACACAGATGGATTTCATTTACGATTGTGCGAGCCGTTCTTTCAAGCTGCCTAGCAAGGTTCCTCTGCCGAGAGGTCCGTCATGGAAAAGTCCATCTAACAAACATGACTCTGTTATTTCTGAAACAGAACGACCCTCAGATGTAGGAAGGGGGCCCAAGATAAATACCTGGTAGTGATAAGACTCTGATCGGTGCTTAAAGGGGTTGTGCAAGAATAGAGGGAGGGGGATTTTGGCAAATGCCCCACTTGGCCGCACCTCTAAAGGGACGCTTACTTACCTGCTACCCTTTTACACAGGGGGAGGATCGTACAAATGCTCAGTTCTGATAATTGCTCCTTGTAGGTGGTGTAGCCGATCTTTATGCGACACAAAGTCATTGCTTGCCAGGAGCACAGGTGTTGATGAAATGGTATGGGGAAGAACAATCATAATGGCGATCATTCATCTCCATGCAGAAGGTTATCATTGCAGCATATAAATGCGGCCTGTCCCTCACAGGCTATTATTGGGATTGGACGATTCATTCCCGATAATTGCCTGTTTATCGGCCACTGTAAAAGGGCCTTAAAGGGGTCATGTAAGAATGAGGAGGAGGGAGGGGGGTGACAACCCTCCCATCTTGGCTGGAACTGTAAAGGGGATTTCAAACCAGCGAGGAAGCCCAGCGGAGTATCAGAGGCCTATTGGAGAAGGAGCTGGGAGCCAACCCCGGGAAGCAGGTAAGTACTCTTCCCTTTAACAGATCTGGTCACATCCCCTTTAAGGCCCGATGCACAGGCAATTATCGGCAATGATCCATCCATTCCCAATAATAGCCTGATTGTTGAGGTGAGGGGCGGGCTGCATTTATATGCTGCAATGATGACCTCTGCATGGAGAGGAATGACCGCCAATACGATTGTTCTTCCCCATACTGTCTCATCGTTTGCTGGCAGCAGACACCTGTGCTCCTGGCAAACAATTACTATGTGTCATATAAAAGAAGCAGCCACTGACGAAAGAGTGTCGGGTGATCGGCTACACCACTTACACAGGGCAATTATCGGAAATGAGCATTTGCATGACCCTCGACTGTGTAAAAAGGTCTTCTGTTCAGTCTATGACAATTATGCTACTACTCTCATCTTCTGGTTGCGAACTTTAGGTGCTGGAAAATGGATTGGACATGTTGAAGGTTTGGGCTTAGACTGGGATCCATCTTCCATAACAATATCTGACTTCCTATAGCTTCCTAATTGCTACCTGTGATCACAACAGTTTAGAGATGAGACTCTGTGGACAATGAACGAGGGCGTGGCCAGCACTGTAAGCAGAGGTGCACTGAGGGACTAGGCCCCACCCTCCGGTGCACTGAAGCCTGCATTTACATAAAGAATAAAAGTATCTTTTCTCAGGAATGCTGCAACCAATTTTCTCAAGGCAGGTATCATTTTAATCAGCAGGGTCAACCCTGCCAGGTAGTAAACATGGTTTAATAGGGTTGATTCTGCTGAATGCACTCTTTAAAAGAGGTGGTGCTATATTTAAAAGTTATCACAGGATAAGCGATAATATTGAAAGTCGGTTCCATTCTCATGACTGAATGAGGAACAGGTACCTTGCCCCTCCATTTATACTCTACGGGACTATACGGGAAGCCTGCATGCTCGACCTACCACTCCATTCATACCAGGGAATGGGACCCCCGTTACCAGGATGGGTCTGACCACTGGGACTTCCACCAATCCCAAGAATGGAGATCACAGGATCAGATAGTTATGCTGTATTCTGTGGATAAGGAGTAGCTGTTAAAGTCAGATCTGAACCCGGACATATCCTCCTCTTCCCCCACTCAGCCCCCCTGACATGAGCATCGGACCATTTCATGCTCCTATGCTCTACCCTGCCCTGCTCTGAATCTCGCAGGGTAACGGCTTTTTCTGGACATCTGGTGATGTACCGAGCTATGTTAGGCAGAGGCTTCCGCCTAGCAGTGAGCCCGGTGATGTCACGGCACTAATGGGCGGGCTTTAGCGCTGCCCTAGCCTGTAAAACAGCTAGGGCAGCACTAAAGCCTGCCCATCAGTGCCAGTGACGTCACCGGGAACACTGCTAGGTGAAAGCCTCCGCCTAGCAGTGAAAAATCAAAACAAAAAAGCCCTTGCCCTGTGCGATACAGTGCAGGGCAAGGGAGAGCATGGGTGCATTTCATGCGCCGATGCTCATGTCAGAGGGGCTGAGTGGGGGAAGAAGAGGATATGTCTGGGTTCAGCTCTGAACCCGGTCAACCCCTTTAAACCTGGTGCAACCCCCTGAGGATTTAAGAGAGACATCACCCTAAAGGCATTGATCCCGTATCACTAGGATTTGCCATCAATGTTTGATTAGATGGGGTGCAACTGCTGTAACCATCGCTGATCACTAGTAGAAGATAGCCATAAAAAAGCACCGCAGCAGGGTCCATATGACTTGCGAAAAAATCTTCCCATCATTTTTTCCAAATGGAAAGTGTCCTTAAAGGAGTTTTCTGAGACGTTTATATTGATGACCTAGGGGTGGACGATATATGCGATATAAATTTGGGCCACGATATGGATTTTGTGTATATCGCACGACCGCGATATGATTGACCATGGGGAGCTGTAGTAAATGATTGCGCGCCGCAGAAGATTCTGGCTTACCGCTCCTGGGCCTCCCGACTCCGCACCGCGCTGTACTGGCCAGGGCCTGGCATGCACACAGCGTCAGCCTGCTTTGCTGACGCTGTATGTGACGTCAGATCCCACCCAGTGCTGGAAGAAGACGCCACACCTGCGGACTCCATTAGCCAGCCGCTGACGAGCACCCCGCAGGAAAGGTCACAGTGGTAAGGCCAACAGTGACCCTTGTGCGGGGACTGGGACTCTTGCTGGAGGATCGTCGGGTTGGGGGTTAGTGGATAAGGAAAGGAAATGGGCCTGGGGCCACTGATCATCTTCTGATGGCACCGCAGACTCCTGCTCTGTCTGAATAGCAGGGGGGAGGGGACACATGGAGTCTGATAATGGCAAATGCCATGGGGCTGATCTGATGGCACTGGCTCACTGGGGGACACATGTTTGAATCAGACATGTGTCCCCCAGCAGTGAGCCAGTGCCAGTCTGATAAATGATGGCAAATGCCATGGGGCTGATCATTGGCACTCATGTCTGATGATGGCTATTGGCAGATGCCATGGGGCTGTGTCGCAGACTGATGGCAAATGGCATGGGGGCTGAATGGCGCTGGCTGGGGGAGATGTATGATGATGGCAAATTGGCAATGGCATGGGGCCGGGTGGGGCTGATGATTGGCTATATCACACTAAAAATATTATTATTGAAAAAAATATATATCGCAATATATATCGCATATCACACATGATTCTAAATATATCGCAATATGGATTTTAGGCCATATCGCCCAGCCCTCCTCTGGATAGGTCATCAGTATCTTATCGGTGGGAGTCTGACACCTGGGACCCCCACCGATCAGCTGTTTCCGAAGGCACCGCCAACATTCGCAGTAGTGCCGCTGCCTTCTCTCCGCTCACCAAGCACAGCGCCATACATTGTACAGCGGCTGTGCTTGGAATCACATTCACCTATTCACTTCAATGGGACTGAACTGCGCCTAGGCCATGTGACCGATGAACGCAGCGGAGAGAAGGCCGCAACGCTACGGCAAGCACTGGTGCCTTCTCAAACAACTCATCAGCGGGGCTCCCGGGTCTTGGGCCCTCACCTATCAGAAACAGATACTGGTCATCGGTAAAAATATCTCGAAAAACCCCTTTAAATCTTAAAGTGGCATTACACCTTTAATAGGAATTTGCCAGACACTCCATTAGTGGACAACTATTCCTCCCAACCCCTCATAGGCTGAGTGTGCATATGTTCTGAATGGGGAGAGGGGAGTACGATGACCAGACACCACCAACAGCCGCTAATCTCCTTGGAGAACAAAATGATCGGCATGTAAAATGATGTTGCAATATAAGGTGCAGAGATAGGGTTCGCACCACGGTCCTGCTATCCGAGGAGACCCAAAACTCCCTCTGCCATACTAGAAGACACACTTTTAGAACTTGGTAGCTGGTTCCCTGTTATAGATTTTGCTTTGGAGCCCGCAGGCAAAAAGAAACAAATGGAAGTCAAATGTCCTTCATAACCCTACCAATGACCACAGCAACTGTATATAACCTATTTACCAAATCAAATGTAGACATGGAGGAATGCATACAAAAAGCCACGCAAGTCCAGGGGAAAATCACGAACTCTCCAACCGGCTCAGCCTCAGAACTAGAAGCTTGGGTCACAAGATGAATCACATAAACTTCAGGGTATTCCAAAAATAATTTGCATCAGGATTCCCCCTCCAAGAACGGAAAGGTTGGGTAAAATCGCTTCTATGTTCTCCTAAGCCGCCATCCTACATTCTTCATCGTTCATCCAGAAACTATAGCCCGTTTGGCTCCTGGAGGCCTCTTGTCAGCAGGCTTGTGTGAAACCCTGGATCACACTTTCTCCCCCTGGCTGCATTATTAATGAAGACAGCATAATTTGCCTACAGAGACCTCACAGACCTAGATGTTGAAAAGGGACTCGAGCGTATTTGCTTTAGCTTGAAGACTGCATGTTCCATAGGTAGGAAGAAATAGAAGCCACTAGGTGGAAAAGGGTGGACATTTCAAAAGAACCTGACCATATGCCATGCATGGTAGCTAACAAGCAGAGATTATTGTTCTGGTGGACTGAGGGCCTCCATGTGTTACTGGAACACCCTCAATATATTACTTTACTTTTCAGTAACCACTGAAGGAAGGCCAGTGAACGAATAATCTGAAGTGACCATCCGACCAAAGTTCTGCCGATTTGAAAATATCTAGGTACAGCCCCATCAGGACCTTCCTCCTCCTTAACGAGGACTCCTTGGCGTGGTGGGCATGGCCATTCCTGTCTCTATTTGTAGAAGTCTGGCCTCATCCAATAGGAAAAAGAAAAAAGAAAGGGTGGTGACAAGAGGACAGGAGGGATCGGGGTACCTGTTGATGTAACCCAGGCTTGTAGGCTAAAAAGGAGACTAGAAAACCAACACTACAACCACCAGAGATATCAAATCTGACACCTAGCTCCACAGATCTGGCGGACATATGGCCAAACTAGAGAAATAGGCTTGTCCATTCTGAAGCATTTTTTGGTTTGAGGACTATTAAGTCACACTAGACCTCCTTCTACAATATATAATGCAGCCAGATTAAAAGTTTGTGTGCTGGAGAACTTAGCTCTCGTCCTTGAGGAGATACTGTATTTTTTCTCTCTCCATAAGACACACTTTTTTCCACAAAAGTGGAGGAGAAATGGCAGTGCATCTTGGTCTTCTCCAGACGAAGAGTCCTGACTGCGTACAGCGTTATCACATAGTGAGAGCAGGGGAGGTAAGTTCATTTATTTATTTTATGCCTGATGAGGGTCTGATCTGAGGTCTAATGAGGAATGGGGGGTCTGATCTGATGTCTGATTGGAGGTCTAATAAGGAATGGGGGTCTGATCTGAAGTCTAATGAGGAATGGGGGTTTGGCTGAAGCAAATAAATCAGGGTCTGATCTGAGCTCTGATGGGGGTCTGATCTGAGCTCTGATGGGGGTCTGATCTGAGCTCTGATAGGGGTCTGATCTGAGCTCTGATGGGGTTCTGATCTGAGCTCTGATGGGGGTCTGATCTGAGCTCTGATGGGGGTCTGATCTGAGCTCTGATAGGGGTCTGATCTGAGCTCTGATGGGGGTCTGATCTGAGCTCTGATTTGAGGTCTGATGAAGATTGGGAGTCTGATTTTGGGTTTTGATGAAGATTGGGGGTATGGTTTGAGGTCTGATGAGGAATGGGGTTCTGATCTGAGTTCTGATGAAAAATATTTTTTCATCCTAGGTGCGTCTTAGGGAGTGAAAAATATGGTAATTTAACCATCTCATCGAAAGCAGAGCTTTGCCAAGCCTATAGCCTACCATAGATTAAATTGAATATTTAAAACATTGCTGTCTTACTCCCTACGGCAAACATCAGACACCTCTGAATGGCTCAGCCTTCAGTGAGTATTGGGAGACATTCTGGTTACGTTTTCTTTCAGAGATTTGTATTGAGATAGCACTGACAGGATTACATCTGCTGGGTTACGGCTCCAGGGCTCGCAGATTATTTGCTCAATGCGCAGTAGTGAGTCCTTCTATGATTATCGTAGGGTAAAATCAATAAGTGTCTTACCAGCCACTGCTGGGGGATTTCTGGGAGAGGCATTTGAGGAGGGGCAGGTACATTGCTTGATGTCTCCGCTCTGTGCACATGGTTCTTCAGCTCGAATTCTGTGGACAAGAATATGAACATTGGCATGAGAACAACGTCTTACTGTGATCGGCTAAACATGAGACTACATGGTTAGAGGGGTTCTCCGGTATCATGGCGTTGGCACGCCCAGCTGGACATAGACATTAGTCAGCAGATCCCATCAGTTTCCACAGGGACGACTGACAAGGACTACGGAGAGCAGATGTCAGAAGAGGATGAGGAGAGCAAGAATAATACAGGTTCCATTTCCATCTGGCAGCCCCGCTCTCCCCTGGAGTAAAAACAAACATATACATTTGGCTGAGAAAATGGACTAATGTCTAAGGCCTTCTCCATTCCAAGGCAGCATTCGTAGCATGCAGCTATGCATTTTCTAGTAAAAGATAGCCACCGGGTCAGGACAACAAATAGGCAAATGTTAGGTGCCCGCTCCAAGGCTCCACCTTATGGGGGAGGTGCAATTTTATGCCCAAATATGAATTGATTTTAGTTGTAACTTATGAGCACCTCTATTGTGGAAGCACTCATCAGTATTGGAGGACCAGGAAGTGGTCCTCCGTGGAAGCCTTGGGCCTCTAGCGCTGGCTTTGCTCACCACTCCATGGTCCTTTAGGCGCTGGCACTGTACTGGGTCCTGACAGCATACAACGGCGGGACGTAGTCCGCGTAGGTGCGCATGATGACATGGCGCTGTGTGACAGTGCTGCATGGAGAACACAGCGGACCCAGAGGGAGCAGAAGAGGGGGAGTTTTTTATTTTTATTTTGTCTGGTCTGAGGTCTGCATGTGAATTATAGGGGGAAACAGGGCTCTGAATGAATTTGGGGTCAGATCTGGGGTCTGATATGTGGTCTGTATGAATTTAGGGGCTAATCTATGGTGTCTACAAATCTGGGGGCTGATTTGGGGCCTATATAAATTTGGCAGCTGATCTACGGTCTGTATGAATTTGGGGTCTGAACGGATCTGGGGGAAATCTGGGTTTTGATCTCTGAGCTTATTGAGGGCTTGAATGAATTTGGGGGGGGGGGGGTTATCTGGGGTCTTTATGAATATGTGGGATGATCTGGGGACTGTTTTAATTTTTGGGGGTTTGTATTAATGTTTGTATCTGTCTGGAGGTCTGAATTAATTCGGGATTCTAGTCTGAAGATCTCTATTCATTTTTGAGTTTGGAGGTCTGTATTAATGTTGAGGTTCTGTCTGGAGGTCTGTATTCATTTTGGGGTCTGGGCACTGTATTAAGAAAGGGTTGTCCAGCCAGGTAAAATTTACTTCTGAAAACGGATTAAAATGTCATAAAATATTGCTCTGATCCTCCTCACTCTGCTCCTGCTGCTTCCCCGGTCCTTGCACGTCTCTGTACTTCCAAGTCCCTGTCAATTAGAACATGTGACTGCTGTGGCCAGTGATTGGGAAGTGAGGAAGAAAAAACGACACGGCTGAACAACCATGTTAATTTTGAGTACAGACCTGGGGTTTGAATGTATTTTAGGTTAGGGTACTTTCACACTAGCGTTAGTGTGATCCGGCAGGCAGTTCCGTCGTCGGAGCTGCCTGCCGGATCCACTGTTCAGTGTGACAACTGACAGCATTTGTAGACGGATCCGGGTGCGGATCTGTCTACAAATGCATTGCAAGAACGGATCCGTCTCTCCGCTTGTCATGCGGATGGACGGATCCGCCTCGCAGTCTTTTTCACAGTTTTACCGGTCTGCGCATGCGCAGACCGGAAGGACGGATCTGTCCTTCAGTTGTTTCACAATGCCGGATCCGGCACTAATACAAGTCAATGTAAATTAATGCCAGATCCGGCATTCCGGCGATTGATCAGGCATTTTGGATGGACATAATACCGCAGCATGCTGCGGTATTATGTCCGGCCAAAACGCCTGACAGTCACTGAACGGAAAGCATACTGATGCAAACTGAACGGATTTCTCTCCATTCAGATTGCATGGGAATATGCCTGATCAGTTCTTTTCCGGCATAAGGCCCTTTTGACGGAACTCTATGCCGGAAAAGAATAACGCAAGTGTGAAAGTACCCTTAAAGTCTCAGAAAACCCTTTTAACCTGTGGATTTTATGTACTATGCTTCTAAGGGCTCATGCACACGACCGTTGTTTTGCGGTCTGCAAATTGCAGATCCGCAAAAAACGGATACCGGCCGTGTGCGTTTTGCGGAACAGAAGAGCCGGCCTATAATTGAACAGGTTTATCCTTGTTCATAATGCGAACAATAATAGGACGTTGTTTTTTTTTTTTTGTTTTTTTGCGGATATACGGACACAGACTGCACACGGAGTAATTTCCAGGGAACGGGCAAAAAATACGTTTGTGTGCATGAGCCCTTAAGGTCAGATCATAGGATAATCCAAGCATTTGTTGGATTTGGGCAAGAACACCCTGTACCAATATTCCCCAACCTATGGCCCTCCAGCTGTTGCAAAACTACAACTCTCATCATGTACTGACAGTCTACTGCTGTAAGGCCATGATGGGAGCTGTAGTTTTGTAACAGCTGAAGTGTCACAGGTTGGAGATGTGAATGTGCACCAGCGAGACTGCAGAGCTAAACTGGAGACGATCGCTCAGGCCTTAATGCTCTTTCCCGGAACGCGCTGGAGAAACCTCATTATAACCTTGGGCGTGTACTTTACACAAGCCAGTAGCTCTGAAAAACAGCTGCGGAAAAGAAAAAGCACAAAAAGATGGAAATGTTTATACAACGCCGCTCTTCTGTATCATTATACAAATGAGCACTGTCCCGCTGGCGGCCCTCCAACGTCTGACGCTAGCCCCGCCATCCTGGACCCAACATCATAATATATACACTAAATACCAGAGAGCAAATCCTACACATATGAAGCTGATGTCCATACACTTCCTATTTGCACTATATGCAAAATCAAAATACATGGCGTTTTTTGGTTGTCTGGGTTTAGTCCATGAATAGGACAATTCCTTGAAATCCTCTTGTCTTAGGCTACATGCACACGACCGTGGCCTGCCTCCGCGTCCGCTCCTCCTGCAAATTTTGCGTCCGTCAAAAAAAACGGATGACGGACCGTTTTTTTTGACGGATCCAATTTTTATGGCAGATCCATTGTAAAAATGCCTATCCTTGTCCGCAAACGTGAAAAAAATAGGACATGCACTTTTGACGGAATGAAAACACGGATCACGGATGCGGATCAAAAACGGTTGACCATCCGCATTTTTTGACGGACCCATTGAAATGAATGGGGAAGCATCCTATCCGTGAAAAAAAACGGAACGGATGTGGAAACAAACAACGGTCGTGTGCATGGGGCCTTAAAGCAATCTAAATTTGCAGTTCAGGAGTCTGGAGATATCCGTGATTCCAGCTTTACTCAGAGCTATAATTCCAGCCATACCCGCGCACATTCAGCAAATTAGCCTGGCCTCTGACAGATGACGGTGGGAAAGGATTGGGCATGCCAAATTCCAACATGTCCGATCCTTTGTTCCCTCGGGAGATAAGCAGCTTATTCTCCTCTACCTACTGAAATAAAACAAGAAATTAAGGACAAGCCGAGTGTGCATGTTCATGGACCGCTGGGAGAATTCACTTTCGGCTGATTTAATGCGAACTGTCACCCTTAGGCCCCTTTCACACAGGCGAGTTTTCCGCGCGGGTGCAATGCGTGAGGAGGACGCATTGCACCCACCCTGAATTCGGACCCATTCACTTCAATGGGGCTGTGTACATAAGCGGTGATTTTCACGTATCACTTGTGCATTGCGTGAAAATCGCGGCATGTTCTATATCCTGCGTTTTTCACGCAACGCAGGCCCCATAGAAGTGAATGAGGCTGCGTGAAAATCGCAAGTATCCGCAAGCAAGTGCGGATGAGGTGCGATTTTCATGCATGGTTGCTAGGAGACGATCGGGATGGGGACCCGATCTTTATTATTTTCCCTTATAACATGGTTATAAGGGAAATAATAGCATTATTAATACAGAATGCTAAGTAAAATAGTAATGGAGTGGTTAAAAAAAATAAAATAAAAAAATAAACTCACCTCATCCACTTGATCGCGCAGCCCAGCTCATCTTCTTTCTTCTTCTTTAAGGACCAGGAAGGAAAAGGACCTTTGGTGACGTCATCACGCCTACCACATAATGAGCGCGGTGACGTCAGCGCAGGTCCTGCTGAATGAAGATAGAAGGTTCTTCTATCTTCATTCAGCAGGACTCCGCGCTGACGTCACTGCGCTCACCACGTGGTGAGCGTGATGACGTCACCGAAGGTCCTTTTCCAGTCAGGTCCTGCAAGAAGAAAGAAGATGAGCCGGGCTGCGCGATCAAGTGAATAAGGTGAGTTTTTTTTTTGTTTTTTTTAACCCCTCCATCCACATTTTACTTAGCATTCTGTATTAAGAATGCTGTTATTTCCCTTATAACCATGTTATAATGGAAAATAATTAAATATACAGAACACCGATCCCAAACCCGAACTTCAGTGAAGAAGTCCGGGTTTGGGTCTGGGTACCACATTCAATTTGTTCTCAAAAAACGAACAACGCAATCGCTATCAAAACTGACTAAAATTGCGTGCGCACTCGCACGGGTTTCCCGCAATTCACCCGGGGCGCATCCGGAGCAATTCCGGAACGTCTGTGTGAAAGAGGCCTTAGAGGCCACACCTGTAGGGGCCATTAGTTGGCTCTCTGTATTGCTTGTCAATGGATGGATTTTAAAAGTAAGGGCTTTTTGGAAGCTCTGTTTGCAGCCTCTGTTGCAGATTCCATCAAAAAAAAGACTGGACAAAAAAAGTCCTGCATGCATGCAGGACTTTTTTGTCCATTTATAAAAAGTGAATGTACTCTATTGTACTCAATGGAGACTGCTCAGCTCCATTAGTCATGTGCTGAGTCCAGCACTTCCGTTATATTCCTTGTTCTGCTCACCCTAAACTTTATAAAAAAAAATAGAATTTCCGATTTTAATGACTAATTTAGGACCCCTATAATATCACTAGCAAATAACTGAATAGTCATAATGCTGAAAACCAGTAGCCTGTATATCTAGTTTTGCTGCTGCTTAGCAACAGTGAATGTGGTCACCGGGTGACTACGCTGCATCTCCACGCTCTTGTGGGAACCCACAGAGGTCACCTCCATTAGGGCTCATGCACACAAGCGTATGTATTTTGCGGTCCGCAAAAACGGATCGGCAAAAAATACGGATGACGTCCGTGTGCATTCCTTATTTTGCGGAACGGAACAGCTGGCCCCTAATAGAACAGTCTTATCCCTGTCCGATTTGCGGACAATAATAGGACATGTTCTATTTTTTTGCGGAACGGACATGCGTATATACGGAAACGGAATGCACATGGAGTAACTTCCATTTTTTCCAGGACCCATTGAAATGAATGGTTCTGCATACGGTCCGCAAAAAAAAACAAAAAACGGAACGGAACGGACATGGAAAGAAAATACGTACGTGTGCATGAGCCTGTAACCTGAAAGGGGGAGGCTCTTACTCATATAGATTAGGTTCTTTTCGCACTGCTTCTTAATAATCCATTAAACGACCTCATAAATCGGGACGGATCTGTCCCGTTTCCTCTCCTGATCTCAAGTCCTCTCCTGCATAACGGAAACGGGACAGATCCGTTTTGCAGCCCATAGACGGTATGCGTTTTTTTGCTGAATGTTTATGCATGGAGTAATGCACTCTGCAGCGCTCATCATTCCATGCAGCTACAAAAAAAAAAAGGAAACTGCACAGAATGGAGCCAAAAAATGTCGGCCTAATGGGTTCATATGGGTCTATTTAACGGATGCACCGGGACTTTTACCATCGCGTTCGGTAAACGGTCTAGGCGGTCAAGACTCGGCAGCTCATAGTGTATATGCTTGTCACTGTAATATTTATTTTTTTATTCGCTGTTTTGCAAGAGAAACTGTTTGGGTTTTATCACTTTTTTTTTTTTTTAGTTATTTAACATCATAAACTCACATACGGAACTTTTTTTTTTTTTATCATTCAGATTGCTTAATGACACCTGTCAAATAAAGGGGTTATCCAAGATAGGAAAAACAGGCTGCATTCTTATAGAAACGGCGCCACACTTGTCCACAGGTCGTGTGTGGTATTACGGCTCAGCCTCTTACAGGTCGATGGGACTGAGATGCAATACCAGACACAGCACTTGGTCCTATGTGGCACCATTTATGGGGAGGGGGAAGCAGCCTTGTATTTGTAATCTTGTATAATCCGCAGTTCCACACGCATCCACACGGACAAGTGTGGCACTGTTGCTTAAAGAAAGCCCCCATGCTTTTTCTTATCTTGGACGACCTCTTTAATCCCTTTTGTCATGTTATGCAGCAATCTAAGTGATAAAGAAAAATAAATAAATCTATGACAATTAAATTTCCCATTTCTAGCCAATATTTATTTCTAATATTTTTTTTACGTATTAAATCCTTCCAGTGTGTAACACTGACATTGTGTAATGTGTCAGGCGGATAATACACACGCTCTGTGACAGTCTCATCCTCTGCAGGGCCGCGGCGCTACGACGTGCCGGGTTAACCACAGAGACAGCTCGGCTTGGCCGGCGGTCGTCTTACTGACCTCTGGATGACTGTATCCTTTGCAGAATGTTGCTTATGACAGTCTTTTTCTCTTTAACCGTCGTCGTAAGATATTCATGGTCCAGTAGCTGCAGGAACAAGCGCAGCTCCACGATCAGCTCCTCCATATCTAAGAGAAGATTGAAGAAAATGATAAGACGTTTCGAATATCCCTACTTTCCATGTGACCCATCACCTCCCCTGACATGTCTGCGTTAGGAAACTACTTGCATCCCCCCATGAAATAGCAATTCTGGAGCATCTATTCTTATGACTCTATGTTGTGCCGTTCCTCTATTATTCCTACTAAAAGTTCTAAATGAATCACTAGTAGTGTTGAGCGAACTTTGTGTTTCAAGTTCGGCATACAAGGTTCGGGTTATCTAAGAATTTCATTATGGATTCCGCTACCACGGACCCTGGTCCGTGATAGCGGAATCCATAATAGAATTCTTAGATAACCCGAACCCAAACCTTGTACGCCGAACTTGAAACACAAAGTTCGCTCATCCCTAGTTACTAACGGATTGAAATAATGGTCCAGCTGGGTGTCACCAGTTGGGGTGTGTCCCTGCACAGTCTGATGCCGTATTCACACAGTCACGCCTCACTTTGGTCAGAGATTTCCATCAGTAATTGTGAACCAAAATTAGGTGTGAGTCTAAACACAGAACAGGAGCAGATCTTTCCCTTAGGCTACATTCACACGTCCGCAAGTGTTTTGCGGATCCACGGAGCCGCGGATCCGCAAAACACGGACACACCGGCAATGTGCATTCCGCATTTTTGCGGACCGCACATTGCCCGGACTCCATAGAAAATGCATCTTCTTGTCCGCAATTGCGGACAAGAATAGGACATGCTCTATTTTTTTTGCGGAGCCGCGGACCGGAAAATCGGCGGCGCGCTCCGCAAAATCGGATGCGGAGAGCACAGTGTGTGCTCTCCGCATCTTTCCCGGCCCCATTCACAGTCAATGGGTCCGCATGTATTCCGCAAAATTGCGGAATACATGCGGACTACATTGCGGACGTGTGAATAAGGCCTTATACCTTATGTCTGTGGAGGGTTCACTCCTGGTTTTGGTTCACAATCACTGATGGAAATCACTGACCAAACATTAAGAAGTGAATAAGGCTTGACACTGTCCAATCAGTGCTGCCAGTGTCCGACAGTACCCTCAACTGGTAACACACAGCTGGAACTTTATTGCAAGCTGCTGGCAATTCACTTTCAAGCTTCCAGTAGGAATAATAGAGGAATGGCATGACAGAGCAGCCTCTCGTCCTCTGCTCTGAGTGACCACTGTACAGGGATCATGCCTGGATGATACAGCCACCACTTTAGAGCAGGTTGGGGGCTGTAAAGCCTTATAAATGCAGAGGACACTTCACAGTGAAGCTCCGCCTCCTGGACACTTGCAAGGGTGGAATCTGGCAGAAAAAAAACTTCAGTTGATGAATCTGCATACATGGTATGATTTTCCTGCTCTCCCCAGCCCCTACCTAGGGCTAGCAGCAGTTTAGCATAGTCAAAACTACTGACAGATTCCCTTTAAGGCCCCTTTCACACGAGCGTGTCCGGATTAGGTCCGGATGTGTTCAGTGAAAACTGTGCGATTTCGCAGGCAAAGCCATTCAGTTTTGCCTGCAATTGCGTTCAGTTTTTTCAGCGCGGGTACAATGCGTTTCGATGCGTTTTTCACGCACGTGATAAAAAACTGAAGGTTTACAAACAACATCTCCTAGCAACCATCAGTGAAAAATGGAAAAATGCATCGCACCCGTTCTTGCTTGCAGATGCAATGCGTTTTTCACGCAGCGCCATTCACTTCTATGGGGCCAGAGCTGCGTGAAAAAAGCAGAATATAGAACATGCTGCGATTTTCACGCAACGCAGAAGTGATGCGTGAAAAACAACGCTCATGTACACAGACCCATTGGAATGAATGGGTCCGGATTCAGTGCGGGTGCTAGGCGTTCACGTCACGCCCGTGTGAAAGGGGTCTAAGGCCTTATTCACACATCCGTTGTGTTTTGCGGATCCACGGAGCCGCGGATCCGCAACACACGGACACACCGGCAATGTGCATTCCGCATTTTTGCGGACCGCACATTGCCCGAACTCCATAGAAAATGCCTCTTCTTGTCCGCAATTGCGGACAAGAATAGGACATGCTCTATTTTTTTTGCGGAGCCGCGGACCGGAAAATCGGCGGCGCGCTCCGCAAAATCGGATGCGGAGAGCACAGTGTGTGCTCTCCGCATCGTTCCCGGCCCCATTCACAGTCAATGGGTCCACATGTATTCCGCAAAATTGCGGAATACATGCGGACTACATTGCGGATGTGTGAATAAGGCCTAAGAGTTGACAACGCAAAATCAAGATAGGTATATAGCTAAATTTCCCTAAAATACAATGTAGAGGCAGAGGCAGTCCGTTATCTACAGAGATCAATAAGGGCTATAAAGCCATGAACTGAGCCAGGCACATGGCGCTCTACAGAGACAGAGGTCAGCAGAGTCACTTCTCTGCCGTCCCGTGGAACAAGATCTAAAAATCAATGACCCCTTGAAGGATCGCTCTTTCCTCCTGCGCCCCTCCTGTCAGAACCCAGCCCAGAAGATGAAAGGAAAGCAGCTGTGTGCTCATTGTCTTAATAAGGCTCTGTTCACACTGCGCTGTTTGCACTGCGTATGTGGCGTATTCGCCAGGAAAGCTCATGGCAAATATGTCAAATGTACCCATAGAGCCCCAGTCATTCGATGGCGACCAAAAGAGTCCTTTAGGCCTATATTTTTTTAATTTCTAGCAATGTGTAATGAAATATGCTTCTTTATGCAGAGGCGTAGTATACAGTACATATGATCTTATGAGAGTGCGGGACAATAGCCCCGTGGGCGGCCCGACGTGCACAGCATCATTGTAATCTATGATGCTGTGCGCTCCCATGCACACGATCGATGCCGCTTTATGGCCCGCTCACGGACTGTATGTCTCAGAGGGCATTCAGTCGTATGCATGAGCCCTAATGGCCCATGGAACACGGATGAAACACGGATGGCATCCGTGGTTTTCACGGACCGATTGACTGTAATGGGAGTGATGGACAAAATCGAGCATGCATCTGTGCTAAAGTCACGGACCCACAAACCGTGCTAAAAACACTGATTTCTGAGTATACACACAAAATAAAATGAATGGGGATGTGTGCTGTCCGTGGAGAACTTGTACAGCGCACGTATGTGAGACATTGATGTGTGAATGAGGCTTTAGTTAGGAAATCCTCCAGATGTATACCTCCGATGGAAGGTGGGACCCGCTCCTATCTCCAGAACAGGCCCCTGAAGAGCAGGAGAACGCACCGCACAAGCACGGTCATTCTCCGGGAGTTCCGAAAATAGTCGCGTGCTGGCTCAGCTATTTCCGGCAGTCCCATAGCGGTGAATGGAGAGGTGGCCGTGCGCGTGCGGTGCGTTCTCCTGCCCTTCAGGGGCCTGCTCTGGAGATAGGAGCGGGTCGCAGAGGTGGGGCTTGCACGGACATTGGCGACATGCCAGGACGTGCCAGATAGGGTTAAGGTTGCAGAAAAGATTACTCCGCTGACAAGAGGAAGTAGCTAGCTTCTCCTCCTACTTAGGCCTCATTTCCGTTTCTGTTCGGTTTTTGCATATTCCGTTGGCGGTCCGTATGCGGAACCACTCATTTCAATGGTTCCGCAAAAAACGGAATGCATACGGAACACATTCCGTGTTTCCATATTTCCGTTACGTTGAAAGATAGAACTTGTCCTATTATTGCCCGCAAATAACGATCCGTGGCTCCATTCAAGTCAATGGGTTCGCCAAAAATACGGAATGCATACAGAACACATCCGTATGTCTTCCGTTTTTTGCGGATCTGTGCCCACTTTGCCCATGTGTTTACTGTAAAACACATTACATTAATGAGTAAAAATTTTATGTTTCTGTATGCAATCTGTAAAAAAACGCATACGGAAACCATACAGAGATTTTTTGCGGAACTACAGAACGGAAACAAAAAAAGGAACAACGGATCCGTTAAAAACTGACTGCAAAATACTGAAAAAGCCATACGGTCGGGTACAAGAGGCATTGGGCTCCAACAGGATGCGGCTGTCTGGGTTGGCATTCATCAATAGTAAGCCCATAAGGACATTCTGCTGCCGGGGTCCCCCCATAACCAGCAGTTATCAGCTCATCTGTTGCCAGGATGTATTCCACCACCTCCGGATCTGAACATGCAGTGCAGAAGTACTGGCGCTCCTCAGCTTCGTTATTAGGACAACTGCATCCAATTTTCCATACGACCCAGATGTAATAATGTTATCCAGGTGTCAGAAAATCAGGCATGCAAATTACACCGTCCATATGTTTTACATAAGGAGGATCAGCAAGAGTATTAATGGATTAGTAACTACACATGGTAAAATAAACCCACAGCATGAACAAGAAACGTTTCTCCTCGTGATGTCAGGCTAGACGGAGGTTTAACCCCCCATCATCCCGGAGACAGATCTGAGGCCTATCGGTAAAAACAAGCAAAGCGCTCCTTCAGAGATATCCCCGCCAACTATTGCCACCTGGATTTATGGCCAAGACCAGATTTGTTCTAACGTTTGTGGCTGTGAAAGCTTCAGGGCCCCACCCGTAATCGTCTAAATGTTTAGGTTAAAAGGAATGACTGTGCTTGGTTTTAAAATGGGGGGTGCTAAAGCAGACAGTCCATTGATTTCAGTAGGGACTGTGCAATACTTCACTTGTCCTGTAGTTGTGATGCAGGTTTCCACCACAGTTTACAACTGATCGCTGGAGATCACTCTACAACCAGCTTATCTTTACGGGAATCTTCTAACAAAAAGGGACCATCTAAAGTGGCCAGTTCTGCAGAACCACTGGTGTATAGCCTATGTACGCAAAATTATTGATTACAGTATGGAAGGAATGGATTCCAGCTTAGGCCATGTTGACATCTCTAGTGAATGTTTCCAGCAGAGAACAGCCTGCCAGAGTTCACCGGATCCGGCTTCGCTGGATTCAACAGATCACCCCGGGATCCCTATTGATTATAATGGGATCTGGCGGTGAACCGTCCACCTTCGTGCATAAAAGCCGGGTTTCGGTCGGAAGAAAACCGTTGCATGCAGCGGTTTTTGGCCTGGACAACAGCCGGCATTTGTGCCGGATCAGGCAGCCGGAATATCTTGACAGAGACGTGAACGCGACCTTAGTTGGTCATGTACATGGGAAGACCTCATGTGGCCATCAGCTGTTCCTTGAAACTCAACCATTATCAGTTTGGTCGAGTGTGCAGATTTCTTGTAGCGGGAAAAGAGGTGCCTGGCAGTGGGTCATCTACCATGGGGACAAAGCATCACGCACGCTTAGACACACTTAAAACCTTTTCCCCCCAGACAACTTCCATGGGGAACAGTCAGAAGACCACCCTACACATAAGATCCTTCCGAAATCGGGCAACCTATAGGCGTAAGGCCTGATCTAGTGCTCATCATATTGGATATGAAAACTGGCTCCATAAAAAATGTTCACGAAGGTTCACAAGACTCAACTGATGTCATATAGGCACAGGAACCAGTATGCCTTATGCCTGACTAACAACACCAGCAGATAAACATCTCAAAAATGGCTGCCTCCAATATATAGGTGGTGTCAGAGCCTAAAAGACTGTAGACAATGCCAATTAGATGGCATGGCCTTGTATAACTTCCTAAATTGTGAACTTTGCTTTGGAGGGATGTCTCTTCGAGGATGCAAAGACTGAAAAATGAGGTCCTGCATAGAGTTGAGCGAACTTCTATTTTAATTTGGCGTCCAAAGTTCGGGTTATCGTAGCATCCCGTTATGGATTCCGCTAGCGCGGACCATAACGGCATTTGGAATCCATAAGGGGATTCTTCGATGAACCTGAACCTTGGACAACCCTAAGGACCTGGGGTGACGTCACCGTCATGTGATCAGTGCAGGGGGCGTGGCTCAGTACTGGATCACCTCTTATCCAATCCAGTACTGAGCCACGCCCCCTGCACTGATCACATGACAGTGACGTCACCCCAGGTCCTTAGGGTTGTCCAAGGTTTGGGTTCATTGAAGCAGCCCCTTATGGATTCCAAACGCCGTTATGGTCCGTGGTAGCAGAATCCATAACGGGATGCGACGATAACCCGAAATCGAACTTTGGACACCGAACTAAAAATAGAAGTTCGCTCAACTCTAGTCCTGCACCATAAGCCACACTACCTCCTCCATCTACATCTATGGGTGATGGGCTCCCTTTAATACTCATACTTCCCAGTAGCACTCAAGAGATCTCTTTATTTTACAGCAAGTCATCAATCACTGCAATCGTTTGACTTAACTGCTTTGATGTCATGTTAATCAAGATCTGAGCATTCTCCGTTGTCTGCTTCTCCGTAGAGATGAGTTATGTGGTATGACAGATTTCCTCTACGGCCTCTGTAGCCAAATCCCTTCACTGTACAGTAACACATCATCTGAACTGACCTGCTGGATGCAGTACAACGTGTCAGGCCTGATAAAAATCCCCCCTGACAAGGACTTTGCATGTTCCTCAAGATACAGAAGGAGTTAGCCCCAAGGAGCGTGAATACAAGGAGCACCAGCTGTTACTGGGTCCATGTTGGCTGGAGCTGAAGAAAATACAGGACAATGTAATAAGCAGAAGATACGATTCCTCAAGTCGTCTTCTTCAGTTTCTGGAAAAACTCATAGATGAAGGCTAGCTATGATCCAATGAAACTATGATGTAAGTGTAAACATACACTTAAATCTGTCTGGTCCTTCATTGACTTGGAAGACAAACGGCCTGGCAATCAGGTGGTCAGGCACAGGCCCCGCCTGACAATCAGGTGGTCGGGCACAGGCCCCGCCTGGCTATCAGGTGATCGACACAGGCCCCGCCTGACAATCAGGTGGTCGGGCACAGGCCCCGCCTGACAATCAGGTGGTCGGGCACAGGCCCCGCCTGGCTATCAGGTGATCGACACAGGCCCCGCCTGGCTATAAGGTGGTCGACACAGGCCCCGCCTGGCTATAAGGTGGTCGACACAGGCCCCGCCTGGCTATCAGGTGATCGACACAGGCCCCGCCTGGCTATCAGGTGATCGACACAGGCCCCGCCTGGCTATCAGGTGATCGACACAGGCCCCGCCTGGCTATCAGGTGATCGACACAGGCCCCGCCTGGCTATCAGGTGATCGACACAGGTTAGGCTTCTCTAACCCCCGAGATCAGCTGTTATTGCTGGGGAATCGGCTTCCTTTATAGTAGTTCATAGCGGGGGGAGTCCCAATTGTTGGACCCCCGCCTCTGATCTCCATAGGCGCGAACAGGGTGTATTTTCATTAGAAGACCACTTTACAATGTTGCATTATATGGCCAATAATAATTATTTTTGCTCATGAACGAGCAGGGGATAAGCAGCTACCAGGCACCTCCGGCACCGCTTATCTTAAAAGGAAACAATAAGAAGTTAAAATCTAACCTGCTGGATAATTCTTCACCCAAAGACAATCTGGCATTCCCCAATTAAGCTACTTTCACATCTGCGTTCTTCCTTTCCGGTATTGAGATCCAGCAGAGGACAAAATGGGGACAAAACTGAAAGGAACAGAATGCATACCGTTTGCATACCGCTGCAGGCGGGATGCGGAGCAAAACTGATCCGGCATAAAACGCAATGTAAGGCCTTCTGCACATGACCGTATGCCCTCCGAGACATACGGCCCATGAGCGGCATTGATCGTGCGCACAGCATCATATATTACAATGATGCTGTGCACGTCGGGACGCCCGCCGGGCTATTGTACCGCACTCATAAGATCATATGCCCAACATCATTGTAATCTATGATGCTGTGCGCTCCCGTGTGCACGATCAATGCCGCTCCGGGACATATGGCCCGGTCACGGACCGCATGTCTCGGAGGGCATACGGTCGTGTGCAAGAGCCCTAAGCCAATGATGCCGGATCCGTCTTCTCAGACACAAAAGAAAACTTATCCGGACTTGCTTTTAATGACGGATCCATCATGGCTATTCTAAAGATAATACAACCGGATCCATTCACAACGGATGCAGGCGGCTGTATTATCCGAATGGAAGTGTTTTTGCTGATCCATGACGGATCCAGCAAAAAAGCATATGTGAAAGTAGCCTACGCAAGTCGAGCAAGAACATCCAATGTTTAAGTCAAAGGAGTCTGGCAGCAATCAGAGCCCTGATCTGACCCGTGGCAGAGCCCTTTACTTCTTATCTAAGGGAAACCATCTAAATGGTCTCTTATCTCTGCCCTGCAGACACAGCCCATTAGTGGAGATGAAAAGGACTAATGAACCAGGATAGCAAATCTCATCCACTACAGCATGAAACTAGTTAGTGTCCTTCTCCCAAACCAGTAGAGTCCTTGTAACGCCTTGCTACACATTTGAGAAGCCCTACTAAAAAAAAAAAAAAAAAGACGTTAAAGGGGGTGTCTCACGAAAAATATTCTACGGTTTTCAAAGCAGCACCTGGATCTGAATACTTCTGTAATTGCATGTAATTAAAATTTTTGCATAGCCACTGAGTTATTCAATAAAATGTGTCGGTATAGCGCCACCTAGTGTTTGTTTTTTCTCTTATTTCTTTGTCCTGATCACTGAGATGGCCGCACATGCTCAGTTTCAGCCTTCAATTGCCTCCTGAGCTGTGATAGGGAGAGCATAGACACGCCCCCTGAGCTGTGATAGGGAGAGCATGGACACGCCCCCTGAGCTGCAGCAGAAAAGACACTCCCCTGAGCTGTGATAGGGAGAGCATGGACACACCCCTGAGCTGTGATAGGGAGAGCATGGACACACCCCTGAGCTGTGATAGGGAGAGCATGGACATACCCCTGAGCTGTGATAGGGAGAGCATGGACACACCCCTGAGCTGTGATAGGGAGAGCATGGACATACCCCTGAGCTGTGATAGGGAGAGCATGGACACGCCTCCTGAGCTGCAGCAGAAAAGACCCTCCCCCGAGCTGCCAGCTTGATATAAATCTAGCAGAGCAATGAATGGGGAGATCTCTGGATCCATGTGCGGTACAGGGCTGGTTCTAGCTTTGTTAGAAAGAGATTGTCATGTACTATACTACATTTTTAACATGGGTGCAATGGACGATTTTTGGTCCTTCAGCTGGCAACCAAATGTTTATAAGGGTGCTAATGGCTAATTTCATGTTCAAGATCTCTGAATTGGGGGTAAAAATCCAGCCAGACCTACTGCAATACACCTTACAATCAGGGCTCTGCTGGACCATCAGAGGACATGAGTGTCTTCTGGACATGATAACAGGCCCAAATACGAATGGTCTAAGTTTAACGTGCCATTAAAGGGGGCGTGCACCTATTCGGTATAGCAGGACAGATATCTTTTCAGCTTGTGGGCCCCAGGTAATCCAGTCAAAACTTGGATATAACTGAATCTCTATTCTTAAAGGGGTTGTCTCAACTCCAACATTGGTGGCATATCACTAGGATATGCCACCAGTATCACTTCTGGGACCTGCACCTATTTCTAGAACGGAGCTCCCAGAGCAAAAAGAAGCATACCGCGCACCGCGCGGCCGTCCTCCATTCATTTCTATGGGAGTCCCGAAAATAAAAAAGACTGCTGGCTTGGCTATCTCCGGCAGTTCTATAAAAGTGAAAGGAGTGTTGGCTGTGCTTGGGCCTTCCGAAAATAGCTGAGTGAGCCGGCCGCACATGCCTGACAGTGGTGGTATTCCCTAGCACTATGCCGCCAACGGTGGAGGCGAGACAACCCTTTTAAGGCCCCTATACATACACATTAGACTAGTGTTGGCCAAACCTGGTGTTTTCGGTAGTACCTGCTGACACTTTAAGGCAGGGATCAGCGACCTCCGGCACTCCAGTTGTCCTGAAACTGCGACTCCCAGAATCCTCCTTTTACTTCTATGGGAGTGCAAGAACAGCCTAGGAAGTGTGCACGCTGGGAGTTGTAGTTTCTCATCAGCTTTAGTGCCGAAGGTTGCTGATCCCTGCTCCAGGGGGCTATTCACATCTACTTTTTGCTGTACGTCAGACGGATACGTTTGTGAACTGAAAAAACATCTAGAAACCTATGGCTTGACATAAACTATAATTAGGCAAACGTATTTGAAAAGTGACACATTCTTTCCGTTTGTCAGAAAGATCAGATCTCCTTTCCATTGAAAGCTCTGTCCATATGTGTATGGGGGGAATCGGGAGGGGTAGACAACAGCTATTCTCCTCAAAACCCACTCCCCCCACCTGTACACATGCATGCTCGGCCAAGTGTGCAAGTGAGGGGAGTAAGACGCTGCTAGACATCTGTCAGTGATTTATCAGCAGGTTTGGCTGACGATCATTTAATGTGGATCAGCTCCTCAAATCCAAATGTCAAATAAACGCATCAGCGGCACAAATCTCTCTACTGCCACAAAAAGTGGCATCAGTGCAGGTAAAAATATGTCAGCCTAGCCCACACAGGGTTGTTCAGAGGGGGGGACGACTGTCACAAACCCTCAGCTGTGAGAAGAATTAGATCTGGGCAACTTTTGCCCAGAGGAAGAAAAGATGGTTCCAGCACTTGTAATACCTCAGTTGTCTTTATTTCTTTCTTGTAGCATGTACTTGCATGGACACAAACCTTCACCCCATCATGGTTGATTCGTTTCGAACAAAAGTGTATTCTTAGAGGTAAAGAGTAAGATTTCCAATCACTGACAGCAAGCAGAGATCTTGAAAACGGTGATTAGAAAATTATAGGCTTTTTCACTATATAACGAATATCCCTCATAGGGTTCCTCTGGACAGTGGCAGAAGCCCAGCGTACAATCAGCCAGGCCAGACCCTAATCTCCTTCAGCGCACAGCGGCTCCTTTTGGGATACACCGCCCCATATTTGGACCTCTTATCTCCAGAGACCACCATCTAACACTGCATATGAGCACCACACAGAAGCACTACAACGCTCAGCAATCTTCCATAGGGCATTCCACCCTACTCTATCTTTTCTCTAAGCGGCACAACCAGTTACACTGAAGAAGGCCATAGGCCGAAAACGTTTATTTCATTTCTTATAACTGGATTACCGCACTTCTAATAAAGCAAAATTCTAAATTGAACCCAGTGGATTGTGGGAGTCCATTTTCTAACATTTTTTGGCCTGGGAACCATCTCCCCCTACCCACGTCAATCGTATATTGGAGTACTATCCAATCCTCTTCAACCTCAGTACTGATGTTACCCTCGTGTTTCCCCAGCTACAATAATCTGATATTAAACAGATATTAAAATAAATCCAAAAAGCATATAACATCATTTTTTCCAGACGTCCTCCAGAAAAGAAGTGTAAAACTCACACAAGAAAACAAGCGAGTGCGATTTTTTTTTCTTTCTAAGCATGCACAGATGTAGAAGAGCTGCGTTTGCTGTTCCTTTACACAGGACTGCAAGTAAACCGAATCCCCCAGAAGAAATTTCACTCATTCGGCTCTGCTACATCGGCATATTTTACAATGAATGAAAGTCGATCAGTACAGTCCAGTCAGTATATTCTAGGGTAAAAGACGCTTTTCTTAAGGATAGCTCACCATGAAAGACTAGATAAATGTATCTCGCTTTAACTCCCACTTTCTCTTAATTCCACTTTTGAGGAACCTCCATGGGTTTGACAATTGCTCCTAAGGCCTCTTTCACACTAACGTTGTTCCTTTCCGTCCTAGAATTCCGTCCTCGGGGCTCTAGGACGGAAAGATACTGACCAGGATTATCCCAATGCATTCTGAATGGAGAGAAATCCGTTCAGGATGCATCAGGATGTCTTCTGTTCAGTTTGTGAACGTTTTCTGCATGCTGCGGATTTGTCTCCGTCCAAAAATCTGGAAGACATGCCGTGACGCTGGATCCGGAATTAATGCCCATTGAAAAGCATTAATCCGGATCCGACTTTAAGCTAAACGTCGTTTCAGCGCATTGCCAGATGCGACGTTTAGCTTTAAACAATGGTAACCACGGCAGCCAGGACGCTATGGATCATACGGCGAATTGCTCACATAGCATAGCTATGTAATCCATGAGACGCAGGGACCCGGTGACGTCATCGAGGAGCGCCCCGGCCACCGCACGGAAGGTAAGTAGCTTCTCCCCCGGCTCCCCGCTTCTTTTCCACGGCAGCCAGGACGCTATGGATCCTACGGCGCATAGCTATGTGATCCACGCGAAGCAGGGACCCGGTGACGTCATCGAGGAGCGCCCCGGTGCACGGAATGTAAGTAGCATCTCCCCCGGATTCCCGCTTCTTTTCCATGGCAGCCGGGACTTTAGTAGCCTCCTGGCTGCCATGGTTACCTGAAAGCATATTGAAGAATGATCAGTCTTCAATATGCTTTCAGTTGTCTTGCGTTGTGACAGATCCGGCGGGCATTTCCGGCGACAGAAGTGCACGCCAGATCCTCACAACGTAGATGTGAAAGAGGCCTTATCAGGGACTAATCAGGGTCGTCCTCTTTTTAGCCTTCATGCTTCAGAGTGCCTGGCATCATATCTCACGCACGGACTGAAGTCAAATGTCCTGTGACAAGTCAGGCAATACCCCCTTGGAAACTACACAGGGTATGGCTGGAGGCGCAGAGCGGGCCGCACATGCCGGAGGCAGACAGAGCATCCTCTGTAATGGGCCTGAAATCTCTGGTAGCAGATGGCAGCCAGCTATAGGGCCGCTCCCCAAGGGACTCGTAGTCAATGTTAATTTCAGTCAATTAGCGCACACACTCGGCATTATGTGCACGCCCTGCCCCAGGAATAGCCCTTTTTATTTTTTTGCTGTTCAATTGTTTGACTTTCTGGCACACAATGCCTCGGTTGTGAGAGACCATGACAAGGAGCAGGACCCCTGAAGGTGCTAGGTTTGCCATGTTTAGGATGAAATGCACACTGAGTGCGAAAAATTCTTTGCAGCTGAGAACACCTAACTCTTCCTGTTTTCTTTAGCAGAGTAATTACATTAAAGGGATTGTCCCAGGAAAAATATTCAACATTTTTCGAAACCAGCACCTGGATCTGAACACTTTTGTTATTGCATGTGATGAAAAATTTAGCTATAGCCACTGAGTTATTCAATAAAATATATCTGCACAGCGCCACCTGCTGTTTGTTCTTTTCACTACTTCCCCGTCCTCCTCGGTAACATCACTGATTTGGCCACACGTGCTTAGTTACATCTGTTAAACGCCACCAGTTGGAAGCTTTGGGGGAGACAGCTGCAGCAGAAAGGACACACATTCTGAGTTGTGATAAGGAAAGAGTTGCAGCAGAAAGGACACACACCCTGAGCTGTGATAGGTAGAGAGCTACAGCATAAAGCACACACCCTCTGAGCTGTGATCTAGGGAGAGAGCTGCAGCAGAAAGGACACACACCCTGAGCTGTGATAGGTTGAGAGCTACAGCAGAAAGCACACACCCTCTGAGCTGTGATCTAGGGAGAGAGCTGCAGCAGAAAGGACACACATTCTGAGCTGTGTTAAGGAAAGAGCTGCAGCAGAAAGGACACACACCCTGAGCTGTGATAGGTAGAGAGCTACAGCAGAAAGCACACACCCTCTGAGCTGTGATATAGGGAGAGAGCTGCAGCAGAAAGGACACACATTCTGAGCTGTGTTAAGGAAAGAGCTGCAGCAGAAAGGACACACACCCTGAGCTGTGATAGGTAGAGAGCTACAGCAGAAAGCACACACCCTCTGAGCTGTGATATAGGGAGAGAGCTGCAGCAGAAAGGACACACATTCTGAGATGTGTTAAGGAAAGAGCTGCAGCAGAAAGGAAGCACCCCCTGAGCTTTCAGCTTGATATAAATCTAGCAGAGCAATGAATGTGGAGATCTCTGGGTCCATGTGAGGTACAGGGCTGGTTCTAGCTTTGTTAGAAAGAGACTCTCATGTATATATGGTGTCTGATTTCCATCAGGTATGACTCATGTATCAGGATAAGTGCCAAGACAATGGTATGGACACCCAAGAGTCTAATGCAGGCATCCCCAAACTGCGGCCCTCCAGCTGATGTAAAACTACAACTCCCACAATGCCCTGCTGTAGGCTAATACCTGGAGGCTGTTCGGGCATGCTGGGAGTTGTAGTTTTGCAACAGCTGGAGGGCCACAGTTTGAGGATGCCTGGTCTAATGCATGGCTCCCATGGAATATAGTTCTGCTCTCCAGTTTTTCTCATCTTGCCATAACATAGATGGAATTTCGTACATATGTAAATCTGCAGAACATGGACGATATCTGACCTGTGTCCGACTTTAGCCAGCTGTCATTTTCAGTCCAAGAAGTCTGTGCCAATCCGGGCTTGACCACTTCTTGGATCTGGCCCAGCTTTCCATTGTGCCATGAGAACCTGGACCTGCCGCATGCATCTGCGGGACGCCGGGAAAGTTTCCAGCTGAATTACTGTAATGGAGGGGAAGGGACAAACCGGGGGTCCAGAGTCATGAGCTTCTTCTCCCCCAGGGGTTGGTATCAGCAATGTTCTACCATGTTGGGTATTCTTTATGCATGAACATATACGGCCTACCGACATCAGCTGGATATAAAACAGGGCATGTCTGCTGAGCAATAGGGAACTTGAAATTCCCCCCAGCCCTGCAGGACACAATGACATATGGGAGTGATGGGGATAATAACATGTGGAGTCAAGGGAAAGCTAGAACCTGGCAAAAAGTTATCAAAAACCGCCAATCACAATGAGGATTATGCATGTAGGGGCCCATTATTACATGCGTAGTGATGTCACTGGTCATCCATCAATCAGAGTCAGACTAGTGGTGGTTTGGTGACATCACAATAAGGAGCATGAACATAGGATACCAGTATATTACGTATTATGATGTCACTGGTCATCCATCAATCAGACTAGTGATGGTTTGCTGACATCACAATAAGGCCTAATTCACACGTCCGCAAAATGGATCTGCATCCCATCCGCAATTTTGCGGAAGGGTTGCAGACCCATTCATTTCAAAGGGGCAGGAATTGATTTGGACAGCATACTATGTGATGCATGCATCCGCATTTCCGCATCCGTGTTTCCGTAAAAAAAATAGAACATGTCCTATTCTTGTCCGCAATTGCGGACAAGAAAAGGCATTCTCTATATAGTGCCAGCAATGTGCAGTCCGCAAAATGCAGAATGCACATTGCAGCCGTCCAAGTTTTGCGGATCCGTGTTTCCGCAAAACACACTACGGACGTGTGAATTAGGCCTAAGGGCTCATTCAGACGACCGTGTGCTGTCCGCAAAAATGCGGATCCGTTTTTTTGTGGACAGTTTAGCATGTCATTTTTTTGCTGATCCATAGACTACAATAGGGTCATGTCCTGATTTTCACTGACAAGTATAGGACGTGTTTCATTTTTTTTGCTGAGCCGTGCAATGGAAGAAAAGGGCCCCATAGAAGTGAATGGGACAGCATCTAATCCGCAAAAAAACTGATCTGCGTTTTTGCAGGTCACATACGGCCGTCTGAATGAGCCCTAAGGAGCATGCATACAGGATAGCAGCATTTCATGCATTATGGGGTCACTGGTCATCAACTAAACAGACTAATTATGATGTCACCAAGCCATCACTAATCTGATTGTTTGGTAGATGACCAATGACCTCATAAACGCATTAAATACCTATATCCTGAATGCATATGCTGATGTCACCGAACCATCAGTAGTCTGTCTGATTGGTTGATGACCAGTGACATCATACTGCATAAAATACTGGTATCCTGTATGTATGATCCTTGTTATGAGGTCACCAAACCATCACAAGGCTCATGCATACAGGAAAATAGTATTTTATGTACTATGATGTCACTGGTCAACCACAAAACAGAATAGTGATGGCTCGGTGACATCATAATCAGGATAGCAGTATTTCATGTATTATGATGTCACTGGTCATCTACCAATCAAACTGATTAGTTTGGGGACATTATAATAAGGACATGTAAACAGGATAGCAGTATTTTATGCATTGTGACATCATTGGTCATCAACCCAACAGACTAGTAATGGTTTGGCCCTAGACCTTACAGGGATATTTCCCGGTGGGCCGACGCCCAGGTGGCCCCCTGAGCCCTCCTCATGGCCGGCCTATGGAAGTTTTGGGGATGTATTTTGTGATGGACTGTGGTATTCGGCTCTGTTGGGGTGGTATAATGTGCCACAATATAGTATTTCTGGCCCTGCTTTCCAGCAATTTGGACCACACTACAAAACGGGTACTTTTCCCAGGGCCACTTTAAGTTCCCAGTCCGCCCCTGTGGTTCGGTGACATCACAAGAATGGAAATGTGGCTGAAAAGCAAATTTGCAGCCGTGATATTTCTTGCTGTACTCACAAAGTACACAGCGGCACCACGAACAAGCTCTAGGTACGAGATGCTTTGAAGAAAGTTTCCGCAGGGAATTGGTTGGAAGCGACTAAACGGCCGGAGGGTTCCTTCTGTGGTACGGAGGTATGTACCAGTGCAGTATGTGCAACTCTTCTGAGACGTCTAATAATCACAAGTCACGCTCCGCTAGAGCGGGGACCAAGACTGTTGTGGAAATGGACTTACCGTTTCCCATTCATTTCTATCCGCGTAGATCCATTTAGATCAACATTATACAGTATGCCATTTTTTCTGACATTTTTGCACAAAAATGTACAAAACGCCCCATTAACATTGGGTTGTCTTATAATGGCTAGTGCCATTAGCGTGAAGAAGGGAAACCCCAAAGTTCCACTGACATTTTTGGGCTCGGCCATCTTGTGCATGTATAATAGGACAGTGATCGGAAAATTCTTCCTATCGGTGCTCCTTCAGACTCCGCCAGGCATATGCTGTATGTATATATGGGAGGCCTAGCGAGTAGTAAATACAGCATATAATAAATCCACCTGAAAATAATCCTAGAAATGTGCTGCCGGGTCTGTGGCGGTCTAATGTAAACCTGTCTCCGTGCAGACTCACACAGACCTCGGCTATGTAAACTAAGGACACGCTGTATATACTCACCGATGCCAAGATTATCCCCATCTCAAAAACGTTCCAAAGTTTTTGATATTTCAGGTGGCACCCCTCTCATACGGTGCACAAATAACCATACCCCAAACATCACCACACACCATGGTGCCCGAACATCCCTTCCATTCAGGTGTCTAGATAACAATTTTATATAGTGCCGCCACTACCTCACACTGTACCTTTATAAAGTGCTCAAATAATACCGCCACACAGTGACCAGACATCTTCACACATAAAGGCTGCTAGATAATACGGGCCGTCTATGGCATCTCCCTTAGCAAGGGCAAGAGCGAGACGCCCCCAGGTTGCACCCATCTAGGGCAAACTGTGCCCATATTGCAATCCGAGCCATGAGATCCACAAAAAATTGTTGGGTCTCCTCTTTCGTCAACTTTTTCTAGCCGCCATACACACTGGATGAATTTCGGCCACACCTGCCACTTCGGGGTGGACCGTGCGACCGTCGACTGTATATGGGGGTGTCCTCACTGTGCCTACTCCCTCGGCCATTTTGTGAAGTCCCATAGCAGTGAGTGGAGTGGATGCCGCAAATGCGTGGCGTGAGCTTCATTTACTTTAGGTCTCTGCTAATAAATGTGAATGCGGGCGGTGTCCGTATTTTGAGGCCTAAATGCCGTGCTTTTTTGGCTGTAGATTAGCCTCACACTGTATTACATTTCAGGATTTGGTGCATTGCGGGCTTTTAAAATTTTCTATATTCTGAGATCGTCTGTTGTCTAGGTTCAAACTACTGGATCGCATAGAAACAATCTCTCACAATGAACCGCTACAGAAGCCGACTATTTCAGACCTGAAAATGGCTGTTTTACGACGGTCTGAATTTGGCCCAAGTACAGCTGTTAATTTGAATCTCAAGATCACAGAAATGAGTTACTTGGCTGACAGGGTATTTTCAGCAATATTCCTAATTGTTTCCTGATTCGGAGAAATATAAAAGCCGCTGATTTGGTCCCGGACTGCGCTGTATGTCACAATTATCTGCGGCTCAAAGAAAACAGATGCAGAACTGACTTTTGCATCCAAGAGCCCCCCTATTAATTGACAGGGGGCGAGCAGATGGTGAGGAGGGGGATGCAATCTCCATGCCGGGCCATTGATATCTTCTAACCTTTGTCAAATAAATCTGGATCTGCGATGGCGGAGTCGGCGGGAGGATGATTTCACAAAGGGTAGTCGCCAGCTGCGGATCCCAGCCCTCTTCTGAGAGGCATTAAGCTCTTAGATTTTTTAATTGCACCAAAGGAATAAAAAAAAAACGAATCGACCCCATGAAAAAGTGACAAAACTAATCCAATTTTCCGTCATTTGCAGGTTTCTCCCCCTCAGTTCTCCTTTTAAATACCACTTATTACATCTGGGCTCCTAATCCTAGGCCGTACTAAGGTTATATTTAAAGCGATTGTCAAATATTAGAAAAATGTGGCTGTTTTCTTCCAAAAATAGCGCCACGCCTATGTACAGGTTGCATCTGGTATTACAGTTCAGCCCAATTCACTTCAATGGAGCAGAGCTGAAATATGAAAATGGTCGCCAACTGTCCCGAATTTGGTGGGACTGACCTTGATTTTTAGAGACAGTGTGCTGTCCCTGGGTGTTCTCGGGTACAATTAGGGCGTTCCCAGGGGTGAGGCTTATATGTTCCGATTTTAATAAACTGAAGCGCTGGTAACTATATACTGGGCGCAACTCAAGGTCAGGCATGGTGGTGTTTTTTGGCAAAAAGTGTTTTTTTCCTGAAAATAACCCAATTATGGATTTGATCAGTCCATTTATGTCGCCAGCAACCTGATACTCTTTCTCGCTGCTTGCTCTGTTTCATGTGATTTTATAGTAACGTTATCCTTGCTATAGGTAAAAATCAGCTTTTCCACTGTAAGGTGGGCATGTGGTGTACAGCTGCCTTTGTGAAAAAGCAGAGCTGCAGTGTAAAGCTTGAGGCTGGAGAGAGCTGCGGCCTGATGAGAGTAGAAAGATTTCAGACTATTGAACTTTAACGAAGCCCAGAGGCCATGCAATAAATCTCTGATAAAAGATGGTGAGAGAGATTTATCAAAACTGGTGTAAAGTAGAACTGGCTTAGTTGCCCATAGCAACCAATCAGATTCCACCTTTCATTTTTCACAGCTCCTTTGGAAAATGAAAGGTTGATTCTGATTGGTTGCTATAGGCAACTAAACCAGTTTTTCTTTACACGTTTGACAAATCTCCCCCAGTGACTTATGTTTTCTAAGACATCGGAGTTATTAACCTTTTAAGCACATAGCGGGAGATGCATCAAACTGGTGAAAAGGAAAACTGGCTTAGTTCACAAAGCAACCAATCACAGTGAGCCTTTCATTTTCCAGAGGAGCTCTGAAAAGTGAAAGATGGAATCTGATTGGTTGCTATGCCAGTTTTCCTTTACACCAGTTTTGACAAATCTACCCTATAGCCTAGTAGAGGCCCTAAAGGGGGTTTCTGGTACTTTCACCTTGACTGCCTACTATCCTAAAATAACATTTGACTAGGAGGGGCCTGAACCCTGTACCCCCTCTCTGCTCAGCTAATAAGTAGGAGCTCTGGCACCAGAACCTGAGCACTTGGCAGCTGAAGGCATCTGTGTTGGTCCCATGTTCATATGTGCCCGCATTGCTGAGAAAAATTTGGTTTTATTATATGCAAATGAGCCTCTAGGAGCAACGGGGGCGTCACCATTACACCTAGAGGCTCTGCTCTCTCTGCAACTACTGCGTCCTCTGCATTTTGAGTGATAGGCAGTGTAAATGTCATCACGCCCGGTCCTGTCATTCAAAATGCAGAGGGCGTGGCAGTTGCAGAGAGCTGAGCCTCTAGGTGTAATGGTAACACCCCCGTTGCTCTTAGAGGCTCATTTGCATATAGTAAAACATCATATTACTCAGTAATGCTGACACATATCAACATGGGACCAATACGGATGCCTTCAGCTGCCAAGTGCACATGTAACAGGTCAGCCGGTGTCATAGGGACAAATCTGCTGACAGATGGCTTTTAGAAATAAATCCTTTCTCCATTACAAAAAATAAAAAAAAAGAAGAAATGTCGCCCTCCGAGCAGTAAGATGTTAAGCTGTGAATGTCCCATGTCTGGATGATGTCACATTCCCGCTGACAGCACACGTGGGATTTCAGCATTTCAGGTCATTACATCAGTTTGCGGCACGTTCAGCGGTGAGGTCATTATTTCCCCCGCAGCTGATCTGATCCAGAAATCTGCAGCCCTCAGCATCTGGCATGGTAGATGAACCCTACACACTGAGCCATTCTGTCTTAGAGGACACGCTCCTGCCCCCAGTTACACCGATACCAGGAGACATCCGACTGGCTGCACTGGGAATTTCTTAGACTTGGTGTCTGAACTCGGAGTCATGCACATGGCTGTATAGCGGATCCGTAATAGGGGGGCCTATAGAATTCAGTGGGGCCACAGGAACGTATTATAGGACCATTGCATGTCATGGTAGTGGGTAGTCTCCCCTAGAAGTAGGGCTTCTATAGGACAATAATAATAGTGGGACCATATGGCGGCACACGGAGTACCTTCAGGCGGTAACATCTGGGCGACTGTGTGTGGGGGCGGCTGCAGTTCCCTGCACAGATGCATGGCCGGGAGCGCTGCTGTACAGGAAAAGCAGTGAACGGGTGAAGAAGGAACCAGTCTCCCCTTCAATCTCAGGACTACAGACCCTACAGCTGGGGCTAAACGGCGATCTTGACTGCAACACCCATCATGCATGTACTGCGACCATAAAACTTATTGGGGTCACACAAAGTGCTACTCGAATCGCAACACCAGAATCACCCAAAAAAATGAAATAATCAAACCCTACAGGATTTTTTGCGATTCTGGGGTTGCGGTAACTTGCAAGTTGCACTGTGATTGCATTCAGTTCTACGGCTGCACTGCTACCCAGCGATCCTTGGTCACATGATGCTATATAGCCCCCCTCCCCCCCCACTGATACGTGAAGGCATACCCTAGCGATGGTAATACCCCTTTAAAATCCAATATCAACCTATCCTTAGCATAATCCATTAACTTCTTATCAGTGGAGGTTCGTTGCTTGACAATCAACATGACGACGGGTCCGCAGCATTCTAGTGAGTGCCGTACCCCTGGCATTGTGTACACAGCGCCGCACATTCCAGTGTGGCCGAGCCTGGTATTGCAGCCCAGCCCTAGTCAGAACTCCGTTGCAATACCAGAGTCAGTTGCCGTCACTTTACAAAACGGGCACGATCATGCGTACGATTGTGTCTGTAACGCGTCCGCAAACCACGGATCCGCAAAATACGGACACCTTCTGTGTGCATTCCGCATTTTTCTCACTCCTATTACTACGAATGACTATTGTCCGCAACACAGACAAGAATAAGACATGATCTATAATTTGCGGAACGGACACATGGATGACATGTTATTTTTCTGAGGAACCATAGAAATAAATGGGTCTGTGTGCCATCCGCAAATAAAAAAATAAAATAAAAAAAATGCGGACCGGACACAGATACAAAATACAAGCGTGTGCACGAGGCCTAATGCTGGAATTTTTCCAATTCTTGTGTCTAAAAACAAGATTACTCTAAGGAGCTGTTATTTCTGTATTTCCTTCATATCATCTTCAAAGTGGCTCCAAGTGGTTGACCGTCATGGCACGGACTCTCAGGAAGGGCTTTGGCTTTAGCTTGTGTCGTCTCTTCCTTCCATGACATCCATCAGTATGTGGATTACACGGGATATCTACACACAATATCAGTCATGTGCTCATTAGTTTAAAAGCCGGGAAATACGCGCGCGAGACGTCTAGTACGATTAAAGACAGATCAAAGAGCCTACAAGCATTATACCATTTTATTATATTTAGACCTAAAACCTTCCCAGAAGAGGAGTAAGGATCCTTTAAGACTCCCCGATGCTTGGCCATAACGAGCACCAATGGACGATATAACAAGCTCATTTAAAGAGCCTTCACTCGGTCAGAAGGATACCGCATGGGGGATGAGCGACCCCTACTACAATGGTTCGTTCCCCGTACACTTTACGTTAAGTCGCCAGAACGTTTTATTTACACAGAGAGAGGTGCTGCCGACCAGCAAGGATTTTTAGGGTACCTGCACACGAGCGCAGATTTCAAAACAGAAAACCGGAGTAGTGTCGAGCAAACTTGTGTTTTAAGTTCGGCGTCCAAAGTTCGGGTTCTGGTTATCGAAGAATCCCGTTATGGATTCCGCTACCACGGACAATAACGGAATTCGGAATCCATAACGAGACTCTTCGATAACCCGGACCCTGGACGCCGAACTTAAAGCACAAGCTCGCTCAGCGCTAAACCTGAGACGGTTTTGGTGCGGATTTCGTTGCTTGTTACTTGCAGTTTTTGGTGCGGATTTGATGCAGATTTTGCGCAGATCTCAGCCTTCCATTGAAAAGGGTGAAATCTACACCAAAAATCACACAAACAACTGCACGGTAAAAAAAAAAGGCAAAGTGTATATAACATTTGTCTAATCTCATACACTTTGCTGGTACTTTATTACGCTGCGGTTTTTCGGCGTGTAAATCTGCTCAGAAAAACTGTGCATCATCCGCACCGTGTGAAGGGACCCTTAAACTTGCATAAAATAGCTCGTTTCTCCGCTGATCACTGCCTGATTACAAAGCACAAGGATCGAGAATGAACGCTCATTCGTCCCTGTATAAAAGGGTGTTAAAGGGGTTGTGTCACCCCACACATTGGCGGCATATTGTTAAGATACGCCATCAATGTCAGATGTCGAAACTATCTCTAGAACAGGACCTCCTTGGTGAAAGAGAGTGCACTACTCATGCGCGACATGCTCTCCATTCACTTCTATGGGAGTTCCGCGAATAGCTGAGCGAGCACGCTAGGCTATTTTTTGGAAGTCCCATACAAATAAATGGAGAGCATGCCGCGCAAGCTTGGCCAATGGTCCATTCACTTCTATGGGACTGTCGGAAAAAGAGCTGAGCCAGTGCTTGGCTATTTTTGGAACTCCCATAGAAATAAATAGAGTGCGCGCGCATGCACGGTGCATTCTCATTCTAGAAAAAGGTATCCTAGCAATATGTCACCATTATCAGACAACCCCTTTAAGGGTCCATTTACATGTAGAAAATATGCCCTTCACTAGCATCACACGCCAATATAGCAAACCGATTGGCTCTCTTAAAGGGCTCATTCACACGGCTGTTCCGTGCACTGGGGACCGCAATGCACAGGCAACCTCCGTACGGCTTCCGGGATGAATCCAGACCCATTCAACTTAAATGGGTCTGCATTTGTCCGTTCCGCAAAGATAGAGCAAGTTCTATCTTTTTGCAGAACGGAAGTACAGAACAGAACCCCACATAACCACTTCATAGTGCTTCTGTAGCAGGGCTGTAGAGTCGGTAGATAAATTGTCCGACTCCGACTCCGACTCCTCAGATTTTGAAACTTCCGACTCCGACTCCTCGACCTCTGTATTTAATATGCAAATACGAAGCTGTTCCACCAAGTTCTTCTAATCTTCTCTAGCACAGAGAGGTAGTTGAGCAGAAGCTGCTGCCTTCTCCTTTGTGTGCTGATCTTCTGCTGAAGATAGAGCAGTGGGAGGATCCAGGAAGGGGCAGGGGAAGGGGCATTTATTTTAAAACATGATTTTCCTAGTAGAATCCCATAGTCATGTTTAAAATTTAAGCTAACAATCTGAGTTTACATGTTTTATAGCCTTAGCTGAATGATAGCAGTTTTTCAAATGGTTTACAGCTTCAGTCTTGAACTATTGACTATCCATTCCCTTCACTTATACAAGTGTCTCCAGTCCTTAGTCAGTTATCAGTGAGAGGCGAGGATAACCATGGGTTCCCTGTAACAGCAGACCACAAGACAATGGAAAGTGTAAGTATTGCCGCTCCTTAAAGGGGCACTGACAGGCTGATTTTCCAGCTAAAGATATATATATACTGGTATTCATCAGAGAATTAGGAATAAAACTATACTAATGTTACCCCCAGTTAAGCTGTACTTGTGTTTAAAAAACATTTTAATCTGTATGCAAATTCACTATCTTTGTGCCCAATGGGGCAGCGTCTCCTGCGGCTTTGTGCCCAGCCGCGCCCGAAGTACAGCTTCCCAGCGCTGTTCCCCTCGTTATTATTCACTGCACTGGCCTTTTTTTTTCAGGCTAGCCGAACGCTGAATTCCTGCGCAGGCGCACGTGTAGAGTGCTGGCAGCAGCCTCGTCTGGCTATGCTGAGGCTGTGCCAGCTTTCTCTCTTCCTCCTCGCTACCTAGTCCTGTCTAGTGCTGCCAGTACTCTACATGTGCGCCTGCCCCCTTGGGCACAAAGGTAGAGAATTTGCATATTGATTAAAACGTTTTTAACCACTTCAGCCCCCCTAGCTTAAACACCCTTAATGACCAGGCTACTTTTTACAATTCCGCACTACACTACTTTCACCGTTTATTGCTCCGTCATACAACTTACCACCCAAATGAATTTTACCTCCTTTTCTTCTCACTAATAGAGCTTTCATTTGGTGGTATTTCATTGCTGCTGACATTTTAACTTTTTTTGCTATTAATCAAAAATTACCGAAATTTTAGCAAAAAAAATGACATTTTTCACTTTCTGTTGTAAAATTTTTCAAAAAAAACTACATTTCTATATAAATTTTTCTCTAAATTTATTGTTCTACATGTCTTTGATAAAAAAAAAATCCAATAAGTGTATATTTATTGGTTTGGGTAAAAGTTATAGCGTTCACAAACTATGGTGCAAAAAAGTGAATTTCGGCATTTTGAAGCAGCTCTGACTTTCTGAGCACCTGTCATGTTTCTTCAGGTGCTAGAATGCCAGGAAAGTATAAATATCCCCCAAATTACACCATTTTAGAAAGAAGACACCCCAAAGTATTCGCGGAGGGGCTTGGTGAGTTCATGTATCATTTCATTTTTTTCACAAGTTAGCGGAAAATGACACTTTCTGAGAAAAAAAAAAAAAAAGTTTCAATTTCTGATAACTTCTGGCAAAAAAAAAAAAAATCTCAGACAGACTCACTATGCCCCTCAGTGAATACCTTGGGGTGTCTACTTTCCGAAATGGAGTCATTTGTGGGGTGTGTTTACTGTTCTGGCATTTTGGGCGGGCTAAATTGTGAGCCGCCATGTAAAACCTAAAGGTACTCGTTGAATTTGGGTCCCTTTGCGCACTCCAGGCTGCAAAAAGCGGCACTTATGTGGTATCGCTGCACTCAGGAGAAGTAGGGCAATGGTTTTGGGGTGTATTTTTACATATACCCATGTTGGGTGAGAGAAATATCTCTGTAAATTGTCAACTTTGTATAAAAATTTTTAAAAGTTGTCGTTACAGAGATATTTTTCACACAAAGTATGGGTATATATAAAAATACACCCCAAAACACATTGCCCTACTTCTCCTGAGTACGGCGATACCACATGTGTGCCACTTTTTGCAGCCTGGGTGCAAAGGGGCCCTAAAACCAAAGAGTACCTTTAGGATTTCACAGGGCATTTTTACGCATTTGGATTCCAGACTTCTTCTCACCCTTTAGGGGCCCCTAAAATGCCAGGACAGTATAAATACCTCACATGTGACCCCATTTTGGAAAGAAGACACCCCAAGGTATTCTGTGAGGGGTATGGTGAGTTCATGTAAAATTTTATTTTTGTCACAAGTTAGTGGAATATGAGACTTTGTAAAAACAAAATTAAAAAAAAAAAAAAACAATTTCCGCTGACTTGTGCCAAAAATAAAAATTCTGTGGACTCACTCATGCCCCTCACGGAATACCTTGGGGTGTCTTCTTCCAAAATGGGGTCACATGTGGGGTATTTATACTCACCTGGCATTTTAGGGGCCCCTAAAGTGTGAGAATCCAAATGCATAAAATGGCCTGTGAAATCCTAAAGGTACTCATTGGTTTTAGGGCCCCTTTGCGCATCTTGGCTGCAAAAAGTGTCACTCATGTGGTATCGCCGTACTCAGGAGAAGTAGGGCAATGTGTTTTGGGGTGTATTTTTACATATACCCATGCTGCGTGTGAGAAATATCGCTGTAAATGACAACTTTTTACATTTTTTATTCAAAGTTGTCAATATACAGAGATATTTCTCTCACCCAGCATGGGTATATGTAAAATACACTCTAAAACACATCGCCCTACTTCTCCTGAGTACGGCGATACCACATGTGTGACACTTTTTGTAGGCAAGATGCTAGGGGCCCAATTCAATGAGTACCTTTAGGAGGGCATTTTACGCATTTTTCTTCTCACGCTTAGGCCTCTAAATGCCAGGGCAGTAGAAATACCCACATGTGACCCTATTTTGAAAGAAGACACCCTAAGGTATTCCATGAGGAGCATGGCGAGTTCATAGAATATTTTTTTTTGGCACAAGTTAGTGGAAATTGATTTTTTATTGTTTTTCTCACAAAGTCTCCCTTTCCGCTAACTTTTGACAAAAAGTTTAATTTTTCATGAACTCATTATGCCCCTCAGCGAATACCTTGGGGTGTCTTCTTTCCAAAATGGGGTCACATGTGGGGTATTTATACTGCCCTGGCATTTTAGGGGCCCTAAAGCGTGAGAAGAAAAATGCGTAAAAATACCCTCCTAAAAGGTACTCGTTGGAATTTGGGCCCCTTTGCGCATCTTGGCTGCAAAAAAGTGTCACTCATGTGGTATCGCCGTACTCAGGAGAAGTAGGGCGATGTGTTTTGGGGTGTATTTTTACATATACCCATGCTGGGTGAGAGAAATATCTCTGTATATCGACAACTTTGAATAAAAAAATGTAAAAAGTTGTCGTTTACAGCCAGGGCTGTGGAGTCGGTAGATAAATTTTCCGACTCCGACTCCGACTCCGACTCCTCAGATTTTTAAACTTCCGACTCCGACTCCGACTCCGACTCCTCGACTCCGACTCCTCTGTATTTAATATGCAAATGCGAAGCTGTTCCACCAAGTTCTTCTAATCTCCTCTAGCACAGAGAGGTAGTTGAGCAGAAGCTGCTGCCTTCTTCTTTGTGTGCTGATCTTCTGCTGAAGATAGAGCAGTGGGAGGATCCAGGAAGGGGCAGGGGAAGGGGCATTTATTTTAACAGCAGACCACAAGACAATGGAAAGTGTAAGTATTGCCGCTCCTTAAAGGGACACTGACAGGCTGATTTTCCAGCTAAAGATATATATATATACTGGTATTCATCAAAGAATTAGGAATAAAACTATACTAATGTTACCCCCAGTTAAGCTGTACTTGTGTTTAAAAACATTTTAATCTGTATGCAAATTCACTATCTTTGTGCCCAATGGGGCAGCGTCTCCTGCGGCTTTGTGCCCAGCCGCGCCCGAGTACAGCTTCCCAGCGCTGTTCCCCTCGTTATTATTCACTGCACTGGCCTTTTTTTCAGGCTAGCCGAGCGCTGAATTCCTGCGCAGGCGCACGTGTAGAGTGCTGGCAGCAGCCTCGTCTGGCTATGCTGAGGCTGTGCCAGCTTTCTCTTCCTCCTCGCTACCTAGTCCTGTCTAGTGCTGCCAGTACTCTACATGTGCGCCTGCCCCTTGGGCACAAAGGTAGAGAATTTGCATATTGATTAAAACGTTTTTAAACACAAGTAAACCTCAACTGGGGGTAACAGTCGTCTAGTTGTATTCCTAATCCTCTGATGAATACCAGCAGATATATCTTTAGCCGGTAAATCAGCCTGTCAGTGTCCCTTTAACTGCATAGTAAAGCATATGAAAAGCATGCTTCTTCACGGTCACTAAATGTCTGTGTTTAGCGGTAACGTGACGCACTGCATGCATTGGCCTTTATTCTTACAGTAGAGAAGTAATTAATTATAACTTTATCTGAATTGGGACATTTAAACTTGCTTTTTTTATTCCAATTTTTTTATTCCAATTTAAATCTAGTAGAGTCGGAGTCGGAGTCGGTCCATTTTTTGCCGACTCCGACTCCGACTCCAGGTACCCAAAATTGCCTCCGACTCCGACTCCTCGACTCCGACTCCGACTCCACAGCCCTGTTTACAGCGATATTTCTCACACCCAGCATGGGTATATGTAAAAATACACCCCAAAACACATTGCCCTACTTCTCCTGAGTACGGCGATACCACATGAGTGACACTTTTTTGCAGCCAAGATGCGCAAAGGGGCCCTAAAACCAATGAGTACCTTTAGGATTTCACAGGCCATTTTTACGCATTTGGATTCTCACGCTTTAGGACCCCTAAAATGCCAGGGCAGTATAAATACCCCACATGTGACCCCATTTTGGAATGAAGACACCCCAAGGTATTCCGTGAGGGGCATGGCAAGTTCACAGAAAAAAAAAAATTTGGCACAAGTTAGCGGAAATTTTTTTTTTTTTTTTTACAGTCTCATATTCCACTAACTTGTGACAAAAAATAAAATTTTCCATGAACTCGCCATACCCCTCACGGAATACCTTGGGGTGTCTTCTTTCTAAAATGGGGTCACATGTGGGGTTTTTGTACTGCCCTGGCATTTGAGGGTCTCCGCAATCATTACACGTATGGCCAGCATTAGGAGTTTATGCGATTCTCCGTATATTGAGCATACGGGTAATGAGATTTTTTTCCGTCTCAGCCTCTGCGCTGAAAAAAATAAAATGAACGGCACAGATTTTTCATTCGCATCGATCAATGTGGATGAAAAAATCTCTGCCAAAATCAGTGACTGCGGTGCTGTGGGCTGGGCGCTAGCTACCTAACAAGTAGCTAACTAACTGGTGGTGATAGGGGACCCTTATGCCCCATTCACACGTCCGCAATTCTGTTTGCGGAACGAAATTGCGGACCCATTCATTTCTATGGGGACAGACTTTGTCCCGCTCGGATCCGGAATTACGGATCCGCGCTTCCGGGTCTGCACTTCCGTTCCGCAAAAATATAGAACATGTCCTATTCTTGTCCGCAATTGCGGACAAGAAAAGCATTTTCTATATAGTTCTGGCAATGTGCGGATCTGCAAAATGCGGAAAGCACATTGCCGGTGTCCGTGTTTTGAGGATCCGCGGATCCGTGAATCCACGGATCCGTGAATCCACGGATCCGCAAAACACATATGGACGCCTGAATGGAGCCTTACAAGGGGTGTGATCAATGACAGGGGGTGATCAGGGGTCTAGATGGGGTGATCAAGGGGTTAATAGGTGGGGGGTGGGGGTTAGTGTAGTGTTTGGTGCAACTTTATTGTAGTTACCTGGTCCTCTGGTGGTCGATCCCAGCAAATGGGACCACCAGAGGACCAGGTAGCAGCTATATCAGACGCTGTTCATAAAACAGCGTCTGATATAGCTGTTTGATGCGATTTATATCGCATATACAGCCTGCCAGCGATTGATCATCGCTGGCAGGCTGTAGTCCAACTCTCGAGACGTGCTTCACTGTGAACGCGCGCGCGTTCACAGGAACTCTCGCGTCTTGCGAGATGACGCCCCGGCGCGTCCAAACAGAAGATCCCGGCCGCCCGCAGGACGCAATCCTGCGTACGGCGGTCGGGGACTGGTTAAACACAAGTAAACCTCAGCTGGGGGTAACAGTCGTCTAGTTGTATTCCTAATCCTCTGATGAATACCAGCAGATATATCAGCCTGTCAGTGTCCCTTTAACTGCATAGTAAAGCATATGAAGAGCGTGCTTCTTCACGGTCACTTAACGTCTTTGTTTAGCGGTAACGTGACGCACTGCATGCATTGGCCTTTATTCTTACAGTAGAGAAGTAATTCATTATAACTTTATCTGAATTGGGACATTTAAACTTGCTTTTTTTTAATTCAAATTTTTTTTTATTCCAATTTAAATCTAGTAGGAGTCGGAGTCGGAGTCGGTCCATTTTTTGCCGACTCCGACTCCAGGTACCCAAAATTGCCTCCGACTCCGACTCCACAGCCCTGTTCTGTAGTGTTCCGTTCCGCATCTCCGGACCCATTGAAGTGAATGGGTCCGCATGGGAACGGCAACGGGCAGCACACGTTTGTGTTCATGAACCCTAATTTCCATGGAAATGCAGCAATTACCATGAGTACCGTACATTCCATCCCATACAGTATACATTATTTTCGGCAGCACATCTCCTGTTTACATAAAGAGGCATGCGCGCGCCCTCCATTTATTGAGAGAGCTTGATTGGTAGACGTGCCGTACATGAGGCAATATTTGGGGAAAAGCCTTCCCATGTAAATGAACCACAAATGTCTAAATGTATTGTCAAGTCGTAGGCCAGAGCTGCATTTATACTTCTGCTGGCTTCTATACAGTATATCCATATGCCTCCAATTTCATATAGAAGATATAAACATATTGCATCTGAAGAAGCGTGGCATGCTTTTAAGGTATTGAGAATACCTCCGTAATACCATGCTGAACAGATATAGCAGTTCTTAAATGATGTAATATATCTGGCTTCTCACTAAAACCTGACAAGTATGAATGTGTGAATATACATTAGCCTGACCTCAGCCGAGAAGAGCTCTTCATCTTATAGTGATATGACCTATAGGGGTTTGATGGAGTATTGAGACTTGTAGGGACTAGTCATACATGCCGGAGTTAGGCACTTGAAGGGATAACTTTTTCTTCACTTCTCCTTCATAAATCAGAGTTTTCAACAGCTGAGCATATGAGAATGAGGAATGATGTGAGGAAACTCAGATGGTGAGAGGAGGACGTCTTACTTCAGCAGAAGGACATAACTCACATTCAGGTAAAGAAAGTCTACTACACGTTACCATCAGAAAGTTGTATCAGGTAATCCGAGCATGACTGGAAAGACGATGCAATACATACCAATCAGGTCTGGGCAAGACGGGAATGCTTAAAGGGCCTACAAACCCACACTATACATTACCGTATGCTATTCACTAATACAAAATCCGCCACCTCTGATATGGTTAGGAACCTAACAAGCATAGATGGCTCTATCTAACAAGCATTTTAATTTTGAGAAGTGACTGCCGTGATAACCACCTTGCAAGCCATATTGGAAAAAGCCATATAAATCACACTGTCTACGTTCTTCTGGCCACCTAAGGCTTTTTCCGTTCATCTACAAGTGATTTGCTAAAGACGATCATTCCGCCAACAGCCATGACTGCCGATCCCGTCATAAACATTCCGCTTGGCCAAACAATGTGCACTGTTTGTAGAAGGAGGGAGAGAATGGGGCTGCCCGACTGCCCTGCCAAGAGCTAATTTTCCGCAGAACAAAGTTATTGGGCAGCTGAAGTCCAACACGTCCGATTCTTATCTCCCCCGACATCTGCTGTCAGAGGAGTCAGGAGGACCTGTCCTGCACGAAAAAAGACCATATCGTGCAAATGACAATAGAAACGGTCATTCAAATCACAAAAGTAAACGTATATGTGCCCTCGTACATTGGGTATTTGCTATCTCTGCCATCCAAATGACAGAGTGGAAAAGTTGGTGACCACTAAAACATATGGCCTGTCCTTACGAAAAGCTGCAAGCCACCCTTCTCCAAACACATTCCCCTCTCAAAATAATGCAGTTCTGTTCCCGCTGGCATAATGGCGGAGTATACTGTACATAATGGAGTGATGTCTGGAGAGATTCCAGATGGATCCCATCGAGAATAGATTCCAGCACTTTTGACGGAGACTAATGCTACAAATGAAGAAGATCACATAGGCAAGTCCAGGTCATGTCCACTTCATACTTTAGGCACATTTACTACTGCCCAAATGTGTACCAAATGGACACAAGTGAAGCTGAGTGGCCGTATCTCCTCTCTATTTCCAAGAGCAGACTTGTTCTTTCTTACTATTCTGTCAGCGAGAAATGAGGCACAAGGAAAAAGAAGTCAGAAAAAAGGCCAACTCTATAAGCCACAAGGTCACTGTAGCTCAACAATCTTCACTTTTATATTCCCCCCTTTAATTATGTATTAAACGTTCCAAAGTCTTGTCCATCAAGCGCCCCTCCACCAGCCCACAGACATGATTCTTTCAAGGTCTGAAGATCACAGGTCCTGCTGCCAGCCCCTAACAGACAAATGTCTACCTCCAAGCCAAATGGTGTTATTTTAGCTTTAATATTGCTGCAATTTGGCACCATCTCACTGTTCTTTTTATAGTCTGGAAAGGAGACTGTTGGCCTGATGGCTCATAATTATGTAGAATTTGGATGGTAGCAACATAAGACCAGGAGCTATTAGTAAGATGCAGTAATAATGTCTTGTGAACCAAAATGTTTCATGACTAATCTGCCGGTAAGAATTCAACGCACTAAGGGGGAAAAGTAAGGCAATTTGCCACTGTGGAGACAGTTTGGTAATGGTGACATTCTGTCCTAGAAATATCACGTAGAGGTGGCCACATGCCAATGTATAGGGATGCATTGACCACATGACAATATCACATCTTTGCCTTGATATGACTCTTCCAGGACAGAATACCCCCACAGCAATATTGCTCACACATGGCTAAAAGTGGTCATCCATCGTCAAGAAGCAAAGCGTCACGCACCCTGCCCACGCATCGCCAGAAGAAACCAAGCCGGGGAACGAAACATGGACACAGCGGAGGCATCGAAGAGGACCGTAGCAGCAGGGAGCAGATCACTATGAAACTTCTCTTTATGGTAGGCAGGGGGCATTTGTTGAAAAATCTGTACTCCTGAAGAACCTCTTTAAGTAAAAGAAAGTTTTTTTTTTTGTGTTTTTTCAAACATGCTGAGATCTTAAGAATATGATTTCAATTATATGTCCAAGACTGAACCGCTTCCTCTGTAACCACCTTCTTACCTATAAATCTTTTCATAGTTGATCTCTTAATATAGGTATGCTTTACCGTATGCCTTTATTACTGAAATAAAATTAAGGTCAATAAAACTGGATCTCTTCAGATTAAAGCCACATGTCTCACGTTCGGTAGTTACTTGTCTTCAATTATGATGTTCGGTTCATGTGGTTTGTATAAATCTTATAACATGTTATCAAGGTGCAGCCAAAATAGTCCTTTTCCTTTTAGACATGTTTTATGAATTAGGTGAAAGAAAACACTATACTTAGAAGGACTTGTTTGAGAGAAATGAACCACCAAGATTCAAGGCTTTGTCTGAAGTTTGCACATTCGCAAGTGTGATACCAAGAACCCAGAGTGGTAACCAGTTCCTGCAAGGGACTAGTTCTACTGACCAGGGATCAGGAACATGACCGCTGACTACTTGATAAAGAAAAAACGAGTATCTGCTGCTCAAACTGCTCATCGAAATCAATCATTCTCTCAACCACAAGGTTTACAATTCCTTTGAAGCTGCCCTAAAGTCCAATAGGAAGTTGGATAAATGCTGCTTTTCTCTCTTGGTCAAGTACAAACGTCTCCTCCTCAGTTAATGGACACCTCTATCATGGCCAAGATTTCTTGTACTTGAGTCTAAAGCCACAGTAGACTTACTCCGCTCGAACCTGCCAAATTCGGCTGGGTTGGTTGACCAGCTAATGTGAATGAAATGCCAAGCCAACATTCGTTTGGTATATATCAGAGGAAAGAAAGGATTGAGCATGTAAAATTTGAAGATACAGGATCCTTTGTTCTGAAGTGAGATACAATGCCACCAAAAATAATTAAAATAGGCTAAATCAATCTAGCATGTTTAGGAGTTTGTTAGGAATAGCCATTCTAAGACAGCTTAAAGAGGACCTTTCATCGGTTTTGACATAGGCTAACTATGTCAAAACCTTGTAGTGCGGCCCCCACTGATGCCCGGGATGTATTTTTTTCTCATACCTTCCCCCTGTTCGGCCGGTTCAGAGCCCCGTTGTTTCGGCGAGCGAGCTGTAAACTCGCAACGGGGCAGAGATGCCATCTTCTGCTGTGGACGTCTCCTTTTCCCCGGCTATGATCACGATCCAATCAGAGCGGACCGTTTAAAGCCAGCATCCGTTCTGGAGATAGCAGCAGATGTATGTAATCCCTTCACCTAGGTGCTGGTTCTGCTAAATCTGACATAAATCAATGGAGCTCTTCTCCTGTTTCTGTCAGCTCTCTCTGCTCTTCACCTCCTATCACTTAGTCTTAGACATGGCAGCAAGAGGTTGTATATAGCGAATGTGTGCGGAGGGGAGAGAAGATCCATGGAGGGCAGCTTACATTGGTTGTAGGTAGGAAAGAAAACACATACACACGGGTTTGCAGGGAGAAGACAGCAGCAACCTGGACACACAAGACCAGCATTTATTACTGACGAGGATACACCCACATATGAAAAGTCTTAAACCAGAAGGTTGTAAACTGAATGTCGGGGGCTCTGAAAAAAGAATGAAGGAATGAAGACTGCAGACTGAAACTTGGTGCAACAATGTTTCAACTATTTTTTGAAATATCAAATTGCGTCCTAGGCATTTATAAAAGTGCAACAAAAACTGCACCTCAAACTGCATGTGCAATTTCAGCCTAAAGCATATGCATAGTCTAAAATAAAAAAAACATATAGTAAAATTCTATTCTGGAAGTCAATAGTTTGTAGTCCTTAAGCTGGGGGCCACCCCATAGACCTCCAATAGTACAATCAGTCAAGAGTACGACTAACGGTCTGTGGCAAAGACTCTTACACTTTTCACCCCTCTGAAATAAAGGCTATACAGGCATGTTTACGGGCAAGTCAGAGAACTAAAGCAAGCAGATTTTGCGGATAAGGAGGAAGTCAAAGTGTCGAAAAAGAAAAGAGATATGGTGTATTGACAGGAAGGAGTGGAGAGAATGAAAAATAATTGGAGGCTGGAATGTTGATTACGTTGGCCTTCCTGGAAGATGTCCACCCGTGAAGTGGGCGCCGAATTAAAGGAACTTGACTAAAACATAAACACGACTACGTTTACATAGCACTTATCAAGTCAATTCCAAGGATATCACCAAATAAAATAAATTCACAATAAATGCAAATAGACTAGGATTCAGACATGTCTATAACAAGACAGTAGACACAAGACTAGGTGGTCTCTCCGCAAAAACACCATGAGAAGTAAACAACTAAAGTCCATGTTACCAGCCCTTGCTCATCACGTGAAATCAAGCACACGCTTAAAACTCATGGTAGGTAATGAGTAGGAACATCACAATGTGACACAAATCCCTTTATTCAGCCTAACAATGGAGAATAAAACTGATTAAACTCGATGAACTTCAATAAAATTGGATTTTGTAGAGACGTTCAATTTTGACCTCTGAAACAAAGCACAAATTGTAGTTTTCGTCTTACACAATGATGGTACACAAGTCATTCTGCTTGATTCGATATTAAGGACGTAGCAGACAGAGAGAATGCTGATTAAGACAAATCAAGTCCTGGCGGTGGTTCATCTATGAGGTGGTCTAGAAAAGAATGTGCTGGGGTTAAAGAAGATGTGAGGAACAAAAGAAATAAAGAGGCTGTATCCTGTCCCATAATGATAGCTCAGAGAGTTTGGACACTATCTTCTGAGATGTTCGCCATTTAGGCCCTATACACAAGGCTCAGTCCCCAGTGGACTCTGTGTGCTGCCATTCAGTGCTCCATAAAACTGCATCTAATGGAGCATGCCACAATTTTTTTCGGATACGTTTTTCCCAAGGCCATAAGATTAGCAAGAAAGGGGGTTTTATGATATTTTCAAAAACTCCAGCATAACTCAAATATCCTTATCCATAGTCTTCTGCTGGTGTTGGCTCACTAGGCCATAGTCATGACGTGCTGTACTCACCACGAGATGGTAGCAATCATAGTAGCAACATCCCTACCAACGTTGTGGTCAGTGGTTGTCACAGTCCAATCTTGAGAACAGTAGGTCATCGATGTGGCCCAGCGAACAAATACTTAAAGAACTAGTAGCGTTGGAGCTGTGAAAGGGTAAACTGGCCATACACATTAGATTTATGGTGGCCAAACCCATCCATTTTGGAGGGACCAGCCAACCATCTATTTATGTGCATGGGGGTATGCCAATTTTCACCCGACGGGAGATGTTGTAGGAAAGAAGGATCACGGTGTTGATTTTTGTTCTCATAAAAGGGAAGCCATTGCCACAACTGTATGGGGCAATTGTGGTTCGGGAAGCTAGCATTCACTGACCGCAACCTAAAGCGTATAACCAGCTTATAACCATACTTATTATATTAATGTACAATGAAACTGCCGATTATGGCAAATGTGTTTTGTGGCCTCCCAACCCTCCCCAAAGCAGATGTCGGAGGAGAGAAGGATCAGTGTGTTGGATTTCAACATGCTATCTTTGATTTAGAGGAGATAAGCCACCCTACAAGTGTCTGGCTCTAGCTTTCTACCCTCTCTCCAATCAGGTCATATGAAAGCTCAACCGAGCATGTATGTGTATGGAGTTATCGGGAACAACTCCGTTGGCTAAAGTGTACGGCCAGCTTAGTATATGACTTTTTGTTATTTTGGACCCAAGTGAAGACAAGCATGCCTCTGCACAGTCTGGGACAAGTTCAAAGGAATAGAACAAACAGATCTTAAAAGGACCTCAACATTCCCGTTCTTATCTCTTGACGCATGACTGAAAAGGCAGCAACAAGTTCCAAGAGGTGGAAAGGTTTACTCTTCATCATCCAAGCGACGAGCTATCCCCGTGCTACAATTCTGTCTCTAAGAGCTGCATAATGGGTTTCACAGCCTGATGTCTCCTCTATAATTAACATCATTTTAAATAAAAGATTAGCTGAAGAATTTAAAACTTTTATAACATAATGGACATTACGACACTTACAGAATCTGACACCATTTCGGTACCAAATTAGACTGAGGAAAAGGTTTCTCACAAGTTCTCATCCTGAAAATGCAGTAGGCAGCATGTTATAGATCATGAGGAGCTGAGCAGACTGATGTTACATTCTGTGTGAAAATAATCCAGAATAACTTATTGGTCTAAACCAGGGGTGCACAACCTGCGGCCCTCGATAGCATTCTGTGCGGCCCCCAAACATCTAGTAAAAGACAATATTTCATGTATTCTCCTATTAGATGGGAGTCCTAGAGCTGTAACTAGACATTTATAGTATATACTGTATGTTCAATATGCCAGAAATACAGTATTTCAGTTGGTAATACCCCTTTAAGTTATATTTTCGGCCCTTGGAATTGGTTCAGGCTGACAATGTGGCCCCCAACCAGAAAAGGTTGTGCACCCCTGGTCTAAACCCATGGACATTCTGGTCCTAGGAGTCCGGTGGGAGGCACCGTCGGTGATTGGCAGCCTTCTCTGCATGAAATAGTGGTCAATCACTGAATATGACCACCCACTGGACTCCAAAGCCCAGAATCTTTTCCCATAAAATTGAATAGAGATCTGTACAGCTCCTCCTGCTCTATATAGCCTACAGATCAGACTGCACTTTTAATGTGACATGCTTCCTTTAAAAGTATGATGCAATCGGTACCGAAGTTACTCGGCTGCTCCCCCACTGAACACACATTGATGACCAATCCTAAAGATGGCCATACACCTTAAATAACTGTTGGTCCACCACTCCTTCAGCCAGAATCTATTCCTCCTGACCCCACGTGGCTGAGTCTGCATGTGTTCTCAATGAGGAGCGGAGAAGGAACTGCTACCAGACAGCTCTGTGAGAAAAAGAAGAAACAGACATGTTGATATCCAACATGCCTGGCCTTTCCAGATGGTTGGCTGGTCCCATCAAAATCAATGGGTTTAGCTGAAATCTAATTCGTATGGCCACCAGCTTTAAGGAGCCACCTCATAAGATGACGGAACTCTTTGCTCTGCCAGATTTCTTGAACATCGCTTCGGAAGCTTACAAAAAATCTTCTAAAAAGCTATGAAAACATTAAAGACATTTTTACATAACGTGAAAAAAAACATACTTTGGTCAATTTATAGTGTTACTGCACTTCCTAATCTTCAGTGTTTGAAGTTCCATTGGTCAACAGGGTAGTCCATTGAAAAGTTGACCTTACCAAAAACACGTACCTGGGGTACGTGGCTGAAGGACAGAAAACAGAGGGTTGTAGTCAATGGAGTATATTCAGACCATGGTATTGTTACCAGTGGGGTACCTCAGGGATCTGTTCTGGGACCCATATTGTTTAATATCTTTATCAGCGAAATTGCAGAAGGTCTCAATGGTAAGGTGTGTCTTTTTGCTGATGACACAAAGATTTGTAACAGGGTTGATGTTCCTGGAGGGATACACCAAATGGAAAAGGATTTAGGAAAACTAGAGGAATGGTCAAAAATCTGGCAACTAAAATTTAATGTTGATAAGTGCAAGATAATGCACCTGGGGCGTAAAAACCCAAGAGCAGAATATAAAATCAGCGATACAGTACTAACCTCAGTATCTGAGGAAAGGGATTTAGGGGTCATTATATCAGACGACCTAAAGGTGGGCAGACAATGTCACAGAGCAGCAGGTAATGCCAGCAGAATGCTTGGGTGTATAGGGAGAGGCATTAACAGTAGAAAGAGGGAGGTGCTCGTGCCGCTCTACAGAGCACTAGGGAGACCTCATTGGGAGTATTGTGTGCAGTACTGGAGACCATATCTGCAGAAGGATATTCAGAGAAGAGCTACTAAACTAGTACATGGATTGCAGGACAAAACTTACCAGGAAAGGTTAAAGGACCTTAACATGTATAGCTTGGAAGTAAGAAGAGACAGAGGGGATATGATAGAAACTTTTAAATACATAAAGGGAATCATCACGGTAAAAGAGGAGAGAATATTTAAAAGAAGAAAAACGTCTACAAGAGGACATAGTTTTAAATTAGAGGGGCAAAGGTTTAAAAGTAATATCAGGAAGAATTACTTTACTGAGAGAGTAGTGGACGCATGGAATAGCCTTCCTGCAGAAGTGGTAGCTGCAAATACAGTGAAGGAGTTTAAGCATGCATGGGATAGGCATAAGGCCATCCTTCATATAAGATAGGACCTGGGGCTATCCATAGTATTCAGTATATTGGGCAGACTAGATGGGCCAAATGGTTCTTATCTGCCGACACATTCTATGTTTCTATGTGTGGAGTGAGACAGCAAGTTTGTCTAGTCCAGGGATGCCCAACCTGTGGCCCTCCAGTTCTTGTAAAACTACAACTCCCAGCATACCTGGACAGTTTACAGCTATAACGGCATGCTGGAAGTTGTAGTTTTGCACCAGCTGGAGGGTCGCAGGTTGAGCGTCCCTGGTCTAGACATTTCTAAGCAAGGGACCTAAGATATCAGCCGAGGATCAGGTCAATTATTGGTGACATACATAAGTTCATTCACAAAAATCTGCCCATCTGCTCATTGACAGGTGATCGAAATGCTTGTTTGTTGGGGGATTGCATCTTTCATGTGGCACCAAAAACAGTCATCAGCACACTGCCCTGTGTAAACAAGGATGCACTGCCAACAATATGCAAAGTGAACAGGAGATGAATGATCGTAATAGTGATCATTCATCCCCTTTCAATTAGGCATTGGGCCATGTGAAAGACACTTTAACCAAGCATCAATCAACTTATATATTGTCAACCTGAGCTTGTTTTACGCCCCAGCCATGTAAGGGATCCTAAGACTCTATCCACACTTTGATTTTGAACTATGTTCAGTGTATACATCTGGAAAGCTTCCAGGGCAGATACCAAATGTATTAAAAGAGACCCATTCAGCCGCAACATGCCAATTAGTATTAGTATTTTTGGCATACATTGAGCTACTATGGAATAACTTAGTAGACTACACATACTGGGCGGTATGTGTATATGGGACATACGCTGCCGAGTTCCTATACAATGGCATACCTCAAAGCCTTAGTCGTAGGTATAAGTCAGGAAATTTTCGCAATGTATACGACCAACAAAAGGGCAAAAAACTGCTTACAGAAATCAAGTTCCTATTGCCTGGTCACTAAGAATAAAAATATTCAAGACCCTGAAAGGGTTGAACTGGTCCACCAGAAATTTTCAAAAAGTTTGTAGTCAATGGCCAGCTGAGTAGGCACATATTTCATCTATAACCATGTCCACTGCCTATTTTTCATGGGATTCTTGTACAAATCTTTCCAGACCTGTTCAACTATTTATCATACGGTTTTCCAGGCTGACAACTCTTAGATCTTATCTATACTTTCACAACATTTGCGTCTGTGCAGCCAGAGAACCATCCCAGGAACTTGGGCGAACGCCAATAAAAATTTTAGTCCCCAGAGGCAACCGAACCACAGAAAATTTTCCGACACCCCAGTGAATATTTTCCAGCAGATTTTTGTTGTTGAGAACTCATTTTGCTGCCACTGCCTTTGCAAAAGACCCCGACGACAACAGATCAGGAACCCCCGGACACAGATGCAACACAAGCGTCTGAGATAAGAAAAGTAGCTTGTATTGTATCTGCTGTATGTTCCATCCAAGTAGCTGGACGCTAATTGAAGTCAGATTTGCCAGGTGCATCATGGGATAGAAGCACATAATTCTGGGAAATGATGAAAGCCATATCTATTAATCATAAAATCCCATTGGGGAGAAAGGAAATATAAAGCACAGCTTGACCACGTCTCCACCAAGGACACAGAAAGGTGAAGAAAAACATACAGGCTGAGAACGAGGAAATAGAAATTTATACGGTATATGTCTGACACACACAGAAGAAGGGAAATTTGGCCACAAGTGACCCCTTTATGCTGGCCAACCAAGGAAGGGCATGAATAAAGCTGCGCTTGTGTTGGAGAAAGGGGCTCAAGAGACATAGAAGACATTCGAAAAAAGTTGGTAAATCTTGTGTGATATCTCAATTATTACTGTTCCTCAAAGAATATCCTTGATGCCCCATATGTCGGGGACCTCCAACTGCAATAAGGATGTTAATTTCGATGATTTTCATATAACCCATAGAAATAAATGAGGTATTGGTTCACATGCAATTCGCTATCAGGATTAGCAGAAGTCAAAGCAACCAAACTGAGGATAAGACCACATGGCATGGCTGGCCAAGCCATGCCTACCCACGGTAGCCAATGGCCGCACACTGTGCAGCCTTTGGTTGATGTGGGTTTCAGTGGCTATGTCTCAAGCGGTCTCACCCTTACAGGGGTTAGCCCACCTCAGACACCAATAGCATATCGCTAGGATATGCCATATATGTCAGATAGGTGTGGACCCCACCTCTGGCATCTGCTTCTATCTCCAGAACGGGTGCTATCATTTCCCCTACTGTGGTCAAAACTGGTCAAATGTAGTATTACATGGAGGCCATTCAGCTGAATGGCCATCCTCGTAATACAAAGACAATTCTTAATTGGGCATACGGACAAGGGTAGTCTTCATGAGAAAACCCCTTTAAAAATACATTATGATATTTTTCCCCCTTTTCCAAAGTTTCTCAAATGAATTCCCTAAGCCTCTTCCATAGCACTGTATCTACACAGAGGACATAATGCATATGGATTACACAAGTCTAGTAAAGTAAAGCAGAAGATATTCAGTATAAGATTTTCAGTGGAACATGTTGAATAAAAAGTCTGTCCAACCATGTGTAATATATCAGGCAACAAACCAAAAATATTCATTTTGCATTCATCTAATCTATACAAAAATAAGAAAAAAAATGCTGCTCTTCTAGTGAACAAGGGAGTCATTAAGTTTGGAACAAAGCAGAACTGAGATAGCATAATCTTCACTGCCGGAATATGAGATCATCTGATCTGGGCCGTACTAATGTAAAATCATCTACCATACAAAAACATCACAAAGAGAGAGCTGACATTCCAAGACAAATCGTCCCCCTGCTCCTCCTACACTGTGTTGTCTTTGCAGCTGCCTCCCGACTAACCCATGACTCTCATCCAAATACTGCCCCCGGGCAGCTGTTCCCTCTTCTGCTCATTTTGTCATCCAATGTACACACAGCACAATGATTTGACACGGATTCGGCAATCACATGCATGGCCTCTGTCTACACATGATTCCTAAAGCACGATTCTAGAAAGGCAAAGTGACTCCTAAAATCCATGACACAGCATGTGGATTCTCTAGCTATTATTTTTGCCCTTTTAGCATTTGTTTCCCCATTATGGTGCCCCATTTTAGCAAATTACGATAATCATGCCTGATTTAACACTGGATCATTGGACGCACTCTTACATCTCATCAAGAACAATGGACGTCCTCTTATATCTTATCAAGAACACTGGACGCCCTCTTATATCTCATCAAGAACATTGGACGCCCTCTTATGTCTCACCATGAACATTGGACGCCCTCTTATATCTCATCAAGAATACTGGACACCCACTTATATCTCATCAAGAACATTGGACGCCCTCTTATGTCTCACCATGAACATTGGACGCCCTCTTATATCTCATCAAGAATACTGGACACCCACTTATATCTCATCAAGAACATTGGACGCACTCTTATATCTCATCAAGAACACTGGATGCCCTCCTATATCTTATCAAGAACACTGGACGCCCTCTTATATCTCAATATCTCATCAAGAACATTGGACGCCCTCTTATATCTCATCAAGAACATTGGATGCCCTCTTATATCTTATCAAGAACATTGGATGCCCTCTTATGTCTCACCATGAACATTGGACGCCCTCTTATATCTCATCAAGAATACTGGACACCCACTTATATCTCATCAAGAACACTGGATGCCCTCCTATATCTTATCAAGAACACTGGACGCCCTCTTATATCTCAATATCTCATCAAGAACATTGGACGCCCTCTTATATCTCATCAAGAACATTGGATGCCCTCTTATATCTTATCAAGAACATTGGATGCCCTCTTATATCTCATCAAGAACACTGGACGCCCTCTTATATCTCATCAAGAACATTGGACGCCCTCTTATAACTCATCAAGAACACTGGATGCCCTCCTATATCTTATCAAGAACACTGGACGCCCTCTTATATCTCAATATCTCATCAAGAACATTGGACGCCCTCTTATATCTCATCAAGAACATTGGACGCACTCCTATATCTCATCAAGAACACTGGACGCCCTCTTATATCTCAATATCTCATCAAGAACATTGGACGCACTCCTATATCTCATCAAGAACACTGGACGCCCTCTTATATCTCATCAAGAACATCGGACGCCCTCTTATATCTCATCAAAAACATTGGATGATTTCTTATATCTCATCAAGAACATTGAACGCCCTCTTATATCTCAAACAAACATCAGGAGCATAGCTTTTGGACTTGCAGGGGTAGCAATCATCCCAGGCCACGATGCCTGACAAGAGCTAAAGATTCTACATCAGAAAACATCAGCAATATTAACAGCTTATAGAAGTTTCACATACGTGTTACAGATTTTGCACTGGGGCCCAGCTTCTAATAAATGCCTTACTTTCCAGGGACAAAGGGACAATCATGAGACAACACCCCCTATCTTCCCATAAGTATTTAATGTCCATTCACAATGCAGGATAGTAAGGCTTCTGGGGTCATTTCTAGCATAACTAAGCTGCCCAAACAAATTAGATAAAAGTTCGCCAACAGGGCAAGCTACTCTAATATGGGGGGGGGGGGGGGGCTCCTAACCTAAGATACACCTTAAATAGCTTGTTAATCCGACAGCTATTTTACCCAAATCCAATTGATTATTCCCATTGAAAATAAAAAGCACACTCAGATATTCACATTTCTATTGTTTTCATAAAAGCTCTACATTATAATTCTAGCTATTTTTGTCGCATTGTGTTCTCGTCTCCACAATATAAATACCACTCGGCACTGCTGATCTGCTGTCCATACTATTTATATGTCATAATCACAGGTCCTTTGGGTCAGTGCCTCCGATAAAATAACTTCCTGAGGTTCTAAACCTTCGGCAGATGTGACATTGTCAACCAGAAGTCATTGCTTTCTTTGCTTAGGAATCCTTTTCTCTCCGATTATGGCAGAAGGGCCAAGTAAGGAACTGGGGAAGCTAATACATAAAATAAAGGAGACATCACTAGCCAAGAAGACAAAATCAAGTCACGATTTTCTGAAGACAGGACACCATTTCTAGTATAAGCCAAAGATATTTTCCCGAATTCTGAAATTGTTAAGAGGTTCTATAATTACATATTGCGATAATATAATTGCAACCAGGGAGTCCTTAAAGCCCTTTTTGAAGAGAAGTCAGTCTGGTGACTAGATGATCACCACGGGGCCAGCATTTCTAACTGAATATGACCATGCATTTCTCCAACTTCCCATGAATGGTCCGTAAAGTGGTTGTCCACTTTCAGCTCATTTTTTTCTTTTTGATTAAAAAGGGTCTTCTTCCGATAAGTTGATCCCTTCAATGATCAACTTAAATTTGGTAACCTGCATGCACCACGGCAGTGGACATGGATCATTATGCAGCTCATGTTGAAGTCAACAGGTTGGCTGGCGGGTTAAAAATATATATATTTTTTTTAAATGGTCACAACAATGTAAAATAATAAAAACAAAGTCCTACTCACCTTATTGATCGCCCACCGATCCCATTCTGTCGCCCCCGATTCACTAGTAGTCTCCACTTCCTAATCTCTCTTGACACATGGGAAATCACCACCCAGCTAATCACTGGTGATAACCTCATCCTGCGTGTCGAGAGGCACAAGGAAGTAGAAACCGGAACCAAGAAGTCAACGGGAGCAGCACTGCAGGGACAAGCTCAGTCCACCAAAAAGTAGATGGAGTTGTCTGCTTCCAACAATGGAGCCATTACCGAACAGCTACTCGGCAGAGCTGTGGGGTATCAGATCCCCGCATATTTAATATGGATGACTTATTCTGAGCATAGGTCATCACTGTGCAATTATAACTATCAAGAATCATGAAAGATAATCCTTTTCCAAATGTGTGAGCAGTGACGTAAACCCAGAAGTAATTCCTTGAGGAATTCTCAGCTCAACATAATTGCCTACTTCTGAACAAACTCTTCCAATTCTCCTTGTCACTTGGACATAAAGAATGTGTCTTAGGCACATAAAAAAAATAACTAATTTAGAAAAATCACTCTTGGTCTTGCAATATGAAGAAAATGAAGCCAAAAAGCATGCACGTAGATGTCTGACAAAATGATGTTATATGGAAATGTAATATGGTGCTCACAGACTTCTATGGGCCCATGCTGGATTCTATATGGAGAGACGCTAAGGATTTTAAGCATGGATTCATACAAAATTAGTATACGCTCCGACCCATGCCATATTATGTAGTGTCTTGGGCAGTGTTCCCCAACTATTGCCTCTTGGGTCCTCAGCATGTGGCTTTCAAGTTCTTACCAAAAATTTTGTGCACCAGTGGCAGCACAGAAGTCCTAACATTTCTGTATGTTGGCTTACAGTAAACCAAGGTAAGAGTACATTCATATCTTTATAATTTCTGCTCCTTTTAGTAACCAATGTGGCTAAATACCCCCAAATAGTTGTCTGTAAATGCATATTTGGCTATTTTTCCTTGCCATCTTTCAAGGCTTTCTAAAAAGTTGGACACTGAGTCATAGGGAACCACTTCCAAAAAGTGGCGCTAGCGAGACGGTTCTCTTTCTCTGGGAGATACCTCTTTGCATGTCATGTCTCAAAGTAGCTCACAAGCTAGAAAAAAGCTGGAGACCCTTATTAGGAGATGGGTGGCACAGACCTCAATAAATCAGCCATGACACACTGTAGGGCAAGTGTAGTCTGTTTTCCCACTCTTTTAATACGATGTTGCTCTCTACAGCACCATTACCCAAAAAATTGTTTCCCATGCCTCCCGACCAAATCACTTGCACTGTCCTCCAACATACACAGTAGACACATCAGCCCCCATAAACACTTGCCCGGTACTCACAGCAGCCTCAACACACTTCGCCAGTTGCTATAGCTTGCTTCCTACCTCCCCAGTAGTCAATGAACACCCTACACTCGCACAAACTTTCCCAGTAGTCAAAGAAGGGCCCCCAACTTCACAGTTAACACAACAGGTCCACCCTGCCCCACCATCCCTTTTTCAGAAGGCAGCAATTCTTTCCCCTTGGCCAGTAGTTAGGGCAAGGGTCACCCCAAATCCAATGGCAGAATCAAACCACAGCGAGAAGCACCCAACCGCTGACTCTAGGAATCAAACTCTGATTTTCTAGCTGGCATGGTGACCAAGGTTTCTGCGGCACATGGCATGGTTACAACTCTGCAATATGGACTCCGGGTGTTTAGGGCCCCTACATTAATGACAGAGAGCAAAGTTTATCAGCCCAGCTGATATCAGCCTATATTGGATTAGATACCTTGAAACAGCCTTCTGATACATGTAGGTTGTAGGCCCATACTAATCGAGTCCCAGCTGTCGGTCTGCTAGTTTGCTGATCATGTTTCCAAGAGATCTTGGGACTCGGAATAAAGAAGCTTTCTTCTCATTGATTCCATCTGTAATCTGATCCTGCAGCCCAGAACAGCAGCCGTGAATCCGCACGGACATGAATTTCCAGAGCTGTACAAGGGGTTAGTGTGTTTATATATTCTTCATTCATTCCATGGCGAGACGTTCTACCTCACGCCTCAGTCATGTAGAGCAAGTCTTGAGGAACACGTGAAATCTTCTCTCATTTACAACTTGTATTATGGATCTGCAATACAATTATATAAGCCCATTGTGTATCCCCATGTACCCTTACAGAATTATTCAGAACACGGTGTACCTACAGGTTTTCAATAGTGAGCTACAGTATAGGGCCTAGAAAGCAGCTTGTGCATGAAGCCTAAAAGTGTACCAATTTCTAAAATTTTAGAATCACACAGTAGAACGAATGACCTCCAATCTGACCATGTCCAGAAAAAATACGAGCCTGTTTTCTTGACAGCTGACTCAATTCTATGACTATAATGCTCCATTTTGGGCCCCCCATGCACATTTGTTTGGATCTATGGTGAGCTCCTGACTCTCCCCCGAAGATAACGTCAGGGGAGAGAAGGATTGGGTGAAATGAATTTTTCGCCCCAATCCTTTTGTTCTTCCCATTTCAGTGGGAGGCAGCGTTGAGGATAGCGAAGCGGCAGCTCAAAGCTGTGGCCGCTGCTTTAAGCTGCCGCTCCTGCGTCCTCAATGCTGTCTCCCACTGAAATTAATGGTAAGGGCAGAAAGGACGCAGCAGGTGGAGAAATTGCAGTGAGGGTGTCCACACCAAAGTTCCACGGCAAAAGACGTTGTGTGAACATACCCTTAGAGTAAAGCTGGCCTTGTTTACCATAGCAACCCATCACATTGCAGTTAACCTGATTTACGGCTGGTTGCTAAGGGCAACAAGGCCAGTTTTAGACAGTTTTAACAAACCTGGCCCATAATTAGCAATGGCCAAAAATGCTATTTTTACATAAGCGATGAAAGTCACAATATCTCCACATAAGTCTAGCATTGCCCTTCAGATATAGCAACGCAGGGGGAATTTCCACTGCAAATTGGTTGTGGATTCTGCTACCGATTTTTTGCAGATTTCACCTTCTACAACAGTAAGGGAAATTTATGAAGTACATGTTTAAAATCCGCACGTCAGGTCAATTTACGCTTCAGAAGTATCACAGTATGAGAATGAACTCCTCAATCCAATTTCCGGTACTGCAGACTGCCACATGCACAGCATATGTGTCTCATGTGGACATACCCCAAAGCAGAAGGTGACATGTCATCACTTCCTTCACGAATCCCAAAAATATATGCCTCATTCCTAATTTTAGGATAGTGACTGGAGACCAAATGCAAAAGCTGTGGAAACTAGAATAATGAAGTACAAACTGGAGTATGCAGAATACACAGGGAAGAGAATGCAAATGCGGTACTACAGAAATATTGGTGTGTTTTCAAAATGGCCCTAAAAAAAAAAAAAATTATAATATATATTAGGGCTGCACGATATGGGAATTTTGTGCGATTGCGATTAGGGCCCTAAAAATTGCGATACGATATGCGATGCGATATTTTAAGGGAATTGTGCTAGAGGTCTATCTGCTTGGATTTTCAAGGTAAAAGCACACACAGATGATTGATGATGTGAAATGTAGTTATGCTAAATTAAAGAACTGAAATGCGCAGTGTTTTTCAAAATAAAATACATATTTACATTACTGCAAAAGTACAAAATACAGAACTTGCCATTTTCTTAATAGCGCTGCCCAGAACAGATAAATAAAATAGATATAATAATGACTTTCCACCAGCCCCTCCTCCCTCCCCGCACTGTAACTGATGTATTGCTGGCCGCGCTGTGCAGCATAGCGACCGGAGATACAGTATCAGTGTCACGTAGAAAGTCAACTATCGCTTTATAAGACGCACTGCCATTCCCCCCCCCCCCCCACTTTTGGGGGGGGAAAAGTGTGTCTTATAAAGCGAAAAATACAGTAATATAATTGCAGCATTTTTGGGTCAGCAAATTGCGATTGCGATACGGCGATTAATTGTGATAACGATTGCTTTCGCGATATATTGTGCAGGCCTAATATATATATATAGAAAGTAAAGTCCTAGGAAGCACCATCCATGAAAACAGTGGGTGCAATGTCCAATTACAGGATCTGGCAATCCCCAGCAGTATAAAATGAAAGAAGTTGAACTGCACTCCAAAAAAATCCGTGATAGATAAAAATTTATTCACCCATATGGTGGAAAATGCAACGTTTCAGCTCCAATGAGCCTTTCTCAAGGCTATGAGAAAGGCTCATTGGAGCTGAAACATTGCATTTTCCACCATATGGGTGAATACATTTTTATCTATCACGGATTTTTTTGGAGTGCAGTCCAACTTCTTTCATTATATATATATATATGGCGGTCCGAGCAGAGGACCCCTTCTAAGAAGCTATGGATAGAGATTATTAATGTAACTAAATAGAGTTGAGCGAATTTGTTTTTTAAGTTCTGCGTCCAAAGTTCGAGAAATCGAAGAATCCCGTTATGGATGACAATTCCGTTATGGTCCGCGGTAGCGGAATACATAACGGGATTCTTTGATAACCCGAATCCAAACTTTGGACGCAGAACTTAAAAAACAAGTTCGCTCAACACTATTCAGAAAGTGTATTTAAAGTGTTTCTGTCATCACGTTTTGACATTATAAGCTGTCTGACATTAGCTATGTGCTAACGTCAGAGCAGCTTGATAATGTCTTTTTTATAAAAATCCGATTTATATTCAGGCTAAAAAACGTACTTTTATAATATGTAAATTAGCCTCTAGGAGCAGGGGGGGCGTTGCCCTGCTCCTAGAAGCTCCGTGCGGCAACCTGCTGGCACGCCCCTTCTTACTTTGAGTGACAGTGCCGGGCAGCGATCCTCCGGCAATGTCTCCTTGTGAAATCCCGCGCCTGCACGGCCGCTCTGTATTCGGCGCAGGCGCGGTGAGCAGAGGACAGCAGGCACCAGCGTGTGCCGGCGTTCACACAGAAAGTGCTGCCATACGAGCCTGATGAAGGGCAATTCATAATATGCCCGAAACGTTGCCTGTAAAATAAGTCCGGCAATACCATGAATAAAACTAAATTGCATTGAAATACTTTTGGAGTGCCGTCTGTACAAGTACCCTGAGGTGGAGCGGGATACAACCCCTGACGTGCACCCTACAGCCAAGAAGTGGCGGAAGTGCCGTGGCTAAACAAATTGTTAATGTCAATAAAGAAAACCTTGTACATGTACAGACATTTAATAAAAAGTCACATAAAATGAAAAATAAAATACAGAAAATGCACTTTTTTCTTTCAAAGGACAAAGTAATGAAGGGTTGTATCTGGTTTTAGAGCACCTTCAATTAGGAAGACCAAAATCATAGGTCACAGAAGAAAGTAAGCGCATCTGCATTCCTCAGCGTTACGCCTCATTTTTATGTGGACAGGTAATGCTTTAAAAAGAAAATCAACCTGAATGCCACTGTAGGCCCAAAATTCCCAAAGGAAGTGATTCTGAGTGGTGTGGTGAACCACGCGGGTTTCTGGTTGTCTTGCCCAACAAGAGAAATGCAGACTGAGCAGAATCTTCTGACGTTGCCCATTGTGGTGGCTCGGAGCATCACGACCAGCTCCTCCACATGCCAACATTGCACTTTAGATTGTCAAGTCAAGGAAAACAATCTAAAAAAAGGAGACCGAGATGTGATGGGTGGTCCTCTGTACTCCCTTCCATTAATGAAAAAGAAAAACAAAGCTAATTTTGGTTTTTTGACCACAATTTTAGCCAAGAGACATAACACAAACCTGTCTTCTCGGCTAAAGGTCACCATGCCCTTCCCGCTAGGGTTGATGCGGAGTCGCTCTGGCAGCAGATTATTTCTCATGGGATAAAAAAAGGATCAGGCATAATATTTGTGGATCCACAACAGAAGAACTAGCAGTCTCTAGATTTACTCAGTTCCCGAAGCTTAACCAATAAATCAATTGACTAGGTCTACTAGTATACTGGGATACTGCAAGTGGGTAAAGGGCAATGAGGGAAGGAAGCTACAGTCAGAGTTCTCTCCCCGAGAACAAAAGTTTCATGCAATCGAACTCCAGCAAGCCTGACCCTTACTTCCCCAGATGGCAGAATCAGTGGGGACCCATACAAATTAGATGGTTGGCCGAAACGTCCAGTTTGGATATCTAATTTGTAACGGGCTGCTTAATGTATGTCTGATAAAGAGCCTTGGAAAATACTGAATAATGAAATTGAGGCTGGAACTTTTTCACTCCATTTATTTTGTGATATTCGGCGCACTCCATAAGAAGAAATAGTACCCCGGGGTCCTGACAAAGGCTTCTCACCCAGTTAAGCCTGTTCTCTCTGCTCTGCACTGATGAGGAGCAATCACCCCAAAACAGGTGTCTGCAGATGGGGCACTGGCTTAGTTTTTATCCTAAATTATGTCTCAAGGCCTGCTTAAATAGTCAAACATTAAAGGGGTTGTCTCACCTCAGACATTGGTGGCCACCTCTGGAAACTGCACCTACCATGAGAACGGGACACATGCATGGCCACCCTCCATTAATTTCTATGGGACTTCTGAATATAGCTGATCACTGTCTCGGCTGTTTCCGACAGTCCCATACAGGTGAATCTAGCGGTGACTGCACTTGCGCAGTGTTCTCTCCATTCATTTCTTTGGGACTTCTGAAAATAGCTGATGGTGCTCGCTCATCTATTTTCAGAACCCCCTTAGAAAGGAGTAGCCTACACTTTCCAGGGCCTGTTCTGGATATAGGTGCAGGTCCCAGAGGTGGGACCAACACCTATCTGACATTGGTGGCATATCCTAGTGATAAGCGACCAATGTCTGAGCTGATAAAACCCCTTTAACTTACAGGATAGCTACCTTACATCTGGTGGCACGAGAGGCTCAGCTTCTTTTTCATTTCGGAAATAGAGCTAACTTACTTTTCTTGATTTCTTGTCACATAACTCTATGTCATGGAAGACAAAAAGTCTGTTTGCGGCCCCATTGAAGCCTTTTTTTAGTTTGAACATCGTATAAATAATAGATATGTTATACATTTCCTGTATGTGTGTATTTTTAGAAAACATGCTATCGTAAAGGGTCATTACCCCCTTGTACAAGTCATATAGAGTTACATAGCCAGTGTCTTCACAGCAACAACGTATACATTCTCCATATGTCTCACTACAGCCACAAGGATAAGCCTACACAGATAAGGGTATGTTCACACGTAGGATTTGCAAACTGCATGATCCAAGGCAGAAAGCGAAGGCTGGGACTACTAGGCTTCTGCCGCGATGTGCAGTTTATTGTGCTATAGGGAGTCCTATTTTGCTATCTAGCTATGTGGCACTCCCTTCACCAAACAAAGGGGTGAGGAAGAAGCCCAAGAATCATGGAAGGGGGTGTCCTGGATGGCAAAACCCAGCACTACAATAGGGGCCTAATTTGATCTATGTGACCTCTTGTAGGAACGTCACTCTTATTTTCATAAGAAAATTTTCCTACTTCCCTGTAAATTGCCGTAAATGTAAAATTGCCGAGAAGAACGTCTGCAGAGGTCTTCACAATAAACGTTCCGTGTTGTAAATATTGTACTGAACCAGGGCGAGAAGGTCCATGTTCCACACCATGTAACAAAGGCAACGAAGAGGACGTGTGTCGAAATGAGTGACAGAGGAAAGGAAAGTTTCCTTTAATGATGGGGGTCTTACAAGATGAGGGCCTTTGTGTTCATCAAAAGGCAGCTAATGAGCAGCTTCTTACATGACAATGCCGTTTCTTGTCTTCCTTTTCAGAGACATTGTGTCTGGAGATACTACGGGGGCTGACCTTACCTCAAGATCAGTGACTCATAGTCTATACATAGAGTTTTTGGCAAAAACAGTAAATGTTGGCATAATTATCTAATACCAAGCATGTGGGTACGTGCTTCGTAGCTGAAAAGAAGGATGGGAAAATTTCATCGAGTGTTCTTGAGTCTGTACATCATTGTGACCCACACTGCAAAATAACCAATTGTACTACACAATATCACAAATGAGACAAAGCTGTTGACGGATCTTGTAAAATAATAAAGAGTTTCAGATAATAAACTGCCATGAAAAGTGCCACCAATAACATGGACATGGGGCAGTAAACCCAATAGCTGTTGGTCAGACAGATTCCTCCCATCTCCACCATAAACATTCACATTAGGCTTGGTCAAGAACGTATGTATTTTTCCATGGGGAGAAGGAAACAAGCTAGACTCTTCTGGCAAGGATTGGGCAAGTCGAAATCCAATACGCCATATCCTTCTTTCTTCTGACACCTGGAGTTGGGAGGCCCCATGAACATTAGCGATATCTACAGAACCCACCAAAATCAGCAGTTTTCTTTATCCGATGTGTATAACGAGATTCTGTAAATCAGTAGGGTGCTACTACAAAAGCCGTGGATGTCCACATGACTGTAGACATGGGACCACTCAAGGTGTCAAACTGGTTATTTTAGTAGCCTAGAAATACGACCGAACACAAAATAACTAGAAAAATTGGGAATCAGCAGAAATATTCCATTAGTAATGGGTACACCGATCAAGGGATTCGTCTTGACGTCATTGTGCCGCCTGAGCCGTACAGTGCGGGACACAGGCCGGAAGAGGCCTGCATCACTGAGAGCAGCATAAGGTAAGTATATGAGTTTATTGTTTTTATTATTTATAGTATACTGTGGCAAAAAGGGGGGTGGGGGCCCTATATACTGGCATTATATGGAGGGGCAGGCACTATGGAAAAGAGGGGAAGCACTATGGGGGCCCTATATACTGGCACAATATGGGGGGCACTATGGAGAAGAGGGGAAGCACTATGGGGGCCCTATATACTGGCATTATATGGAGGGGCGGGCACTATGGAAAAGAATGGAAGCACTATGGGGGCCCTATATACTGGCACAATATGGGGGGCACTATGGAGAAGAGGGGAAGCACTATGGGGGCCCTATATACTGGCACAATATGGGGGGGCACTATGGAGAAGAGGGGAAGCACTATGGGGGCCTATATACCGGCACAATATGGGGGGCACTATGGAGAAGAGGGGAAGCACTATGGGGGCCCTATATACTGGCACAATAGGGAGGGCACTATGGAGAAGAGGGGAAAGCACTATGGGGCCCTATATACTGGCACAATATGGGGGGGGCACTATGGAGAAGAGGGGAAGCACTATGGGGGCCCTATATACTGGCACAACATGGGGGCAGTATGGAGAAGAGGGGAAGCACTATGGGGTCCTATATACTGGCACATTATGGGGGGCACTATGAGGGCCCTATATACTGGCACATTATAGGGGGCACTATGGAGAAGAAGGGAAGGAGCACTATGGGGGCATCTACTGGGGGCCCTATGTACTGGCGTGCATTATTGGGGTGCTCTATGGAGAAGTAGAGGGGGGGGAAGGAGCACTATGGGGGCATCCACTGGGGGCTTTATGACACGGCTCCACCTGGCTCCTAACTTTTTTAGCTGGCCCCTAGATTCCAAGGAAATCTGTCAAGCCCTGCTGTATGGCTACCTTTACTTTGTGTATAAAAATAATCACCTCCCTTTAGACTTCTCCATCTTCCATTAGAGAACATTCACAGGACGATAATCGACAAGAAATGTGATCCGCATTAGTTTAGATTAGAGTTGTTTCGGTACCGAAATTTTGATTCGGTATCGATACCATAAAAAAGTATTGCGATACTCGATACCACGGGAAAAAAATAAAAACGCCAAAAAAATCCGCATGCATTCCACATTTTATGAAACCGCCGGCTCATAATACAACAGTCCTATCCTACTTTTTTGTGGGGACAAGACGACTAAAAGAAAATGGCGAATCGTGCATTTTTTCTTTTTCTTTTTTTTTCTTTTACGGCGTTCACCGCATAAAAGTGGATTTTTTAATAGTTTGGACTTTTGAGACGTGGCGATATGTAATATTTTATTTATGTATTGTTTATATATTTTATATGTAAAATTGGGAAAGGGGTGATTTATAATTAATATTTTGGTGTACTTTAACTTTTTTCTTTTTTACAGTTTATTTATTAACTATTTCCACCCTAGGGGCTAGAACCTGGGATATTCTCATCCTATTCACCCTAATAGAACTCTATCAGGGTGAATAGGATCTCACCCTCTCCCTGCTGCCCTGTGCACAGTGCACACAGCAGCAGGGAGCAGACCAAGGCAGCCAGGACTTCAGAAGCGTCCTGGTTACCATGGTAACCGATCGGAGCCCCAGCATTACAGTGCTGGGGCTCCGATCACTGCCACTGCCACCAATGAGGAGGAGCTGAGGGGACCCTGTGGCCACTGCCACCAATGATTTTATTACTGGGGGGAAGGGGGGGGGCACACTGCCCACTGCCCACCAATGTTTTAATACTGGGGGGGGCACACTGCCCACCAATGTTTTAATACTAGGGAGGGGGAGGGGGGGCACACTGCCCACTGCCCACCAATGTTTTAATACTAGGGAGGGGGGGGGGGCGGAGCACTGGCCAGCAATGCCGAGTAGTTTCTTATATAAATGCAGGCAGAAGACACAGGCTGATGACACTGATGACATACCGTCGCCCATGGGGTCCCTACGTGGTAAACTGTTTTTTACGCCATACTGTTTTATGGAATAGTGTCGTCTACGCTACTCCATACCTTTTTTATCTGCTGTATACCAAAAAACACCAGGCCGATGGTGGCCACAAAGACGTGTTTCATGGGAGGCCTCAGCGCCAACATGGATTCCCACCCAGTGATGGAAATAGATGCCATGGATCACTACACCCATAGTAGGGTCTGCCCTGTGAGAACTATGGAGGCGGCCATATTGGTTGTGACCAATCCTCCACAAAAATCACGGTGACAAAGAGCTTCCCGAAGAGACAAAAGCCCTAAATATTTAATGGGCCGGGTAGACGCCATCACCCCCCAGTCTAGCGTCTACCGTCCTACGAGCAGAGCCCCTCCCCGAGCCCCTGGGATGACATATGTTTCTGTGTGAATAATGACTCTTCCTAAATTACCGCCCGCTGAGCCCATGAATTAATTGTGCTCCCCCCTCAGACACATCACACTAGTAAAGTGCTAAAGTGCTGCCACACGTCACAAAAAAACACCACCGCCAGATGTTCCATGAGTAACGATAAAATGCCCCGCAAACACTGCCAGCAGCATTTTAAGTCAGTTTCCTTGCGTTGCGTTTTTTAGCGTTTCCCGAGTGGCTTTTTTTTTTTCATACATTTCACCACAGAAAAAAGTCAGTAAAAAACGCAAGTAAGCCTGTCCGGACGGATACAAAATGTGTGGAATATTTCCGTCACCGTGATTACAACTCTATGATTAGCAAGCTCTGCTTTTTGTCCACACACAGCGCCACTCTTGGGCCGTGCCTGGTACTGCAGTTCACCTAAGCTGCAATACCGAACGTTGCCTGTAGACAAGTGTGGCGCTGTTTGTGGGAAAAGAAAAGAAGATCCTTGTTACTCATCATAACTAATACAGGCTATATCAGCCAGACCCACTTAGGTCGGTTGGTACCCACTATCAGGGGTGCACCTAGCCTTTCTGCTGCCTGATGCGAAAACTGATACAGCAGGGCATGGTGGGAGTTGTACAACACCTGGAGAGCCGCAGGTTGGCCATGCCTGCCCTAGAGGATAGCCATTACGATTCCGCTCCTATAGAAGATTTTCACTCATCTTTCTAAAAGTCCTGAAGGACACACCCGCCCAGTTACACAATGATATGGGATGAGGGGTGTACAATTAGGCTGGAAAGGTAAGTGACTATCCTTGCGGATGCTGTGGTGGTGACTATATTGAACGCCACCCAGCTTTCCAGAGGTCCGGAAAGGGTAACAAGCCTAGTTATGCAGTATGTATCATCAGGCACAATTTAGTTTACGGACTGACGGCGGCCACAATGGACGTCACCCAGCTTTCCCAGATAGGGAGATGCTGTATTAGGCGAGACAGCACCATAGCCGCTTACGTTACCCGGAGGATAATTTACTCCAGGCTGTAAACAGAAGGACGCGAGGACGAAGCGATCCTGCCCGGGGGACATTAGGGGGGGGGGGGGCAGGCCAGTTTAACCAGTTCACCGCCGACCACAGCTGCAGACCTTCTCTCGGCCCCGGAGAAGTCATTCAGTGACTTTCCCTCGCTACGAAAAAAAAGAAAGAAAAAGAGGAGGACGAAATTCCCAATGGAAGAAATTGAAATACGTCTTGGTGAGGTAAGCCCGGGCGTCCTCCAATCACAGGGCGCAGGAAATCGGGATGTCAGGAGGCGAGGGGAACCGCTCACAGACGCAATCCCACTGCCAAGTATGCAGGGACAGGGTGGCACAAGTCATGCCTATGGGTATACTCCACGATCCATCCTGCAGGATGTTCCGCAGCAGCTGTGTACAAGCCGTATAGAGTGAGACCTGCTCTGAATCCCAATGAGCTCTGATCCTATATATAATGTATACAGTGCCAGCACAGCATGCATTCCCATATTAGCTTGTATTGCTATATAACAGCCATATAGTGCACCTACCATATAGTGCGCCATACCATATACCATATAGTGCACCTACCATATAGTGCGCCATACCATATACCATATAGTGCACCTACCATATAGTGCGCCATACCATATACCACATAGTGCAAATACCATACAGTGCGCCATACCATAGAGTGCACATACCATATAGTGCACCATACCATATACCATATAGTGCGCCATACCATATAGTGCACATACCATATACCACATAGTGCAAATACCATACAGTGCGCCATACCATAGAGTGCGCCATACCATATACAATATAGTGCGCCATACCATATACCATATAGTGCACATACCATATACTAAACCTACCATATACCATATAGTGCACCTACCATATAGCGCACATACTATATACCATATAGTGCGCCATACTATATAGTGTACCGACCATATAGTGCACATACCATATACCATATAGTGCACCTACCATATAACATATAGTGCACATACCATATAGCGCACATACTATATACCATAAAGTGCGCCATACTATATAGTGCACCTACCATATAGTGCACATACCATATAGTGCACCATACTATATAGTGCACCTACCATATAGTACACATACCATATAGTACACATACCATATAGTGCGCCATACCATATAGTGCGCCATACCATATACCATATAGTGCACCATACCTTATAGTGCGCCATACCATATACCATATAGTGCACATACCATATACCATATAGTGCACATACCATATAGTGCACATACCATATACCATATAGTGCACCTACCATATAGTGCACCTACCATATACCTTATAGTGCACCTACCATATAGTGCACATACACTCCTCTGTCTATAGACCCCATAACACAACATGTACCGCACCTATACCTAACCGTACAGTAATACCTCCGTAGTCCGCACAGCTCTTACCTCGGCACGACCTCTGCATGGCGGCTCCGGAGCAGGCGGCTTTCCCGGGCATGCTGCTGCTGAGGAGGAGGACGGGGTCCCGGTAACAATGGCAGGCGGCGGAGCGGCAGCCCTGACTGCTAGTGCACGGCCAGCATGTCCCCTCCAGTCACCTCAGCCAATGGGAGGGCGCTGCCGCCGGGGGGCGGGGCCTGAGGAACAAAGAAGACAGGCTGACAGTCGGTGACTACCGGAGCGGCTGTGTGCACACAAAGGCTGCCGCTCCTCTCATCGCCTGCAGGAGGCGGCAGAGCGTCGGCCGATCGGTCAGTCGTCCAGGAGATCGTTCCTGTGAACCAACACTTGCCGGTCATGTTGCAAACATGTGTAATTTTCCAGCCTGCCAAACTTTTTGCAAAATCTTAGGGTCTTTTCACACTGTGCGTTTACGGGGAATGATAAATATGTTAAATAGGACTCTAATATAGCAAAAAAAGACTGTATGTATATTGTATGCACATGACCGTATTTATATTGCGGTCCGCAAAACACGGATCCACAAAAAAAAAAACGGATCCCATTTATGGGACGTCTGTATTACATCCGTTTGTTTTTCGGATCCGTTGTAACAATGCCTAAGAATGGAACATGTTTAATTTTTTTGCGGACATACGGAGTCATTTCCGTCAGAGTCAATTTCTTTTTTTGTGGCCCCATTGAAGTAAATGGTTCCGCATACGGGCCGCAAAAAAAAATGGAACGTGCACAGAGAAAAAAAATGTTTGTGTGCATGAGCCCTTAGGCGGTATCAGTTCTTTCAGTGCATGGAATAGTGCTGCACGCCGCGCAGTTCCCTAGAGAAGCATCCAGTAAAAAAAACGTATACCACTTGGCTGCAGCGGTGTCGTGTAGATATGTCACATGACTGCAGGGCCGGTGAAAGGATTTTTGCCAACACAAGCGAAGCTACATTTTGGCCATCAGCCCCCATATATCAGCCCCTATATGTCAGTCATCCGCCCCTATATGTCAGCCATCATCCCCCATATATCAGCCCCTATATGTCAGCCATCAGCCCCCATATATCAGCCCCTATATGTCAGCCATCAGCCCCCATATATCAGCCCCTATATGTCAGCCATCAGCCCCCATATGTCAGCCATCAGCCCTCATATATCAGCCCCTATATGTCAGCCATCCAGCCCCTATATATCAGCCATACCACGCCCCATATATCAGCCTCATCTCATATATCAGCCCCTATATGTCAGCCATCCACCCCCATATATCAGCCCCTATATGTCAGCCATCCGCCCCCATATATCAGCCCCTATATGTCAGCCATCAGCCCCTATATATCTGCCCCTATATGTCAGCCATCCGCCCCCATATATCAGCTCCTATATGTCAGCCATCCGCCCCCATATATCAGCCCCTATATGTCAGTCATCCGCCCCTATATGTCAGCCATCATCCCCCATATATCAGCCCCTATATGTCAGCCATCAGCCCCCATATATCAGCCCCTATATGTCAGCCATCAGCCCCCATATATCAGCCATCAGCCCCCATATATCAGCCCCTATATGTCAGCCATCTGCCCCTATATGTCAGCCATCCGCCCCCATATATCAGCCCCTATATGTCAGCCATCAGCCCCCATATATCAGCCCCTATATGTCAGCCATTCACCCCTATATGTCAGCCATCAGCCCCCATATATCAGCCCCTATATGTCAGCCATCTGCCCCTATATGTCAGCCATCCACCCCCATATATCAGCCCCTATATGTCAGCCATCTGCCCCTATATGTCAGCCATCCACCCCCATATATCAGCCCCTATATGTCAGCCATCCGCCCCCAGCGCAAATAAAATAAAAAAAACTCACTTACCTCTCCTGCTCCTGGTTGTGTGCAGCCCTGCACAGCCGACAGCCGAGGACCAGGAAGCGGTGAGTACAGAGCATTCACCGCTTCCCGATCCTCCGGTACTAATGAGTGCTTCCATAATAGAGCTTCATTATTCGCCCCATAAGACGCAGGGGGTGCATCTTATGGGGCGAAAAATATGGTATTTAAAAAAAATTAAGTTTAATTTTTCCGCCTCACCGTCTCTGCGCCCTAAGGCAGCCGCTTGGTCTGCCTTATTGTAGCGCCGGGCCCGCGTGACTGCTTCCTGTTTTTTTTGTAATGGATGCTTCTGTAGGAAATCGCGCCGCATTCTGCTGCACTATTCCATGCAATAAAAAACAAACAAAGAATTGGTATATTGGGGACCTATAAGGCCTCGTCCACACTTAGTTTTTCACAGACGTGTGCTGTCCGCATTTTCCACCGACAGCACATGTACCCATTGCTTTAAAGGTGTCCGTTCACACATCAGTATTTTTTTTGCTGACCGTGGGTCAGTAAAAAAATCACAGGGACACGCATTATTTTGAAGCATGATGCGGATCAAGCACGCCCATTGAAGTCTATGGGTCCGTAAATTTTTTTTTTTTTATTAATAGCGTTCGGGGACGTTTTTTGGACGGTGAAATGCTGGTGGTGGTCATGTGACTGCTGAAGCCAATCATTGGCTGGAGCTGTGCATGTGACCATTCCTATAGCCAGCCGGATGTAAATAGTGCTGGGACCGGAAGATGGAGGCAGTGTGGAGCAGGTAAGGGTCCTTTCACACTTGCGTTCTGAGGATCCGGCAGGCACTTCCGTCCCACCGGATCCGTCAGAACGCAAGTCGCCTGAAGCATTAGAAGACTGATCAGGCTCCTGATCAGTCTTCGAAGCGGGGAGCGGGGGAGCGGTATACTTACAGTCCGTGCGGCTCCCGGGGCGCTCCAGAATGACGTCAGAGCGCCCCATGCGCATGAATCACGTGATCCATGCGATCACGTGATCCATGCGTGTAGGGCGCCCTGACGTCACTCTGGAGCGCCCCGGGAGCCGCACGGATGGTAAGTATACCGCTCCCCCGCTCCCCACTACATTTTACCATGGCAACCAGGACTTTAGCGTCCTGGCTGCCATGGTAACAATTGAGAAAAAGCTAAAAGTCGGATCCGGCGATGCGCCGAAACGACGTTTAGCTCAAGGCCAGATCCAGATTAATGCCTTTCAATAGGCATTAATTCCGGATCCGGCCTTGCGGCAAGTGTTCCGGATTTTTGGACGGAACAAAAAGCACAGCATGCTGCGGTATTTGCTGCGTCCAAAAAACGTTCCGGTCCTGAACTGAAGACATCCTGATGCATCCTGAACGGATTCCTCTCCATTCAGAATGCATGGGGATGATCCTGATCAGGATTCTTCCGGCATAGAGACCCGACGACGGATCTCTATGCCGGAAAACAAAAACGCCAGTGTGAAAGAGCCCTTAGAGTCTTCTGTTTCAGGTGGCAGGCCACCAGCACTTGCTGAAAAAAATCATTATTACTGGAAAACCCCTTTAAATAGAACGGTTTATTTTGTCAGCAGGAAAAAATGACTGTGGCGCCAGTGATTGGCTGCAGTGATCACATGTCCCTGTGATATAATGGATGTCCTAGGTAGGACGTAGAGAACGGTGGCAGTGTAGGTTCCCATGTCCAGGGTGCAAGTGTAATCTGCTGGAGGAGCTGAGTAGATTGGTTTATAGGGGGAGATTTATCAAACTGGTGTGAAGTAGAACTGGCTTAGTTGCCCATAGCAACCAATCAGATTCCACCTTTCATTTTTCACAGCTCCTTTGGAAAATGAAAGGTGGAATCTGATTGGTTGCTATGGTCAACTAAGCCAGTTCTACTTTACACCAGTTTGATAAATCTCCCCCATAGTTTTGTAAAAAAAAAAAAAAACACAGAAACCGGCCGGGTAAATTCCACATTTTGCTAAGACACCACAGACACTAAGACCTCATGCACACGACCGTATGTACTTTGTGGTCCGCAAAAAATACGGATGACGTCCGTGTGCATTCCGTATTTTGCAGAACGGAACAGCTGCCCAATAGAACAACCCTATCCTTGTCCGTAATGCGGACAATAATAGGACACGTTCTAGATTTTTGCAGAACGACCATACGGATATGGAATGCACACGTCATTTCCCTTTTTTTTGCGACCCCATCGAAATGAATGGTTCCGCATAAGGGTCGCAAAAAAACAGACCGAACATGGAACAAAAATACATGAATGAGCCCTAAACCTCTGCTGATTCTATGCTTAGGAGTCATGTGGGCGGTCTTATCAGTGATTGACAGTTATCTCTGCATGACTAAGCATAGTTAGCTGTCAATCGGTAAGTAGGACCGCCCACATGACTCCTAAGTATAAAAATGGCAGACAAATCATGTCATGACAAGTGGTCACATGACGCAAGGGGATCCGGCCAACACCACGGCCAGTGATTGGCTGCAGGCAGTGTCAAACCGGATGTTTTCTGCAAGGAAGCACAGGGGAGCATCGTAGGCCGTGAGGAGAAGGAGCGGGGAACCAGTGCCGGGAAGCAGGTAAGTAAGCTTCCCTTTACAGGTCCAACCAAGTGAGGGGGTTTGCCAACCCCTTTAAGACCACTGCTCCCACACAAAATGGGAAAAAGGGCTAGAATGGGTTAAAAATAAGCCACCTCGCCAACCCCTCCACTGCTGTTCTGACGCTGCTCCTGTATCTGCTTCTCTCCACTTCCTGGTTCAGGCTCAACCAATCACTGGCTAAGGCGGGCCACCTGTGCGGCCAGTGATTGCTTGAGCAGGCATTTCCTGTGTGTGTCGAGGAAGTGGAGAGAAGCAGGGACCAGAGCAGCATCAGAACAGCTGAGGTGGCTTATTTTTAACCCATTGCAGCCATTTTTAAAACACATTTTCTCCCCTCTCTCCCAGAAACTCACCGTCCTGACCCGAGCGAAATTTGTCTATTGCCCTGAGAAGAGTTCCCCACAGAGCATTCAAATAATGATTCGATTAGTTCTGGTAGGAAGCTGCCATAGGGCGTCCGCTGACTAGGGGGCAGGTCTGATCACCATGTGTTCTCCAGCAGTGATTTCCTACGGGACTCCTGGCACATTGAGACGCTGACCCCCTCTGTTATCAGCGCTGACCTCACGTGTCAGCCGCAGAGATGTTTGACTCCATAGCGCAAGTTCACTGACAGCATTATAGTCCCTGATGGGCGTCCTATGGACCACCTCGCGGGCACCAGGCGATGCCGCTGATGAGATTGTGATGTTTTTGGGAAATTATTGTTAACGTGAGGGTGGGGCAAGGAATATTTTGGTGGTCTTCCCTTCAAATACAATACAGTTAATTTTGGGGAGGAATATCCCTAATAGCTACTAGAGAGGGTTCGTTGATCCGGGGAGTTATTCTGATTGCCTGATTGGAGTCGGGAAGGAATTTTCTCCCCTAAAGTGAGTAAAATTGGCTTCTGCCTCACAGGGGTTTTTTGTCCTTCCTCTGCATCAACTTGTAGGAAACAGGCCGAACTGGATGGACAGATGTCTATTTTCGGCCTTAGGCTCCATTCAGACGTCCGTGTGTTCCGCATTTTGCGGACCGCACATCGCTGGCACTCTCATAGAAAATGCCTATTCTTGTCCGTAATTGCGGAAAAGAATAGGACATGTTCAATTTTTTTGCAGAATGGAAGTGCTGATCCGCAATTCCGGATCCGGGCGGGACATAGTGTGTCCTCATAGAAATGAATGGGTCCGCAATTCCATTCCCCAAAATGCGGAACAGAATTGCGGACGTGTGAATGGGGTCTAAGGCTAGTTTCACACTAGCAGCAAGGAACTCCGGCAGGCTGTTCCGGCAGGTGAGCGCCTGTCGGATCCGTCCTGCCGCTAGTGCATGCGTGCCCCCGGACTACCACTCCAGCCCCATTGACTATAATGGTGGGGGCGGCCGGAGATCCAGCGGCAGCACGGCTAACATGCCGAAAGGCGGTCGCAATAAAAGTACAATACTATGTTACTAAAATGATTTCCTGCAATATTATTTAATCTGTGTGTATTTTCTGTAAATTTCATACACTTCTGACCCAATTGTGTGATAACAAACAATCATTTTTGTCAGAAATGCACGCCTCCCAAGTGTCCCTCTTTTGGAGGGGCGGTCCCTCTTTTTGACCCAAGTCCCTCCTTGCTCCTTAAATGTCCCTCTTTTTGCTTCCTCTCTGTATATTTGAGCCCATTTCGTATATTATTCCTTTTTTTGATGCAGTTGGGATTTTAAAAAATTTCTATATTCAAATTATTTTTGCGCCATTTCATAAGAGAAAACTATTGAAGTGTATAGATGTGCAGGAAAAACTGATATTTCATGCAATGAACCATAAGTGTCCCTCTTTGACCGTCCAAAAAGTTGGGAGGTATGGGAATGTGTCTGGACTGGTCATGCACGTGACCAAAAATCATTCCACCTTGTCACCCAGCACCTTATCAGCCTTTATTCTTTCCATCCAAGCACTACCTCTACCCTGTGTCAGTCGCTGCATTGGTTAGGCTACTTTCACACCTCCGGTAGGCTGTTCTGACAGACAAGCGGAGAATCGACCAAACATGCATCGGTTTGTGTACGGCCGACGCTCCTCTTACCTACCGGAAGGCATACGAATCCCCGCTGGACCCCATTATACTTGCTGGCAGTGCCGGATACAGTGAATTGCGGCAGGCTGTTCTCTGCCAGAACAGTCAAGAACCTTAACCACTGGCCTATAGAGCTTCATGTTAACCTGCTGTACAGATATTATGGCTAAAAACCTCAGTAGTAGGTTGCCACATATTATACATTCATATATATCAGAAGTATGATTTTATATATATATATTTTTTTTTAGTACTTACACGTTTATTTTATAACACAGTTTAGCATTGAGCTCCATAGTTCAGTGGTTAAGGATATTGCCTCTGATGTAGTAGGTTGTGAGTTCAAATCCTGGCAGAAACATTTCAGAAATAGAGGTTGAATTAAATACACTGGGTGTCCCCAAGCATACTATTATGCTTGGGGATACCCCTTTCATGTTCATAGCACTGACTCCATATATGGACATAGCCATATATGGAGTCAAAGCAGGGACTCCTATGGGTCCTTTCACACTGGCGTTTTTGTTTTCCGGCGCTCCAGAGTGACGTCAGGGCGCCCCATACGCATGGATCACGTGATCCATGGGCATGGGGAGCTCTGACGTCATTCTGGAGCGCCCCGGGAGCCGCATGGATAGTAAGTATACTGCTCCCCCGCTCCCCACTACTACTATGGCAACCAGGACTTTAATAGCGTCCTGGCTGCCATAGTAACCTGAAAGCATTTCGAAGACTGATCAGGATCCTGATCAGTCTTCTAATGCTTCAGACGACTTGCGTTCTGACGGATCCGGCGGGACGGAAGTGCCTGCCGGATCCTCAGAACGCAAGTGTGAAAGGACCCTAAGCTAGGAACTAGAGTCCTGACTGTTCAGTAACACTGGGGGATTCCCCGTACAGTGATCTTCTACATAAACCTGAGTGCCCCCCCCCCCCCCAGAAGCAGTGGGCCCCGGATTGGCCGGGTGCTGACACCGGCCCTGGGCGTAATGACATTCTCAGTGCCCGGTTCTGTCAATCAAAGTGGAATTGGTACACCAGTTGCAGAGAGAGCAGAGCCTCTACGTGTAACGTCAACGCCCCCGTTGCTCCTAGAGGCTCTTTTATATATATTAAAACATCATATTTCTCAGCAATGTGGGCACATATATTTAAAGGGGTTGTGCCAAATTTTGAAGATTTCCCTACCGCAGAGCCAGCAGTCAGACCCGCACCAATCCCGAGAGCAGGGGTCCCATTTCCCTGATCAGATGGAGCAGCAGGTTGAGTATACAGCATTACTTCTAGCCATACCACTTTATCAATATATGGCTTTACCACTGGTTTTGTTAGTTTGTTGGTCTTAGTTTCATCAGACCAAAGAATCTTTAGGTGCTTTTTTGAAAACTCCAGTTAGGCTTTTATGTGTTTTTTTACTGAAAAGAGGCTTATTTCTTGCCACAGGATCTCTGGACTTCAGCCAAAGTGACCATTAGGGCCTTGGTCACCTCCCTTAGCAAGGCGTTTCTCCCCTAATTACTTAGTTTGGTGGGGCGAGAGTCCTGGTTCTTCCAAACTTTAACCCTGGGTTCACACCTGAGCGTTTTACAGCGCGTTCAAACGCGCTGTAAAACGCTCAACAGATTAAAACCAATGCATCCCTATGGGAGTGGTTCACACTTGAGCGTTTTACAGCGCGTTTGAACGCGCTGTAAAACGCCCAACGCATAAACAAGTACTTGAGCTTCTTTTGGGGCGTTTGACGCGCGTTTTGTGATTGACACCACAGTAGTCAATCACAAGAACGCGCGTTTTACGCGCGTTTCCTATTTGCAAAAACGCGCTGAAATACGCGCGACAAAAACGCGCGTAAAACGTGCGTTTCTAGAACGCTCAGGTCTGAACCCAGTGTAAGAATTAGGGAGGCCACTGTGCTCTTGGGAACTTTTAGTGCAGCAGAAATGTTTTGTACCCTTCTCCAGATCTGTGCCTCCACACAATCCTGTCTCTGAGCTCTACAGGCAGTTATTTCCTCCTCGTGGCTTGGTGGTTCACTCTGATATGTATTATCAGCTGTGGGACCTTATATAGACAGAGGTGTATCATTCCAAATCATGTCCAATCCAATCAACTGAATTTAGCACAGGAGGACGCCGGTGAAGGTGTAGAAACATCTCAAAGATGATCAAGAGAAACAGGAGGTCCCCAGAGCTAAATTTCAAGTGTCATAGCAAAGGGTCTGGATTTCTAAAATTCTGTTTTCATTTTCTCATTATGGGGTACAAAAAGTCTAAGGACTTTGTGAATGCATTGTAATACCGTCCCAGTCTAGATTACCTTGTCATCTGGAGTCCTGAAGATGATCGGCCTCTCCTGAATGATCCCTTTGGGTCTTTGCAGCTATGTAGGATGTATGAGGCCACATTTTTGCACTGGGAAAATAAAATCACGTAAGATTGTCGGTCAGTATCCACACCCTGAACTGTATTCTCTAGTAGGCGAGAAGACCTCTAGCCCCTAAGAATTGCGTATCTGCACATCCAGAAGGTTTTACATAATGACATCTGTGAGCCATAACCCTTCGCTCCTCCTACACAAGTATCCTGGGAGAATGGCCTGAGGAGAACATCAAGCCAAGCGGTTCCCTGGGCTGTAAATAATTGTTCATTAATCCGACATAGATTAAGTTTCCTGTCTGCGTGGGGAGTAATCAGGAGCCCCCCGAGAAGAGGGAATAGACAGCTGTAAACAGATGTTTAGGGTGGTAAAGTCATAACAGTTATGGATGAGGAGAACATTTACAGTATGTGCCCTACAGTCACATTATCAAAGCATCTCTGTCTGCATGAGAGCGCACAGAAGGCAGGAAGACAAATAGAGGGGGATCTTGGTTGTTTCATATTTTTAGCACATTTCATGAAAATGAGAACCCCCGCCCCCCCTCCAATAATTTACTTGACATTTCACATGATTTCAGTCATATATATTGTGAAGGTTATCAGTGATATGTAATCACCCTCTTGGGACACTCGTAAGGCGCATTTAGATGCTGTGAGGAGCAGCTGATTGTCGTGATGGAAGCGCGGGCAAATACCCGCTGTATGATGACGAGAGCTCATACAAAATCATTGTTCCTGGGCAGCAGTATTGTTTAGACATATCTGTAAAGAATAAATCAAGGCAACTGGACTTGCTGTAGATTTCTTGAAAACATTTAACTCGTTCTTCCAACAAGCTTTCTCAATTCTGAGGCCTAATTCACACGTCCATAGTGTGTTGCTGATCCGCAACACACCTTGCCACCAGCCCTATAGAGATACCTATACTTGTGCTATATTATTGCGGAGCCGCCGGCCCGGAAGATCGGCGGCGCGTTCCGCAAATGCGGATGTGGAGAGCACAGTGTGTGCTCTCCGCATCCATCACGTCCCCATGTAAAATGAATGGGTCCGCACCCGTTCCGCAGATTTGCGGAACGGGTGTGGACGAACATTGCGGACGTGTGAATAGGGCCTAAGTGACTTGTACAAGAATTCTCTGGGAAGAACGAGTACAAGTCACTCAGAATTGAGAAAGCTCGTTGGAAGAACGACTGAAACGTTTTCAGAAATCTACAGCAAGTCCAGTTGCCTTGATTTATTCTTTACAGATATACCATGACCTGGATAAATGAGAACCTTCACAGACATTGTTTAGACAGTACAATCTTCTTCCTGGGAACTATAATTAAAGTGTCTGCACTGACGATCACTTCACCCAATAACCGAACGTTTCGCTCATCCATCGGGTGATCTGCGGCATCTTTAGATAGTCAGAACTTTGACAATGAGCGTTTGTAGAAACATTTGTTCCCAATAATGAGACCGTTCATCGGGCCGAGTAAATCCAGCTTTAGAGATGAGGGCCAGAAGTAAGAAGTTATCTAGGCAGTGGTGGTCAACCCACTATGTTCAATGGCCGGACCAAGGTGGTCACATTTCACACTGTAGTCTATATTTTCAACCCAGTCCTTGGATCTGAATCCTTTTGTAGCATGTAATAAAAAAAATTTGCTATTCAAGAAAATGCATCTTTGTAGAACCACCTGCTGTTACTTTGTTCTTTTGCTTATTTGTTGTCTACGTCAGTGTTCCTCAACTCCAGTCCTCAGGGCCCACCAACCAGTCATGATTTGAGAATATCCCACAGAATGAATACCTGTGGTAAGTCCTGATGCACTGACACTAATTGTATCATCTGCTCAATACTTAGGAAATCCTGAAAACATGACCGATAGGTGGGCCCTGAGGGCTGGAGTTGAGGAACCCTGGTCTACGTCACACATGGTCAGTTTAAATCTTTATCTGCCATATGTTCTGTCAGATGCTGTGGCAGTCACAGGGTAAGAGCTCCCCACGACTCACCCAATGTCGATAAAGAAAGGACAATAATAAAGAACAATAATAAATAATGTTCTTTATTATTGGATTTTCATTTTTTGCACCAATCATGGCATAACCCCTTTAATAAGTTGCTCCTGGAGCATCCTTATGTTTACAAATGTGGGTCATACCACCACATCATAAGTGGTTCAGATGGCATTCAACAACCAATGCTTCTTGACCATGCAGCATTATATTCTATGGGAGATACAGAGTAAGCATGCTTTAATTAATTGCCTCTTGTAGCCCACCACATTATAAAGGCTTTAGATGGGTTCCCATGACTTCAGTGTCCCATGTACCTTGATGGCAGCAAGGAGCTGGCCAGACCTTAGCGGTCATGCTCCATTATAGTCTATGGGAGATACAGATTGAGCATGCTCATCTTAATCAGTTGCCCCTTGGGATATCCTTACTTTTACAAATACGGCCCACCAAATTTGTTCTACCATGGACATCCATTACCTACCCTACATTGGACTCTGCATATACCACTAACAAACTGTAGTAGCAGGAACTACATGTAGTGGTGGAACAAGCTGTCTTGGAAGCCAGTGTACATTGTAAGTATATATATTTAATATCTTAAAAAATGTTTTCCAATATTTCTCATTTACAGCTATGTATGCTCTGGTGAGAATGGAGTAATCTTTATGTAATGTCAAGTTAATTGCAGTAACTTGCCAATAAACTCTTTCTAGGGAGGTCCACCCTCTCCGGCACATTTCTATGACATTTCTAGTATATCTACTACTCTATTGCTATGTCCCAGATGTTGTAATAATTAAAAAAAATATCTTCTGGCAGATTTCATGAAAAATTTAATTTGAAATAGCACAAAGGGGACCACCACATGGGTGTGTAAGACACGGCGGTGCCGATGGGATGCTCTAGGAGGGTTGTCAGTGTCATGGAGGCCACCACCCAAATACCACAATGCATGATATACTTTAAAAATGCAAGGGCTACACAGAGACATTCCAACTAGAGGTAAAATATTATGTCTTTTGGCCTTTTAAATACCATTCAATATTTATAGCTAGTGTAGGGATCTGTGTGGGAACGGGGCCAGCGATGATAGGCAGCAATCTTAAAAGTCCAATCTCAGTTTATTTTGTAAGCAGAACAAAACAAGGCATCCAAGTCATACAAGCACTTTTGGCGAAGGCACGGCACTATAATAGCACATAAAAATTAAATCAGAGTCCTGGTCCGTATGGGCACTAACTACACAGTAGTATCTACCTGACCTAGGTACAAATCCCATGCAGCTTAGACTCTTCACAGATCTACCAGCTTCAAGGCTCTGACCTAGACTGAGTCACCTGGGCCTCTATTTATTCCTCAGTAACCATCCTAGTGATTACACCTGGGAACACCTCAGGCTAGGGGAATAAATGTACTGGAGTGGAGTGGAATGGTAGGTCCCTCTATCAATCCCGTCTACCATTCAAAAAAATAAATAAAAAATCCAGCCCATTAACAAAGTCTAAATAAACCAGCTCCAGCAATGTCTACGTCCTCTATGCTTTATGATGGGACCATTAACCTTGGATCCTCTACTGGAAACACTAACCATCCCCCTTCTCATTAAAGAGATGCAAAAAAAGGATATATATTTACACGAGAGTGTAAAAAAGTCTGTTAAAAACGCTTAAACTGTCAGTTTTTCATGGTCACGTTGCATCTGTGTGTCTATCCATTTCCTGGCCTCTAACCACTTTTAGGCCTCTTTCAATGACGCCCGGATAAGAGGCGGGTGCGTTACGGGAATATGCACGATTTTTCCGCGCAGGTGCAAACGTTTGTAATGCGTTTTGCACGCGCGTGTAAAAAATCGCCATGTTTGGTACCCAGACCCGAAGCCGGACTTCATCACTGAAGTCCGGTTTCGAGTAGAGTATTCTGGAGAATTTATTATTTTCCCTTATAACATGGTTATAAGGGGAAATAATAGCATTCTTAATAAAGAATGCTTAGTAAAATGAAGAGGAAGGGGTTAAAAATAATAAAAGTTAACTTACCTTAGCCACTTGATCATGTAGGTGCGATCTGTCCTCTTTCCCTGCGACAGCTAATACTAAGGACCTGTGATGACGTCACATCACATGGTCCAATCACATGGTCCATCACCATGGTAAAATGGACCATGTGATTGGACCATGTGATGTGACGTCATCACAGGTCCTGTAGATCTTAGCTGATGCAGGGAAAGAAAGGACAGATCGCAACTACGCGATCAAGTGGCTAAGGTAAGTTAACTTTTATTATTTTTAACCCCTTCCTCTTCATTTTACTAAGCATTCTTTATTAAGAATGCTATTATTTCTCCTTATAACCATGTTATAAGGGAAAATAATAAAGATCGGGTCCCGTTGCTAAGCAACCATGCGGAAAATCGCAACGCATCCGCACTTGCTTGCGGATGCTTGCGATTTTCCCGCAGCCCCATTCACTTCTATGGGGCCTGCGTTGCGTGAAAAACGCACAATATAGAACATGCTGCGATTTTCACGCAACGCAGAAGTGATGCGTGAAAATCACCGCCATGTGCACAGCCCCATAGAAATGAATGGGTCCGATTCAGTGCGGGTGCAATGCGTCCTCCTCACGCATTGCACCCGCGGAAAATCTCGCCCGTGTGAAAGGGGCCTTAGGCCTCTTGCACACGGGCGCCATGTTTGACGCCCGGATAAGATGCGGGTGCGTTGCGGGAATCGCCGCGATTTTTCCGCGCGTGTGCTAACGCTTGTAGTGCGTTGAGCACGCGCGTGAAAAATCCGCATGCTTAGTACCCAGACTCAAGTCAGACTTCATCACTGAAGTCCGGTTTCGGGATGAGTATTCTGTATGTGTAATTATTTTCCTTTATAACATAGTTATAAGGAAAATAATCGCATTCTAATTACAGAATGCAATGCTCTCGGGCTTTAAAGGGTTAAAATAATAAAGAGTTAACTACCTTCTCCCATGTAGCGCAGAGCCTCAGAACGTCTTCTCTCTGATAGTTTGGATGCTTGAGGACCTGTGGTGACGTCACAGGGTCACATGGTCCAATCATAGAAGCATTTGAGTGGACCATGTGACCCATGTGATCCTGTGACATCACGGCAGGTCCTTCATCCAACAGATCCTGGATGAAGGACCTGCCGTGATGTCACAGGATCACATGGGTCACATGGTCCACTCAAATTCTTCTATGATTGGACCATGTGACCCTGTGACGTCACCACAGGTCCTCAAGCATCCAAACTATCAAGAGAGAAGACGCTCTGGGGCTCTGCGCCGTACAATGGGAGAAGGTAAGTTAACTCTTTATTATTTTTAACCCTTTAAAGCCCGGAGAACATTGCATTCTGTAATTAGAATGCGATTATTTTCCCTTATAACTATGTTATAAAGGAAAATAATTACGATCGGGTCCCCATCCCGATCGTATCCTAGCAACCATGCGGGAAAATCGCAACGCACCCGCACTTGCTTGCGGATGCAATGCGATTTTCCCGCAGCCCCATTCACTTCTATGGGGCTTGCGTTGCGTGGAAAACGCAGAAACTGGAGCATGCTGCGATTTTCACGCAACGCAGAAGTGATGCGTGAAATACAACGCTCATGTGCACAGCCCCATAGAAATGAATGGGTCCGGATTCAGTGCGGGTGCAATGCGTCCTCCTCACGCATTGCACCCGCGCGGAAAACTCGCCCGTGTGAAAGAGGCCTAACTGTGCATTTTTAATCTGTTTTGCAGATAAATTTCGTAGTTTTTTTTTTGTTTAACTACAACCCCTGTAGTACCCTCAATATATAAAAACCTCCTATAGTGCCGCCAGTATAAATAAGGCTCCTCTGTCGTGCCCCTAGGACATATAACGCCCCCCATAGTGCCTCCAGTATGAATAATGCCCCTCCCCCAGTAGTGCCAACAAATTTAAAAAAAATACCTCACCAAAGGCATAGCAGGGGACACTTGCTCCTCACTGGAGGCATTGGGACCTGACGTTCCCAGTGTGATCATGTGACAGCACGACATGTCAGGTCCTGCTGTCTCCAGTGCAGAGAAAGTGTTCACAGCCATGCCTGTGGTGAAGTGAGTATTATTATTTCTTTTGCTCCCTGGAAGGACCCTCTACGTTGTTTATGTACCCATTTTTAACAGCCGTTAGACATGTCCTATTTTTGGACGTCCGTTAAAAAATCAGCCATGTAAATGGCCCCATAGACTTCAATGATTCTGAAAACGGCCGCTAGACTGTCGTTTTCTACTGTTGTTTGAATGTACCCTTAGGCTACACAGCACATTTATGCATCCACAGAGGGTTAGCTATCAGTACAGGGAAGCCATATGGGGAAGTGTAAGAAGAGAGACACCAAGAGGAAAGTGGGAATTACTGTATAGCAGATAGATGAAGTGGAGTAACATGTAGCAGCGTTGATGTAGTAGAGCAACTTGGTATAACACAGTTGATGTAGTGGAGCAGCATAATATAGCAGAGTATGGCTGAGTTGAATTATGAGAGTAATTTGGAATAGCAGACTTGAACAGTGTAGTGGAAAACAGCATCCCTCAAGAGAATAAATATGAGAGCATGGATGCTTCATGGGTGACGCAAGAGAGAGACCAAGAGGAGAGCTGGAATTTCTGAGATGCCTTAGTTTCCTGCAGGTATTTAGCTAGTGTCCCAGACACCATGCAACCCAATGCACTGGAGGAGAGACAGGGCTGTCTAGAGTAGCGGAATGAGTGCTTATCATTGGATCTGGGACATGGGAGTAACAATTTCAGCTCTTCTCGTGGACTCACTCCTACCCCTTCGAAGCTTCCCTTATTTTTATTTATCCCCTCTGGGGATGCTGTTTACCACTCAAGGCTGTAGTTCCACTACATCAGCCTTGCCATGTTAAGTTGCTCCACTTCATTAACTATGTTATATCAAGTTGCTCTGTTGCATCAATTTTGCTATACCAATTTGCTCCACTTCATCAATTCTGCTATCCCAAGTTGTTCTGCTACTTTGCTGTACCAAGCTGCTCTACTTCATCAACCCTGCTATACCAAGTCGCTTGGCCTGCTGCATCAAATTTGGTTCCACTACTCCAGCTCCACTGTATCAGTTCGGTTCCGCTTGGGGCACAAGCCATACTACTCCAGACAGAATGCTTAGCAGATCCTCCTCACCAGGTGAATCATAATAATCAGGCCATGGATCCCAAAGGTGCACTGGCTTCTAACTCTAGACCTTGATGAATTGGCTAGATTGGTGTCCCAACAATAGGTAGACCAAAATGTAGGTGACTTCTCCGCATGGATATATGCTCAGGGACCTTCTCCGGTATCATTTCCCATGGTTTTACAACATATACCACAGTCTAATACTTTGCATTAGGATCTTTGGGGATCTTCTACTCCTCAGAGATCTTCACCTTATCTACCAACCCCTTCTTGCTTCAATGGAGACCCTAAGTCCCACAGGTACATTTTGAACTTTGTCCAAGACAGTTCCTCTCTAACCAGGTATATATTTTTTTCCTTGCTCTCAGGAGAAGCATTGACCAGGGCAGTACTCCTGTGGGAATGGAATGACTCAGTTAAGCATTCCCTGTCATCCTCCCTAGCAGTCTTCCACTGTGTATTTCAGGAGCTTCGGTGCGTTCGTTCTGCAGGTGGTGCCCTACTTTGCTTGAGGCAAGCATCCAATTCCATGAGACAATATGCCATGCTCTTCCACACCCTTGCTTCTGAACTTTCTTGGAATGACGAGGCTCTTCTATCAACTATCTATGCAGAGCTCTCCAGCTGTGTAAACGACGAATTAGCCAGAAGATACCTACAATCTTGGATGAACTGGTCTCCCTAGCTACCGGGGTGGATTTTTGATTTAGGGAGAAATCTAAAGAGAAGGATCAGGATCCCCAAGACCTGTGGATTAGTATGTATTCCAAGTTTTCACCCAGGAAAAGAACCCATGCAACTGAGGCACCATATCTTGCCTTCCTCCGAGAGAGTTTGTTGCCACCTATCAGAGGGACTGGGAACTTCAAGTAGCCCTGGAAAAACCCTAAAAGTGGCCCCATGGTCCAAAATGACAGAAGTCAAGACAACAGAAGTAGGCAGGGGCAGCAATACCATGAGGGGGCTTGGGTGGCCTGGAAAATTTCCCTGTAGGGTCTATGGCAAGTCTGTCCATTGTCTCTGCCTATATTACGGAGCAGACAGCCATTCCTGAAAGGGCTGTCCCAGACTTAAAGTGAAGCAGGGAAAATCCATTCCCTAGGTAAGGAGGGTCCACATCATCCTCCATCAAAGATAAATTTGTGATACCAGTTTCTCTCTTCTCGAGATCTTTCCATTTCTCTGGCCAGGTATTCGTGGATTCAGGATGTGTAGAATATTTTATTCTTTGGACAGTAGGATGAACCTTCCATTGCTACCCCTCTAGACTCCAATAAGACTTTTAATTCTACATGACTTCATTCATTACTGTACCAAGAAGGTGTTACTCCAAGTTGGAGTTCTTCATTTTATGGAAACATCTTTTTTCGTTCTTGCCCTTACTAGTCAGCATCCAGGTGCTTCTGGAACTGTGGTGGCTAAAACAGCACTCACCAGTCATTGATTGGTCGCCTAACCAAATTACCCAATGGAGACATCTTGTTTCCACAACTGTATTAAAGTTATTCCTCAACCTGCCACTATGTCACTCAATTATATGTCAATTAATTCCAGTATTCCTCCACCGTATCCTGATTTTCTGGATGCATTTTCCAAACCAAAAGCTAAGACACTGCCTCCTCCTCATCCATTTGACTTTGCTATTTCTTTCTTTCTAGGTACAGAACCTCCAAGAGGTAGGGTGTATACTTTTTCGCTACCAGAGAATGAGGCCATGTAAACCTATATCAAAGAGAATTTGGAGAGGACATTCATTCATAAATCTATTTCCCCTGCTGGGGCTGAGTTCTTCTTCGTTTCCTTAAGGCCTCATTCACACGAGCAAGTTTTCCGCGCGGGTGCAATGCACTGAATCCTGACCCATTCATTTCAATGGGTCTGTGTACATTAACATTGTTTTTCACGCATCACTTCTGTGTCGCATGAAAAACGCAGCATGTTCTATTTTCTGCGTTTTTCACGCAGTCCTGGCCCCATAAAAGTGAATGGGGCTTCAGTGAAAAATGTAAGCAAATGCGGAACACCTCTTATCCAATCCAGTACTGAGCCACGCCCCCTGCACTGATCACATGACGGTGACGTCACCCCAGGCCTTTAGTGTTGAACTTGTTTTTTTAAGTTCGGCGTCCAAGGTTCGGGTTCATGGAAGAATCCCCTTATGAATTCCAAATGCCGTTATGGTCCGCGGTAGCGGAATCCATAACGGGATGCTATGATAACCCGAACCCGAACTTTGGACGCCGAACTAAAAAGAGAAGTTCGCTCAACTCTACCCATAGGCTTTCAGGACTTCAGTAACAATCTGATGTAGTTTTAGGTCTAATTTAGCAGAAATGCTGAAAACTCTGAAGGGTTTACAAACTTTCAAGCACCACTGTACCTACCATATTTGCAGTAGGTAATTATCTTTCCTAGTGTCTTGGGTTTTAGTTTGAGCAAGCATATGTCCAGGAATACTGTATGGATAAAATATGTACAAATTATCTGCAGCCTGCCTTCCCTAAACAGGTATCTCAGCTGATTGTAATGGTGAGGAGGGAGTCGTCCGCTCCCCTATTCAGCTTGGGTGCCACTGCCCCACTTTCCACTAACCTAGTTATCAGGAGGGGTGGGAGCTGTGGCGCTCTGACCAAGAATTGCTCTGTTTCAGCATGCAGAGCTCAGCAGCTTAAGGACCTGTGATGGATGGCATCAGTAGGCAGAGCTCAGCAGCTGAAGGACCTGTGATGGATGGCATCAGTAGGCAGAGCTCAGCAGCTTAAGGACCTGTGATGGATGGCATCAGTAGGCAGAGCTCAGCAGCTGAAGGACCTGCAATGATGTCAGCAGCCAGAGCTCAGTAGCTTAAGGACCTGTGATGGATGGCATCAGTAGGCAGAGCTCAGCAGCTGAAGGACCTGTGATGGATGGCATCAGTAGGCAGAGCTCAGCAGCTGAAGGACCTGCAATGATGTCAGCAGGCAGAGCTCAGTAGCTTAAGGACCTGTGATGGATGGCATCAGTAGGCAGAGCTCAGCAGCTGAAGGACCTGGAATGGATGGCATCAGTAGGCAGAGCTCAGCAGCTGAAGGACCTGTGATGGATGGCATCAGTAGGCAGAGCTCAGCAGCTGAAGGACCTGTGATGGATGGCATCAGTAGGCAGAGCTCAGCAGCTGAAGGACCTGTGATGGATGGCATCAGTAGGCAGAGCTCAGCAGCTGAAGGACCTGTGATGGATGGAGCCAGTTTATTTACATAGGACTGTATGTTGAAGGTGGCTGGGTGAGGGAGTGATGAAGCTTACATAGGACTGTACTTTGGAGGCAGCTGGAGATAAAGAGTGATGCTATTTACATGGGACTGTATATTGGAGGTGTTTGGGGGAGGGTGTGGTGTTATTTACATGGGACTGTACATGGGAGGTGGCTGGGTGAGGGAGTGATGTCATTTACATGGGACTGTACATTGGAGGTGGCTGGAGATAGAGAGTAATGTTATTTACATGGGATTGTATATTATAGGTGGCTGGGCGAGGGGGTGATGTCATTTACGTTGTGTTTATTGTCCGGCTGCCTTTCGGTATTTTTGTCGTGCTGCGGCCGCATCTCCGACCCGTTCCTATTAAAGTAAATGGGGACGGAGCGGACTTGCGGTGGCATTTGTGGGCTGGCATTAGTACAGATCTAGCAGGCTGTTCTCCTGCCAGACCCTGCTAACGGTAATGTGAAGGTAGCCTAATAGCCATTTTTTTACATTGGTTTGCATGTAGCCTTATAATGAACTGTATATTGAAGGCGGGTGAGAGAGAGTGATGTTATTAACATTGGACTGTATGTTGGAGAGGGCTGAAGGGAGGCAAGTGATTTTTTTATACTTCCTGTGAAGGGGGCACATATCTGGGCATAACTATTGTGAAGGGGCACATATCTGGGCATAACTACTGTGAAAGGGCACATCTGGCCATAACTAGTGTGAAAGGGCACATCTGGCCATATTTAGTGTGAGGGTGCACATGTATCGGCAGTACTAATGTAAAGGGGCACATCTGCACAATGGTGCTGCGACACCATTGACAATCATTAGATGCAATGTCGCCATGTGTTATCTCATTTATACTGATGCTATTGCCGTGCTGTAATACTGTATAGACTCTTAATTCACGTTTTCTTACATTTAATGGCACCGCTGTGATTTTATTATTCTTTTTAGAAAACATGAGTCCAGTATTTAAAGGATGCACCGGGGGTTTGTAAACCTTCAGTTTTTTATCATGCACGTGAAAAACGCATCAAAACGCATTGCACCCAGGCAGAAAAAAATGAAACACTGAACGCAATTGCAGCAAAAACTGACTTGTTTTCGTACCAAAAACGCACCATTTTAACTGAGCGCATCCGGAAAGAATCCGTGTCGTCCGTGTGAACCCAGCCTAAGACTACATATTTATAATCAGGGTTTAAACAAGATCATGGTCAAGGATCATTACTCATTCCCCCTCATCTGGAAACTCTTCGATACCCCTTCATTCCTGGAGGTTTTTTTTGTTTTTGCGTTTTTGTTTATTCCTTTCCGGTGCCATAAATTTTTCTATTCACATAGCCGTATGAGGGATTGTTTTTGTGAGACAAGTTGTACTTTCTAATGGCACCATTTAATATTGCATACAATGTAGTGGGAAGCTTGAAAGGTTTGCATGTAGCCTTATAATGAACTGTATATTGAAGGCGGGTGAGAGAGAGTGATGTTAATCACATTGGACTGTATGTTGGAGAGGGCTGAAGGGAGGCAAGTGATTTTTTTATACTTCCTGTGAAGGGGGCACATATCTGGGCATAACTATTGTAAAGGGGCACATATGGGCATAACTAGTGTGAAAGGGCACATCTGGCCATAACCAGTATGATCTGTGTTATCTCATTTATACTGATGCTATGGCCGTGCTGAAATACTGTAAAGACTCTTAATTCACATTTTCTTACATTTAATGGAACCGCTGTGATTTTATTATTCTTTTTAGAAAACATGAGTCCAGTATTTGAAGGATGCACTGGGGGTATGTTTTATGACTATGCTGCTGAGTCATTGAACTGATCCTTGTAATTACACCCACACTGCAAATCTGATACGTTTCTTTTTTTGCAGGTTCTTTACCACTCCAAGGTATAGTTTTGTATAGAATTAGATCTGTTTTTCATATTCTGTAGCGTCTGAGGTGTATATTCTGATGTTCTGCAGCAGCTGGAGCACAGTCTTCTGAAGAGCCTCTTTTAACCTGTTGGCGCTACCCACTGTACTGTTAAGGCACTGAAAATCTTCAACATGACTGTACCATCACATGCATCGCCATAGAGGCTATTGGTTAAAGGGAGTCTGTCAGTAGTTTTGACCATGCTAGGCTGCTGACAGCACTATGTAGGGGCTGGGGGGAGCAGTACAAACATACCTATTGTGTAGCTTTTATTATCAGGAGTAATGAGAATATGAAGTTTTATTCTGCCAGAATCTGCTTCTGCAATTGCCATGGGGCGGAGCTTCACTGTGAGGTGCTCTCTGTACTGAGCTGCTTCACAGCCCCTCCCCTCTGCTCTGAGTGACAGATGCAGTGATCTCCTGGTTCGATGCTACAGCTGTCACTCAAAGTACATGGGAGGAGCTATTAGGCAGCTCAATGCAGAGAGCACTTAACAGTAAAGCTCCTCTTCCTGGGCACTTGCACTAGCAGAATATGGCAGAATAAAACTTCATAATCTCACTACTCATGATAAGAAAAGCTCCATGAATGGCATGCGTGTACTGCTGTTCTTAACAGCCTCTACCTAGTGCTGTTAGCAGCTTAGCATGGTCAAAAGTGCTGCTGGCGGACTCCCTTTCAATAGTGGTCTAAGAAAGGCCCCGTGAATTCTATATGCGTTTATGTATTAGGCCATGACGGGTACAATGCATTATTTGGACACCTTTAACATGGAAAGTTTTTTTTCAAAATTTTACTTTAGTGCAAAAAGTTGCACAAGGTGTCAGACTGCAGTCTCCATTTCTTCATCCTTTTTATGTGGATATGTCCCTCCCTGTGCAACATGCTTAATGTAAGTTCTGTGCATCCAGGAAGCTGCTGACTTCTCTAGCTCTCATGTGTTGTTGTTGTGAATGTTGGTGTGGACCCACTGTGTCACTGAACGGATTTAGCTTAGGGCTACTCCTAAGGAGGTTAGCTAAGTGGCCTCTCTGGTCTTCCCTTTCCCCCATATAGGGTTTTGGTATATGCTGCAAGGGAACCACCAGGCTGCTACCCCTGGAGTAGTCCCTGTTCAATGACAGGGTTGAAGAGCCACTGATTTGTGGCACCAAGGGATCAGCCATAACTGTAGTCAGTGTACAAGCACAGGTCAGTGCTCTGGTGGCCATGCCCGCCAGGAAGACGCAGGAGGAGTACGGCTGGCATGGACTGCTGGAGGAGGCAGAGCAGCTGAGTGAGTATCCCAGCAGTCGTACATGCCAGCAGCAAGGGAACACTGGCAGGCATAGCCCGCTGGGGTTACAATTTTACTGCTTTCTCCTTTTACTGATCATGATGGATATTTTGTCCCTTGAGCTGATAAACACTAGTAATGAGAAATGTGTCCTTACCCCCTCCCTCTGCAGCAGTGTCAGACAGAGGTTCCTGGGCCCCACCAGAGAAAATTATTCTTGGGGCCTAAACATTATATCAACAAAAAAGTTTAATAGGCTTTAAACACAAGACCTTAGTGGCGAGTGATTGGCACCCGAATAAACTTTTTTCTTGGATCTTTCAGGCCCAGTAAGACATTAGAGCTTGGGCCCACCGGAGGATCCTCTGGTGGGCCAGTCCCACCTTGCTCTGCAGAATCTGCTCTGGGTGCTGTCCCCTCTATGTACCGCCTATGTGATCTGCCCTTCCTGATTGCTTGGATGCTTCTCTCCCTCTCTGCACAATGATCTGCTATGTAAAACATCCTCCACCTCCCTAGTGTTATCTCAGACTCTAACACTGAGAGAAGGGAGAACAGATAGAGCCAGGAGCAGTGTACAGTCTCTATGTCAGAGTCAGTGGCACGGACAGCTATGTAAAACAGTTACACAGACTTCACTACAGCAAGATAGCAGACATCTTGTATGAAGACTATGTAGGACATAAATGAACAATAAAAAAAATGGTGCAAAAGTGTCCATAGCCGTGAAGTACAAGTCCCCCAGTGGGACAAAAAAAGTAAAATAAACTTTAGTAAAGTTGTAAAATTAAAAAAAAAAGGGTAAGATAAGGAATAAACAAATTTTGCATAAAAATGGCATTTATTGAATAAATGTTATTAAACATAAAAAACAAAAGTTTATTGTATTAGACGCTAGTTTTAATATCCCCTATAGCTGGCGAATCCAGCTCCAGTTCTTAATGTAAGACCGCTTCCTTAAAGAGGCGTGGAAAATGGTAAATGATACGAGCCTGCCGGCCTCTTCCCACATCACACCCACTTATTTAGACCTGGCGTCAGCAGGCAAAAGACGCAGAAAGGACCTTTGCGCCACAATCTGTGCAAAAATAAGGCTAATATAGGCGTATTTCGGGTTAGTAAATGACCCTCTATATAAATGGTATCCTCAAAAATGCAACAACCCAAACAATGTAGGTGTCTCTATTTTGTAGAGCGGCCAATCATCCACATCCTATGAGGCCTGAGATGTGGGTCTGCCAGATAGGAAAGGCTCCATGTCAGTGCAGCACTGGAGGTCAAGTTGTCCATGACAATTATCTTCATATGTGATTGAATTCTTAATGAAACCACTCGGTTTGCAAATCATGTAAGCTGTATTAGAATTTATGTTCCCTTTGACAGCTAGTTGTTTTAGGCATTTTGTATTGGTTTTTGATTTATGGAGGTCTTCTTGTCGGGTCTCTTAGCTGCATGGTTAGGAGGTTTACTCTCAGCATAAAGAGAGATAAGAAACAGCTGAGGAGCGGAGGAGGAGGATGACCTCTCCCTGCTGTGTGCCCTGGCCGGGCTTCTGGGAATATGGCCAAGCACTAAGATGGAACGCCCTCTGGCTCTTAGTTTACTGCTACAGATTCTGTATAATGTATAATATGACAGCACTAATGTAGTCATGGTTCAGTCCAATGTGGAGGTCTATCACCTGTCCCTCAATTTGTGTTCCTCTCATGCCTTTATCTTTGCAGAACACGTACATGTCTACATTTAATTACACCCCAACCTTTCTTGTTACCATTGTACACACAGGACATATCACCAATATTGTCTAAGAAGTAGGCCTCGTGACCAGGGATTGGCTCCAAAGTCACCTCCAAATAGGTTGACTTCTACTGGACCTTTCGAACAATCATAGGTCAGTGCTTGAGCCTGCAGAAGGATTCTTTGATATCCTGGTGGGCAAATATGACCCTGTTCTTACCTATTACTCTATAAATACATCCAGTGTCAGACTTGGGATGCCTAGGGCCCGCCAGTAAAATGTATTTTGGGGGCCACCATAAGGATACATTCAAATATTCCCTGCTCACACAGCAGCAAGATGCTACCAGATGATTGAATATGGGGTCCATGCAGCAACTCTGAGAAGGTAGGTCCTGGGGAGAAGAGGACACTGGCAGCTTTCCTCTATACCTAGAAGTCATTTCAGCTCTGATCGTGTCTATAATAATAAACTGGGGAGTTTTTTAAATAATCTAATAAGATTTTTATATGAACATAGGCTGGTTGAGGTGCTGTTTATTGAATATATGTATGTAGTGCAGTAAGTCTACTGTGTTATGTGCCAATTGTGCAGAGGTTGGACGACTAGGGGCCCACCTTGCTCAGGGGACCACCGGGATTCACCTGTAACCCTGTGGGCCAGTCCGAGCCTGAATGCATCCAAATTTATGCTCACTAAACTAAAGTCACCTGTACTGCAAATCTGTGCGCCGTTTTTTCAGGAATCGGTGCATACCCAGTGCAGATGACTTAATCCCTGGCAGATAACAGGGCTGTATTGTGCGTTCGCCGATACCCGAAGCAACGGTGCACATGCACTAACACAGGGCTAGGTGAGACTACATAACTCCCTGTCGCTAAAAGCTAGAGGATGGGGCAGCCAAGAGTCAGAAGTGTAGCTTACAGTGCAACCAGGTGCAACAGTGATGCCCTTTTTACACCGACCACTTACATTGAATATGATAAAAATGTCTTCGGAATGCGACCAACAATCAAGATAGGACCAAAAAAGTTTTACCCAGAGGACCATTGCACATCTAACAGTTCCTTCACATGGATCTAGAGGTATGTGGTGACAGGTTACCTTTAACAATTTTTTCATCCTACTTCAAATACCTTTCAAATAAGGTAGGGGGGAGGCTGCTGCTGCAGCCGATTGTCTCACAGCCAGACAAAGGACAACATGGAGGAGGAGGGAGCACATGGCGGAGCTCGTGGGACAATCCTCACTATGGTAATATTCTATTAAAATAGAGTCAAAAGAAAGGAAACACTGGAATATATATATTTAATTTAGCCTCAAGGAGTAGGATATTCCTCGGAGTTATCTTCTATAAATAAATGGATATTAACTTGAAAAGTCCAATCATTAAATCCCATAAACCCCCCTATAAATAAGATAACACAGTCAAGCTTAGCTTTTCAATGTGTTCTTCATTATGTCCGAGAAACATTTTACAAGTCATGTCAGCCGCCTCCGTGCCACGCTTTTTAATGCTCCAATGGTGTAAATATTCAGACGCTAAGGCCTCATGCACACGACCATATGTATTTTGTGGTCCACGAAAAACGGAACCGCAAAGAATACGGATGACGACTGTGTGCATTCTGTACTTTTGCCTCTAATGAAACAGTTCTATCCTTGTCCGTAATGCGGACAATAATAGGAAATGTTCTATTTTTTTTTCGAAACGGAAATACGGAAACGGAATGCACACTGAGTACCTTCCGTTTTTTTTTTGCAGACCCATTGAAATTAATGATTCCATATACGGTCCACAAAAAAACGAAACGGACACGGAAAGAAAATACGTTTGTGTGCATCAGGCCTAAATCATTTATGCAAAAACCCCGCCGTTTATGGCAGTGGCCGAGGAATCTCCAATATGATCCAAGCTAAACATATCCAATGCATGTGACGCCACAGTATATAATGAATGTATACCTTATGTATGCCCAGCCACATATCAGAGACATATTCCTAATCCTTAAAGTGTAGCATTCTCTATTAACAGTGAATGTGTGTGTGTGATTAGGATATACATTAAAGGGGTATTCCGGGACTTACTTATCGATAACCTATCCGACGGACTCCTGGCATCCCGGGACTACACAGCTCCGTGCACTCCTGGTTACCGCAGCGTTGCTCCAATTCAAATAAATAAGAGGGAGCTGTAGCACGGCCACTACACAGTGTAAGGCGCTATTGATACCTAACCAAAAGGAAAGGACATCAATAAATCCTGGGAAACCCTTTAACAAGACTCCAGGACAACTTGAATTTTTTTTTTTGTGGTGGCGATGTGAAAAAATACAGCAACTCCACCATTGTTTTTGGGATTTTGTTTTTATAGCATTCATTGTGCAGTGACATAATAACGTTATTCTACAGGTCAGTACGATTACGCCAATACCAGATTTATATACTATAGTTATGTTATGTTTTCCTACTTTTGCACAATAATTTATTTCTGTATCTCTGCCTCCTAAGACCCTTACATTTCCATCCACACAACTATGTAAGGGCTCATTTTTTGTAGTTTTCACATGCAATTTTTTAATAATTTTTTATTGCGTTTTCCGGAAGTTAGAATGAATAAAAAAATGCATTTTTAATGATGTTCATTGTACAGCATGAATGATGTGATCACTTTTTTTCACGTTTTGTATGTGTAAAAAACAGCTCTGTAAGTAAAAAAAAAAAAAAAGTATTTACTTAAATTTTTTTTTTTTTTTTGTATTATTTATTTATTTATTTATTGTACGATTTTTCTGTGCCAGAGATGCATGTTGGCTATCTCCACCAATCCCACAAAGTGTGATTGATACGGCAGCGCGCATGCTTGACCTGCCACTTCATTTATTCTGTGGAACAGGCCCCCTATTCTCGTGCTCGATGGGGACCCCAGCAGATGGAATCAAATACTTATTTCCTATCCTGTGGATAGGGGACACGTTTGTATTATGGGAAAACCCATTTTGATGTATTAGAAAGACAGCTCCATTGAAGTAAATGGAGTTACAACACCCCGTGCACCCTGTGGATAGGAAAAATACGTACCTGGGATTTTACTTTCCTTGAGTCCGGAGGCAGCACAGAATGGGTTAAGGTTGTCATCCTTGATCCTAGGACCGCCCACCTAGAAGAACAACCAACCAAGGTTAAACAGTAATTGACTCCCCTTTAAGAGGGACCTCTACCCCTGCACACATGTGTTAATAAAATAGACTCCACAACAATATGTATGCCACAAAATTTTATTAGGGAGGGTATCGTTGTGCTGCCTCCGGACTCAAGGAAAGTAAAATCCCAGGTACGTATTTTTCCTTTCCCCTATCGTCCTCCGGCAGCACAGAATGGGATTTTTATATAATTCAAGGGGAGGGATTTCTATTACAAGCTGCAGACAAAACCCCAGTTGCGAAGGCTGAGCTCCTAGCATTGACGTCCAAGCGATAGTGTCTCCCAAACGTCAACGACGAGGACCAAGAAGCCGCATTGCAGATTTCTTCAATCGGAACTTGGGCTGCTTCTGCCCAGGATGTTGCTGCCGCTCTTGTAGAGTGGGCCTTGAGGGGAAAAGGCGGAGGCAGACCTTCCTTCGAATAGGCTTCCAGGATGGTAGCTTTTATCCACCTGGCCAGGGAATCTCTGGATGGTACATGCCCGATCTTGGGCCTGCGAACAAGACAAACAGGTTTTCTGTCTTCCTAAACTCCCTTGTTCTCTCAAGATAACACTGTAACGCCCTTTTAATGTCCAGGGTATGCCATCTCTTTTGATCTTCATCTACTGGTTCTGGGAAAAACACCGGAAGAAAAGCCTCTCTATTTTTATTCGCCGTAGAGGGAACCTTGGGCAGAAAAGATGGCACGGTGCGCAATAGTACCCCATCTGGCAGGAACCGAATATATGGAGGCCTTGAAGATAGGGCTTGTAGCTCTCCCAATCTTTTAGCAGATGTTATTGCCGTCAAGAAGAAGGTCTTACACGTCAGCCACTTTATATCCGCTTGCTGCAAAGGTTCAAATGGTGCGTTTGTGAGCCCTTTCAATACGACAGAAAGGTCCCAGACTGGCAACGGATCCCTATGAATTGGCTTAAGCTTTTTATGGCCTTGAAAAACCGACACAGCAGAGGGTGGTGGAGAAACTTATTCTCTGTCAAGGAGTTGATGGCCGTCATATGGGCCCGCAAGGTATTTGGTTTTAGACCTTTCTGAAACCCGTCCTGCAGGAACTGTAGAATGGATGATATTCTTGGCTGCTCATGGCCGGCTTCAGCCATCCAAGTAACAAACTTATTCCAGATCTTTGAATATTTCTTGTTCGTGGCGTCCTTTCTGGAGGCCAACAATGTTCCAATCACTGAATCTGAAAGGCCTTCTTTTCTTAGATTAGCTCTTTCAGCCTCCAGGCTGTTAAGTGCAGACGTTCTAAGTTTTGATGATATAGACCGTTCTGCAGGAGAAGATCCGGACACCGTGGAAGCTTCAGGAATTCCCCTTTGGATAACTGGAGAAGCAGGGAAACCAGGACCTGCGAGGCCAGAAGGGGGCTATTAATATCACCAGACGTGGCTTCTCTTCCATAATCTTCCGCAAAACCCTCGGTATCAATGGAACCGGAGGAAACACATAAGTCGAGAGGTTCTTCCAGCTTATGGAAAACGCGTCCACTACCGTGGGTCTGTCTGCCGAGTTGAGAGAGCAGAACTTGCTCAATTTCCTGTTCACAGCAGTTGCCATGAGGTCCCAGGTCGGACAACCCCATTTGGCCGTGATGTCTTGGAACACTGCCTGATTCAGTTCCCACTCCGTCTGGATGATCACTTTCCGGCTGAGAAGATCCGCTCGAGTATTCGAGGAGCCTCTGATATGAACTGCTCTCAACTCCCGCAGATGTAATTCTGCCCAAGCAAAGATCTTCTTGCAGAGATTCAGGAGGAGAGAATTCCTTGTCCCGCCTTGTTTGTTTATATAAAACACGGAGACAAGGTTGTCCGATCTGATCAACACCGCTTTCCCGCTTACATGGGTCTCGAAGTGTAACAGAGCAAGATAGATCGCTTTCAGCTCCTTGAAATTGGATGATAGCCTTCTGTCCTGAAGTGACCACCGGCCCTGGACCCAGTGGCTCTGGAGATGTGCTCCCCATCCTAGACCGGAGGCGTCTGTAGTGATGACTGTTGGGGGAATAAACTGAAAGCTCTTTCCCTTGACAAGATTGCTGGTGCGACACCACCATTTCAGGCTCTGGACTGTCGAGTCCCTTAATTTCATTTTCGCTGCCAGACGGTAGCTGCTGCGATGCCAGGTGCGGAGACAATCTTGTTGAAGATCCCTGGTATGGATGTTCGCCCAGGGAACTGCCTCTGAGATTGAAGTCATGTGACCCAAAACCCTCATGACCCTGCGGACAGAGGGTGTGTGAAGTGCCACTAGGGTTTTTACTTCCCTCTTTATGGAGGTGACTTTTGAAGGAGGCAGGAATAGCTTCATCTCCACTGTGTTTATTAGGAAACCCAGGAAGGTCTTGGAAGATGCTGGGACTAGATCTGACTTTTCCCAGTTGAGTAGGAAGCCAGCGGATTGGAGAACTCTGATCGTTTCTTCCAGGTGCAGATGAAGGAGTCTTTTGTTTCTGCCACCACTAACCAGTCGTCCAAATATGGGAAGACCTGGATACCCTTTAATCGGAGGTATGCAACAATGACAATCACGATTTTCGTAAAGACTCTGGGAGAGGAACAGAGGCCAAGCGGGAGTGCTTTGAATTGAAAGTGATGGATACGCCTTCCATCCCGGACCGCTATTCTCAAGAATTTTCTTGAATTTTGATGAATGGGGATATGCAGGTAAGCGTCGCTTAGGTCTAGAGATGCCATAAATTGTCCTTTCCTGAGGACTGCAGTGATGGATCTGATGGTTTCCATCTTGAAACTGATCTTGGTCATAAAGTGGTTTAGAAACCGGAGATCTATGACTAAGCGACTTTTCCGTTTGCTTTGGGAACCGCGAAGATTCTGGAGTAAACTCCTGAAAACCTCTGATGATATGGAACCACTTCTAGTGCTTCTTTTTCCCGGAACTCTCGAAGCAGCTGAATGACCAGTGGATTTTCTCCTGTGTTGAGCAGAAACCTGCTTCCTGGAGGGTGATCGAACTCTAGTGCGTATCCGTCTCGCACTACTGACAGTGCCCAGGGATCTGTAGTGATGTCTTGCCAGCCAAAAAGAAATTGTTGTAGCCGTCCTCCCACCGGCTGACTTCTGGCGTCAGAATTCGGACTTTGGAGCCCTGTTATCATCGCTTTTCTTTCTTTGTTTCTCTGAAGCTGACCAAGTTCTTCGGTCTGCTCTTCCTCTATTAGATCTTCCTCTGAAAGTAGACCTCTTGTAGTCTTGACTTCTGTAGGGACGAAAAAATCTACTTTTTCTTTCCGTTTGGGCTGAGGGAAAGCTAAAGCCTTCTCCTCCATATTTGCCTCCAGAAGTTTGTCCAATTGGGACCCGAACAGCTTGCCAGGCTCAAACGGTAGTGAACACAGGTTGCTCTTTGATGCCACGTCTCCTGACCAGAGCTTGAGCCACAACGCCCTCCTTACTGAATTTGAGAGGGCCATGTTTCTGGCAGTGAGTCTTACCGCGTCCAGCGGAAAGTCACACAGAAACTCTGCCGCTAACTTTAGAGTCGGGATTTGTCGGAGAAGTTCCTCTCTGGAAACGCCGTCTTCCACGTCTCTACCTAACTGGCTAAGCCATACTCTCAATGCTCGGGCCACTGGGACCGCCGATAACGCAGCCTTGTTTAGGGAGCCAAGGTGCGTATGCAGTCTCTTGAGGAGGCTATCAGCTTTTTATCCATAGGATCTTTTAACAATGCTGAATCGTCTGCTGGAAAAAACGATTTCTTTGCCAACCTCGTGACTGCCGCATCCACTCTAGCGGGATCCTCCCAGCTAGACGATTCTGCAGGATCGGTCTTATAAATGCTTTTGAATCTGGTTCCCAAATTGATTCTGGAGACCGGCTGCTCCCATTCTTTGCGCATAACAGCTTCCAGCACGGGATGACTAGGAAAAACCGGAGCCTTTTTCTTCGGAAAATAGAACAGATCTTCCTCTTCTCTGGAACCTGCTTTATCTTTACCAGCTTCCATAATACCCTTGACCTCTCTGATTAAATGATTGGTGTCCCTTTTATTAAACAGAAAATTATCCTCAGCTATGGCAACATCTGAGTCAGAGGAGAGTTCACCCTCTGAGCGTGAGGAGTCATCAGACGATGACGGAGGCACATATGATGTTTTTGAACTCTTTTTCTTAGACTTCTTCAAGAAGGCCTTAAAGAGAGACATCATTTTCCTGGTTTCCGGATCAGACTCCTCTTCGCCTGGCTGAGTACAATTTTCGCAAATGGTGGACGGATAGCCGGACGGCAGTTCTGAAAGACAAGATACACATAGTGTAGATTGTAGCCTCTGTTTTTTCCGTAGGGGGGACGACTGGGAATCACGGTGGCATCTGATACACAGATCCTGCTCAAAGTCCTCAGGGAGGGGTTGATCACACCCCTGACACAATCTATGTTTAGATTTTCTGGACCTCTTCTCTCTTTTGCTAGATGATGAAGACATCTATGTGAAGAAAGAAGGCATAGTGAGTCTTATTGCAGGAAAAAAATCATGCAAGGAGGGACCCACTGGTTCACACATGTACCTTGAAATGCTGGAGCTCGGCTGCCTAAGCAGAGGGCACCGAGCTCCTTACAGTCCACATATTTATACTTACTAGAGAAGTATCTGGCGCGAAACGGGGAAGGGGGGCGTGGCCGTGACGTCAGCACGCCGGCGTGCGTCTCACCTGCGTTCCACCGCGGCCCGATCCAGACCCGGAAGTGCCGGCATCTTACTGGGCAATGCTGCGCCGCTCTGCCGACCCCGCTGCAGAAGGGGACGAGGCCGCTTCAGCTGCGCGCCGATGTGGACGGGAGTGGAGCCAGGGAACCACCGTGGCTATTCCCACTCCTCTGGCCTGCCAGACGCACCCTTTCCCAGGGTATAAGGCCATCCTCAGACGAAGGTGGGCAATCCTCTTCTAAGGAGGACATTAAAAAAACACATGTGTGCAGGGGTAGAGGTCCCTCTTAAAGGGGAGTCAATTACTGTTTAACCTTGGTTGGTTGTTCTTCTAGGTGGGCGGTCCTAGGATCAAGGATGACAACCTTAACCCATTCTGTGCTGCCGGAGGACGATAGGGGAAAGACATGGTGCAGTTTCTTGAAGAAGGCAGCCTTGTTTTACCTAAGCCTATGCAGCCCCCTTAAAGGGGTTATCCCATCTCAGCCTTTATAGCAGGGATCAGCAACCTTCGGCACTTCTGCTCTTGTGAAACTACGACTCCCAGCATGCTCCTTTCACTTGTGTGGGAGTTCAGAGGACAGCCAAGCAAGTGTGCATGATGGGAGATGTAGTTTCACAACACCTTGAGTGCTGCTGATCCCTGCTTTATAGCATATCAGTAGGATAAGCTGTATACCGCTGGGACCCACTTCTATCTCCAGAAGAAGGGAGAGCAGTTGCACATGCGCAGCTACCGTCCATTCACCACTATGGGAGTTCAAAAATAACCAAGTGCTGGCTCGGCTATTTACGGCAGTCCCATAGCAGTGAATGGGTGGCTTGCTCTCCATTCACCACAATGGAACTTCTCAAAACAGTAGCTGAGGTTAATAGTCCCATTGCAATGAACGAAGAACAAGCTCCACATGCGCATTGTGCTTTTCTTCAATTTGGAGGCCCTGTGGTGGGTCTCAGAGATGTGCCCATACTCATTTGATTTAAAGCACATCCATAAATGTTGAGATGGGACAACCCCTTTAAATACGTTATCCACTAACATTGCAGCACCCTCGAAGGCTATATCCCTGTGCTGGTATTCACCACCCAATAAAATGGTGATGATGAGATTAACCTGGAAGGACTCTATCAATCCAGGGGTCTTGCATGGCCTGTATCTGTGATACAGAAGCAATATAGAATTTTCACACAGCTTTCCGGAAGAAGATAAAAATCCGGGAGGACTACTACCATCATCGTCACCTCCTATATAAAGCCTCTGGGAAAAGCATACTCTGTGATATACCTCAGAACTGCGTCTATTTCTTGCATTTGTACTACAACCTCCATCCTCTACTTAGTAGATTGAGGCTTTATTAATTCCAACCCAACGGATTTGGTCATTGCCTCCACCATCAGGTAGCCCTACACCTGCTTTCCTACCTTGCACCTGTCTGCCTATCCACATCAAGGGCACCCCAGCCACCACCAGACAGGAGCCTCTGCAATGGGTGCCTCCCCCAGGGCCTCCTATAACGTGTCCCAGGTGTAGGAATGCTAAGTGGTGTAGTGCGGCTAAATGTCTCTTTATGTGTGTCACGGTGCTCCTACCTGGATACCGCTGGAGCCCAGGCATTGGCTCTGAAGCAATGAAAAGGGGGAATAATTGAGGGATTGAAAAGAACCTTGAGATGAAGTTCAATGGCAGCTTTACTTTACATAGACGTTTCTTCAAACAGTTTACAGGCTTTGTCTTGGTTCCAGGAGGCTTTAGCATTAAACTGGCAGGCAAACTCAGCTCTATCCTTCTCTCACTCTGCTATACTGACAAGCTGACTTGATAACTTGGCTTCTTCTTTATGCTGCACTTAGCTTTTTAGCTTTTCGGACTTATCTTAAGCCAAGGAACTAATCTCCTGGCTCCTGAGGCTTTAGGCTTCAGCCTCCATGGCCAGCAGAGCTTAAGGTGCTCTGGCTGGCATGGGCACATCCAGCAGAGACATCGCCCTAGTACACTCTTCCCGTAGCAGGGGTAAGCTAGACAAACTACAACTGGTCCCCACCCTTCCTGCAGGAAGTAGGACTATCCCACTTCTCCTCCAGAGGGGTTAGAATGGAATGGTAAGTTCCATTCTATCTACATACAGCTCTGCCATGTTTGCTGCCACCTGCTGGTGAACCAGGCATATTACATGAACATAACAGTTGATAAAGATATTATAAATGCACATTGTGGAGGACCTGGAAATAAATATATAAGATGACGCTGTGGTAGCCCATTAAAGACAGTAGCAGGGTGAAGGAGTGGTAACACCACTCTGGGGTGTTATACCTCTAACAATCCAAGGTGCACCCTCCTTTCACTGCACGGCCCAGGGAAGCTGGGGGCAAGGACTGCCACCATGGGTACAACTACTATGATCATAGCCACTGCCACCACTCCTGTCCACTATGCTGCTCTCGCCTACTTTGCGGCTTGATGCAATTATTCATTTTAGGGTACTTTTACACTAGCCGGAACTGCCTGCCGTATCTTGAAATCAGTGTGCAAACGGATACCATTTTTATGCGGATCCATTTGACAAATGCATTGAAATACCGGATCTGTCTCTCCGGTGTCACCTGGAAAAACGGATTCGGTATTTATCTTTTTCACATTTTTAAAGGTCTGCGCATGTGCAGACCGGAAAGCCAGATCCGTTTTTCCGGAACACTTGGTACTGGATCCGGCATTAATACATTTCAATGGAAAATAATGCCGGATCTGGAATTCCGGCAAGTGTTGCGGAATTCTGGCCGGAGAAAATACCGCAGCATGCTGCGGTATTTTCTCTTGCCAAATACCGTAAATGTGACTGAACTGAAGACATCCTGATGCATCCTGAACGGATTGCTCTCTATTCAGAATGCATTAGGACAAAACGTTTTTTTCCAGTATTGAGCCCCTAGGACAGAACTCAATACCGGAAAACTATAACGCAAGTGTGAAAGTACCCTTAGGGATGAGTTCCTTCAGTTTTTGACTATGAACACACAATGACAAATATGAGGACACTGATACTCTGACTGGAACCTCCTCGCTCTGGGCGGATGACCACATCCCTTTGTTTTTGGGTTATGCATGTCTACGAAACACCCTTCCTAGAAATGACTTCAGTGGATCTTTTGTAAGTGCCAGGACCTTGTAGTTCAAGAGCTGATTCTGGATCTGTGCTCAGGTTTTCTCTCAAGTCATCTTAAGGAACTATTCCAAAAATATATTGGCTTCAGATCACAATTTAAGCTGCCCAATAACGTACATAATAAACCAAAGTCAGAAATGCAAACTATATTGCATGTCATAGAAATATACAGGCCCTTCAGCAGTAACCATTCTGGAGTTAATGTTGCTATGTCATATTATTGAGTTAGATGTTGAGATTTGTTATGTTTGTGTACTTACCAACACTGTATGGACAACTAGGGGTTGACACCTCGGCTCACTATGTTAGGTTGCCAGGAGATGGAATTGGTCCGCTCCCTGTTTAAGTACTCAGAGTTAGTGTTCAGTGAACTTGTGTTTTCAAGTTCAGCATACAAGGTCTGGGTTATCTAAGAATTCCGTTATGGATTCCGCTACCACGGACCATAAGTTATGGTCTGTGGTAGCGGAATCCATAAGAGAATTCTTAGATAACCCAGACCTTGTATGCTGAACTTGAAAACACAAGTTTGCTCATCCCTACTCAGTGTGTCTCTAACTGAGCTACAGTGAAGACCTACATATGCAAGCTCCTCAGAGCTAAGCCAAAGTACAGAAAACCTCTATCTTTGAGACTTCAACATCCAAGGAAGTTACTTTGCTATCAGAGTACTCCGGAGAGAAGGAGATTAAAAGAATGTCTAGAACCCACAAGGCCGTTGGACTCAGGCAGCAAGGTATTGTGCAAGTTTATGGCAGAAAGACCTTACTGCTATGGTAGAGAATATTGCTAAAGCGGCCTATAAGACTATAAGATGGATTGGCCACATTTTCTCAGTTTTTCACCCCTCAGTCCAGGAACTGCAGGACTTAACAAGACTCTTATTACATGCTTGTGGTTCTGCTGGGATTCTTTAGAGCAAGAGAAAGAGGATGAGTTCTACAACCTCCATCATTGCTGTTGTCCATATGCTGCTATTCAGAGAATATTGCACCTTGCTGCTACTTGTACTACAATCCCTATCATCAACTTCAGTAAAGAGACTTGCTTTTATTGCAACAGCAGGCCTAGTTTTTGTCAAGTCGCTGGCCTCTCCTATTTCCACAGTGGCACCACCGAAGTGAACATTGAGCAGCCACGCACGCATGCATGACCACCCTCCGTCCACCGCCCAGGGAGTTACAAAAATAGCTGGCTCCATTTCTGGTTGTCCCATAGCGGTGAATGGAGAAGTAGCTGCGCATGTACAGTGTGATCTCCATTCACGCTATGGCATTTCTGATAATAGCTGAGCGCGGATGTGTGGTTATTTTCGAAACTCCCATAGTGATGGAAGGAATCGGCCCACCGGGAAATTTCTCTGTAAAGTCTATGGCCAATCCACCTTTGGGAGTGGGTCCCAAGGGTTGGACCCTCAGCTATCTGACATTGATGGCAATCCTAGCAATACGCCATCAATGTCCCAGATGGGAATACCCCTTTAGGGTTCAGCTACATGGCGTTTTTGGGTGTGACACATGTTGTGCACCCAAGTAGCGCAGTGTAGAAGGGCAGCAATAGAAATGTATAGTGTTGGAGCACAATTCGCAGAATCGCATTCTAGTGCTCCGGTCGTGGCAAACGTGTCGGGCTGTGAGTCTGACCCAAATTCATTTTCATGGCCGCCTACCTAAACTGCGATACTTGGGTGCGCAACACGTGTCACACCCAAAATAGCTTAGGCAGCAAGTATTTTAGACTGACACTGCATAGAAACTGAAATGTTGAGCGGTTCACTTACAATGCATCACTGAGTCAATCCAAAGGCATCAGCAGTCCAGCGCTCTTCTGCCATCCAAAATGTATTCTTAAGGGCTCATTCCGACAGCTGTGTTATTTGTGGGCGGCAGATATCTGGATCAGTTGTTCAGCAAAATCTTCCGCTTGTCCGCAAAAAAAGGGAATGTATGTTTCCGTATGTCTTGCATATTTTGTAGATTCACAAAAAAATTGATGGTATCATTTTAATAAAGATTCAAAGGTGACATGAGAGGGCATTACATTTTGCGGAGACAGATCCGCAAAATACGGATTCCATACAGAACACATTCTGCATTTTTACGGACCCATAGACTTAAATTTGGCCATGGACCGCATTTTGTGGACAAGTATAGGCCACGTTCGATCATTTTTGGGTCATGCACGCAACTGTATGTATCTTACAGTCTGCAAAACACTGATCTGCAAAAATAAAATGGATGACATCTGCTTCACGTTCGTGTTGCATCCGTTTTTTTTGCGGATACATTGCAAGAATGCCTGTTCTTGTCCGCCAAACGGACAAGACTAGGACATGTTCTACTTCTCCATGGAATGGACACACGTACACGGAATGCACACGGAGACATTTCTGTTCCGCATATGGACCGCGGAAAAAACAGAACGGACATGGAGAAAAGATACGTTCGTGTGTATGAGCCCTTGTGCGGACATACTGAAGTAGATAGCACACGGTGTGCTATCCGTGGATTTTGCGGTCCCATAGAAATGAATGGGTCTGCATCTGAACCACAAAAATGTGGAACGGATGTAGTCATGTGAATGGGCCCTAACCAGAAGTGTATATATACAGTATATACAGGAGAACGCAACGTCATGTAACACAAACGAGGCGCCAATGAGTGAAAGATCTTTATTGTTGTAGCACATGGTATTTATCTGCACTGCAAAATAATAAATCACAGAACAAAATATCAAATGCAGAACCGTATTGTGTCTTTGACCTGTACAGTGAACAGAAACCAAGCGGCTTACATCGTCTGGAGAGGAAGATATTGAGCTGCAGCAGTAATGTGCGGTCTGGACTGTAAAACGCCATTAAGGCTGTATACTGTACGGAAACGGGTGTGGACCGGATCAGGTGTCATTGAGCCCGTGCTCACAGAACAAGACTACAAAACGGACTGCGTACATTCAATGAGAGTAGAAAAGAAAATACATGGAGAAGTATACATTTCCTTTAACTGAATGGAACCATCTCTTTGTCCAAGGCCAAAGTAACAATTCAGACGCTGACGTTCTTTACATGCTTGGGGTGATACGGTATGAAATCTGCACATAGGACCTGGCTGGGCGGCATTGTGTTGCAAAAAGAAGTAGCTTCAATCTTTTGTTTTGTACATAAATGCTCTTAGTACTATCCTTTATATGCTCTACTGTGAGCCTAAAGAGGTTTTTCTAGGAATAAGAATATTGACAACCTATCCTCAGGATAGGTCATCAATATCAGATTGATAGGGGTCCAATACCCGAATCTCCTGCGGATCGGCTGTTTGAAGAGGACACGAAGCTCCGGTGAGTGCTGCAGCCTCCTCACAGCCTACCAAGCACAGCGCCATGCATTGTATAGTGGCCGTGCTTGGTACTGCAGTCCTCGCCCATTCACTTGAATGGGACTGGGCTGCACATAGGCCATGTGACGGATGACCGTGACGTCATTGGCCTAAGAAGAGCATCAACAGCTGATCGACAAGGTGCTGGGAGTCGGACCCCTGCCCATCAGATATTGATGACCTATCCTGAGGATAAACCATCAATATGTAAATCCTGGAAAACCCCTATAAAATGCATATCCACCATCTAACAGTTTTTAGTTTTTTTTTTATTTCATTCATTTGTTCCTTTCTCATATGCTTCTGATACAGAGCTCCAAATCCTCTTTGTAGACAAAGCAGGAAGAATTATCTTTCCATTTGCACCAGAATTCCGGAAGATAAGAATTAGAAAATTTTTGGCGCATTACATTTTTGCACCAAATTTGTGTTTTTTTGTTTTTTTTGTGATTTTTGCAGTCACTTTTAAAAAGTGGGTGGAAAAAAGGTGGTAAAGTTGCAAAAAAAAAAGCACAATCTCACTCCAGGTGTAAAAAGAAAACTGGAAGAAAAAAGTGCCATTTAAAAAGAGGCGCCAAATTTATCAAACAACGCGTGCCGTTTAATAAATCTACAGGGACACAGATTCAATAAAAACTGACTTCAAATACTCCTCTCATAAAAAATTCCCACCATAGAGCTTAATGATAAAGCTCTGGCTACCTGCAGCCACCACTAGAGGGAGCTTACTGCAGACTATACGCCGTTCTATATGTACACAGTATGCAGTAAGCTCCTAGGCTCCCTCTAGTGGTGACTTCAGACAGAAGTTATTATTTAGCTGGGAATTTGGAGTTCTGTATCAGAAATAAAAATGAATGAAAAAAACTAATCAGCACAGAATTTTGGACCTATAAACAACATGGCATTAAAAGGTGGAAATTCATTTTAAGAGCCACAGAACTGAAGTAGGAGACTATTCACACAGAGGAAAAGGAAATGATTCTGTCATCAATAACACTGGGGGTGACTCAGGCTGATTCCCTTCCTCAATGAACACTCCGCCCGGACCGCCATCAATTGCTATTGACTTGAATTGTACCCACGGCCAACACACAGTGAGGTCAGAGATTTTGTTGGACAAACACCAGAAAAATGTTAAATCAGAAACTGAGACACGAGGAAAGAATGTAATCATATGCGTTAGGGCTCATGCACGCAAACGTATTTTATTTCCGTGTCCGTCCTTTTTTTTTTTTTGCGGACCGTATACGGACCCATTCATTTCAATGGGTCCACAAAAAAACGGAAGTTACTCCGTGTGCATTCCGTTTCCGTGTTTCCATGTGTCCGTTCCGCAAAAAAATAGAACATGTCCTATTATTGTCTGCATTACGGACAAGGATAGGACTGTTCTATCAGAGGCTAGCTGTTCTGTTCCCTAAAATACAGAACACACACGGACGTCATCTGTATTTTTTGCAGTCTGCAAAATAGATACAGTCGTGTGCATGAGCCCTTAATGGGAGCCGTATCTTAAAGGGGTTGTAGGAGATTAGAAAAACATTTCTGCTATTTGTCAGAAGCAGCTCCACTCTTGTCCAGCTTGTTTCTGGTACTGCAGGTTAGTCCCATTCTATAATTTTAACCAGCATGATCGACCCCAACAGGCAGTATGTCTTGTTTAATAGGGTTGTTCCTGCTGATGGGTGCTGTTTAAGTTATATACGAGCCCCACTGTCTCTTTAATTTTAAATACTTAAAGGGGTATTCCCATCTCAAGATTTGTGGCATATGGCTATGGTATGTCACAAATGTCAGATAGGTGCGGGTCACACCTCTGGGGCCAGAAAGGGGCCTTCGAGGTGAAAGGAAAGCAGTCACGTATACGTGGCCACCCTCCACGGGCATAGGAAGCGGGGGGACGGGGGGGACGAATCCCCCCCAGGAAATAATGCGGGGGGGGGACAGGTATGTAAAAATCCCCCCCAGCGGCAGCGCAATGTGTGCGGCGGTGGCGGGGCACAGGGAGATGAACGCTTCCATTGTGGAAGCGTTCATCTCCATAGTCATCTGTATCGCCGTCCCAGGACAGCGATACAGATGGCTGTGCTGCTGGAGCAGGAGAGGGAGAGGCGTCTCCCTTCCCTGCTCCTCTGATAGGCTGCCGGCACTAGGCCGGCAGCCTATCAGATGTTGGTACAGGCGGCGCGATGACGTCATGAGTATGAGTGTCTTGTTTTGTGTGTGTGTGTGTTTTTTTTTTTTAAACTGGACCCAGTGGCCCATAAGGGAGGGGGGGCGGAGAGATATGTGGGCGTGGCTTGAGGGCGGGCGGGGACACGGGCCCCATAAGTGCTGTCCCCCCAGATTTTTGGGGCTTCCTACGCCCATGCCACCCTCCCTTCACGGCTATGGGAGATCCGAAGATAGCTGAGCACATAATACTTGGTTTGGTTACTATACTTTTTCATAAATTTAATATTACTGATGACTTTTTATGGGAGGTATACGAATATGGAACAAAACCCCAAATAATGGCTCCAGCTACTGGGGTTGTACAGACCCTACAGGGAGGCTGCTTAGAAAGATCCCTGGTTGGTCCCATCCTCTTCGATACTAGGCCGGGAGAAGCTAGTCAAAAGTTAGGAACTGACCCATGACTGATGGGAAGGTGGAAACACCAGGTCCATTCATTCTGGGTGAAATAAAAAACTTTCTGTACTAAGGGACCCATTTTGATTTGGCACTGGTGCCCTCCTATGTATACCACAGCCTGGAATATAACATGAGGAGTAAAACAGCCAAATCAAAATGGGAACCAAATGGTTTGAGTCTTCACCCTCTGTCTGTCCATAGTCCACTTTAAACCACAGTGCTTCGTGGTCTATTTGAACCAGAGGCCATTGCCAAGACTGAAGCCACTTCATGGAGTTGACAGGCTTTGGCGCCCATCAGTCGTATGTCTAGTGTGTATTTTGGAGCTGAAGAAAAAAGTTCCACTTTATGTATAACCTATACTAAAAAATTCCACTCTAGTCTAGAATGATCTTTGGCCTATTTCCTTTGACTAGTAAATCCGTCACAACTTGGCGTAGGACCATAACCAAACCTAAAATATCCATGACCTTAACTGATATTGACTCTTTTTAGATGCAGGAAGCCCTGTCTGACCAGACATTTCCCCTACAGCGGGTGTAAATGAATGGCTCTCCGTGATATCCGGGTTCACTAGAGCAGGAGCACAAAGTATCTCTCCATTCTGGCTCATTGACGTGGTCCATATACCCTTATGGTTTCCCTGAGGCTAGGTTCACACCTGAGCGTTTTACAGCGCGTTCCTATGCGCTGTAAAACGCTCAACAGGCGAAAACCCATGTTTCCCTATGGGCATGGTTCTCACCTGCACGTTTTACAGCGCGTACAAACGCGCTGTAAAACGCCCTACACCCAAAGAAGTACAGGAGCTTCTTTTTGGCGTATTGTCGTGTGTTCGCACCTATAGACTTCAACATACGGACACATGTTTCGCACATGGCAACAGGACCACAGACCACATCCAGGTGTTTAGCAACATTTCTAGGCCTCTTTCATTGGACACCTCAGTGTAGACATGGCTGTTTTTCATTGGACGCCAGAGTGGTCAATCACACGAATGCGCGTACAATGTATTTCCAAATACGCACTGTAATACGCCCCGAAAACGCCCGACGAAAATGCGCGTATCAAATATGCTCAAGTGTGAACCTAGCCGGATTGAGGTCTGAGAGTCTAGAAGCCATATCCTAGGAAACTTGAGCACTCCAAGCGTTGGGTCTAATGATCTCTGGTTGGAAAATATGAGCTTCTTGTATCTTAAAGGCTTAATTAGGATTAGAAAAACGTGGCTGATTTCCTCCAGATACTTTTTCTCATGGCATCTCAGCTTAACGGAAGTGAATAGGGCCAGGGTGCAATACTATACACCTCCTGTGGACAGGTGTGGCGCTGTTTTTTGAAACAAAGCAGCCATGTTTTTCTAATTATGGACAACCTCTTTGATTCATAGCTTCTATAAACCATGCATGAGCAGGATTCTACACAAGTCTAGAGTGAGGAACATACCTCACCCGGTCATACGGCCAAGTTAAAATTAGGACACACAAGCAGGAATCCTCCATAGAATATTCCGGATCTTGTTTTTTTTATTCTCATGAAGTTTGATGAAATATTATAATCTGAAAAGTGATATATAGTGTATATACATATAAGTTTTTTGGAAATAACCTCCTAGCTATGTTTATGTGGCTCTCTCCTCACGTTCGTATTTACTGGTCCCTTGGAGGAAGGTAAGAAGAATCTGTTTTGACACCAAATTCTTCAAGGCATTCATCATAAGACTTGTCTATGGTAATAGAAAAAATGTATTATTTCCTCATACCAGGGCCCGGTTTGGACAACCAGGCTGCAAATGGCCATTACCACCAATCCTCTTTCAATACCATCACATTTTTCAACTGGAGCTCCTTACGTAAGGCCACGAGTATAAGATGTGAAGTTAAAGTGGAACTCCAGTAAAACTTAGGCACAGAATTACAAGACGGTGGGTGTGGCCTACTTTATGGGTGGAGTCTAAGACACTGACCGATCTGTACCTAAAGTGATATAAGTCCAATATTGTACATAAAGGTTACTGAGGGTACATGAATATCAGCCCAAATACAGTGGGTTAACGCCCATTCGAGTGAGTTGCGCCACCTTGGTCTATTCTCCATAGAAGAAAAATATCCAAGATGGCTGCCTTAACATTTCATATAGAAACTGTGAGGGATTTTCCAGTATACAGAAAACAGAGCGGCACTGAACTGGGAGTCAGAAAATCATTACCCTATATGATAACTATTTTATCTCACATATCAGAATCCCTCCTCAACCATGTACATATATATTGGTAGCTCTCATGACAACCCTGCCTTTTACAATCTACTACAAGTTTAATGTCCCTTTAAGAATGCCCTTTAAAAATCAAAATATATGCATGAGAGTTATAACTGATTTTCCTTTTACACCAGAACTCTCCTTTAAAGGGGTTATGCCATAATGAATGTAGAAAATGATAATCAGACGCCATATAGTGCCTCGCAATTAGGGTTGAGCGAACTTGTATTTTAAGTTCGGCGTCTAAAGTTCGGGTTATCTTAGGATCCTGTTATGGATTCCGCTACCACGGACCATAACGGAATTTGGAATCCATAAGGGGATTCTTCGATAAACCCGAACCCGAACAAGTTTGCGCGACCGTCCTTCACTGCTCTACTACCTTCTTCTCCTCCACACAGAGCACAGGAGCTCCGCCCCTCATGTCACATGATCATTATACCAGGCCCTCTACCACCTCTTATCCAATCCAGTACTGAGCCACGCCCCCTGCACTGATCACATGACGGTGACGTCACCCCAGGTCCTTAGTGTTGAACTTGTTTTTTTAAGTTCGGCGTCCAAGGTTCGGGATCATGGAAGAATCCCCTTATGGATTCCAAATTCTGTTATGGTCCGTGGTAGCAGAATCCATAACAGGATTCCTCGATAACCCAACCCGAACTTTGGATGCCAAACTTAAAATACAAGTTCGCTCAACACTAATCGCAATCTTTTTCTAACAAAGCTAGAACCAGCCCTGTACCTCACATGGATCCAGAGGTCTCCACTTTCATTGCTCTAATTGCTCAGCTAGACTTATTTTAGGCTGACAGCTCAAAGGCCGTGTCCTTACACAGGGTGTGTGTCTTTCTTCCTGCTAAAGTTCTCAGTTCTCTTCCTATTACAGCTCAGGGAGAGTGACCTTTCAGCTGCAGCTCTCAGCTTCTAACAGCAAATATGGCTGGTGGCAGTTGAAGAATGGAACTGAGCATGTGCATCCACCTCAAAGAGATTATTGAGTAGGATGCAGAAATAATGCAATGAGCGAACAGCAGGTGGCGCTCTACAGACACATTTTACTGAATAACTCAGTGGCTATTTATCATTTTTAATTGCATACAACTGCAAAAATATTCAGATCCAGATGCTGGTTTAAAATAAAAATAAAAAATTATTTCGTAAGACAATCCTTTTAAGTATCAGAGTCTGAGATAAAGAGTTAACCAGGGCGAGGGATAAAAATTATGATGTTGGCAAATTAGCGCCATTAACGAAGGATTAAATCCAGATCTGATTGTCTCTCTGCTCTTTGGGTAACATTCAGTACATGCTCATTCCCCCTTCTCAGCACTTTCATAGAAAACAGATTAATTGTCTCCAGATGTGACATCCCATAGCGCTAGTCCCTCAGGTTATCGCCTTCTTTTCCTTGGAACTTTCCGCTGCTCGTTTTAGGGAATCTGTCAAATTTTATATGTACCGCACCAAGGAATGAATGGCGCTTTAATAATAAATAATAAAATTTCTTTACATGACTGATAATTCTTACTATTAAAGGGGTTATCTAATCCTATAAAACGGTCCCCATATGCAGGGCCTCACACTGAATATACTTACCTGGGTCCCTGCTCCCTGCGCCGCTCCTGGTCCCCGCACAGCCACTGCTTCTCTCCGTGCGTGGATGAAAACATCCGGTGTCGGGGTGGGGGGGAGCAGCCAATGGCGGGCAGGGATGGGGACGAGCCTCCCTAGCATCGCCAGTGACACTAGGGAGGCTCGTCTCCGCCTGCCATTGGCTGCTCCCCACACTGACACCGGATGTTTTCATCCGCGCACGGAGAAGCAGCAGCAGCGGTGCGGGGACCAGGAGCGGCGCAGGGAGCAGGGACCCAGGTAAGTATATTCAGTGTGAGGAGCCCAGCATGTGGACACCTTTTTATAGGATTGGATAGCCCCTTTAATACTAGCTTATATGGAGTTCTGTACGTGCCCATGAATCAATCATATATGGGTCACATGGGTGGACCTAATACACATTATATAACAGTCACATAAGTACCTATAAAGTCACATGGGTGACATATCTTATAGGAGAGTCCACGTGGGTGCACGTGCCCTGTGTCTTACAGAACTCACATTTATGCATCCTACAAGGGTCACCCTTTAGAGAGGACTCCAAATGGATGGAAATTATTTCATTTTCATTTTCCTCCTAAACTATACTGGACTACTTCTGATAAATGACTTTTCGGAGTTATCATGGGCACATGAGCACATCATATTCAAACATACACCTTGCCTCTAAATAAATATGTGTGTGTATATATATATTGTATGTATACAGTGGTCCCTTGAGATACAATGGCCTCTTGCAATAGTTTTCCTTGGGCCATCGTAAGATGAAACTAGACTCAACATACAATGCCTCAGAATCTGATCCAACTAATCAACATGGCCATTTCTTGGGCGGACTGGCCCTGGACTCTATAGGGAAATTTAACATCGGGCCGATGCACAGTGGGCCTCCCAACAGGGGCGGATTGGCCATAGACCTTACAGGGAAATTTCCCAGTGGGCCGATGATCAGGGGGCCGCCCAACAGGGGCAGATTAGCCATAGACCTAACAGGGAAATTTCCCAGTGGGACGATGATCAGGGGGCTGCCCAACAAGAACGGATTGACCATAGACCTAACACAGAAATTTCCCAGTGGGCTGATGATCAGGGGGCCGCCCAACAGGGGCGGATTGGCCATAGACCTAACAGGGAAATTTCTCAGGGGTCCGCCCAACAGGGGCAGATTGGCCATAGACCGTACAGGGAAATTTCCAGTCGGCCGATGATCAGGGGGCCGCCCAACAGGGGCAGATTGGCCATAGACCTAACAGGGAAATTTCCCAGTGGGCCGATGATCAGGGGGCCGCCCAACAGGGGCGGATTGGCCATAGACCTTACAGGGAAATTTCTCAGGGGTCCGCCCAACAGGGGCAGATTGGCCATAGACCGTACAGGGAAATTTCCAGTCGGCCGATGATCAGGAGGCCGCCGAACAGGGGCGGATTGGCCATAGATCTTACAGGAAATGAGCTCTCAGCGGTAATTAAAGCTGGGAGAATCATCTGGCCAGTGCCTGCACATGCGCTCCTGAAATCAACGGCTGTGGTCCACCCCTAGCTCCCTGCTCCATATCTTAATCAGAGACAACTGGTGGAAGAGAACAGAAAATGATGACATCTATTGAAGGACACCACAAAGGGGTAGATTTTGGGCCAATATATGGTGCTGCACTGTGATTTATGGTTCTGATGGGATAATATTTTGCGCTATTGTACTGCTCACCCCACCTAGTTTTATTGCCCCCCCCACCCCCTTCTATTAATTTGGACCCGCTTACAACATGGGGCCACTTTTAGTTTTTTTTCCAGGGCCACTTTAAGTTCCCAGTCCGTCCCTGCCGCCGAGACCACACTTGCTCTCCGGAATTGCCCACACCTCACCTCCTGCTCCATATGTCTTAATCAGAGAGAACTGGAGGAGGACAGAAGATGGCAGCTATTGATGGCCACCACAGAGGACCAGCTTTCGGGGGCAGTATATTGTGCTCCACTGTGGTATATGGTTCTGCTTGGACAGTATTTAGCACTATGGTTTTACTGAAGCCACCTACATGTGTTCCCCTGTCTTCTGCCAATTTCAGCCCGCCTACAACATGGGGCCAATTTTATTCATTTATTTTTTCCAGGACCACTTTAAGTTCCCAGTCCGCCCCTGGATGAAATCCTTTTACTGGCTTGTCTAGTAGCGCCTCTTTACAGTACAGTGCGATACTACATGTCCAGTACTGCCCTCTGTCTGTACCAGGATGAATTGCTCCTTTAGATATCAGGGGAGGGCGGCTCCATTTCATTTTCCCCGTACCCTGAGTGCCATATAGGATGCTGAAGAAGCTCCTCATCACAGAAAGTGATTTACAGCTTTCAGCATCGATTCCTGACCCTTATATGTACGGACTTGCTTTATCAACCTAAGTTATCTCCTTATTTTTCTTAAATATTCATTTTCTTATATCTTTGGGTGAAATTTTGGGGCTTGGGAACCAATTTCTAGCCTTCCATAGAGTTAGGTGCTCAAGTTACAACGGTTTCAATATACAATGGTCGGTCGTCTTGGAACCAACCAACCAACCAAGATCTTGAGGGATCTCTTGTCTCTATCTTAGGTCCTCAAAATGTCCATCAGTCATTGCCCTTGAATCATGTTTAGTGTACGTGACTACTGATCTCCAGAAAATATGACAGTGTCAGCCACTATTTTACCCCCATTCGAGTACTAGCCAAAGTGCTACTAAGACAGTCACAGCCAAAATGTCCACTTAAGAGCGCCAGCTAATGTGCCTCATAAGAGTTAAAACCATAATGCCACCCTTAGTTGTCATTATACCTTTCTTAAAGGGGTTATCCAACCCCTATATTGACCCCCCCAATGCCCAGGCCCTTCATATAGATTATACTTACTCCGCAAAGCTAGGGAGGCTGGTCCCCGTCATGGCCTGCTATTGGCTGCTCCCCCGTCGCTGGATGTTTTGATCAGTGCGATGGTGAGATGCTGCAGCGGCTGTGCAGGGATCAGGAGCATCGCGGGTGCCAGGAAGCGGGGCAAGTATAACCTATGTGAGGGGCCCGGGCTTTGGTGGGGTCATTATGGGAGTTGGATAACCCCTTTAGATCAGTGATGGCAGCAGGGACCAGCAGTTTCCCCTTGCAGCCTGCACAGTAGGCGGTGTCTATTTGTCTACATGCCCGGCAAGCAGCAGGGACAACCCTAATGGCCATCACTTAACCTCTAGCGCCTTCACCAGTAATCCGGGAGATTAGACTACTTTTTAGGAAAAATCTACTGTAGGTATATACTGTATGAGAAGCTGTAATTGCCCTGCGAACGGCAGTCATTGGCAAAAATTCGCAACACTCTAGAAAATTCTATTTTCTCCCCATATATAAAATGTATTTACTGTAGATTACAGCAGAATTTGAACTAAAATAATACAATTCCACATTATTCAGTCACCCAGAAATCAGTTTATAGACTCAGCCATGTTCATACATATCTAAAATTTATGAATTAAATAATAATAATAATATAATATTTTAGTATTTATTACGAGAATATGAGAAAATGAAAAACTGTTGTAAAATACATATTTCTAGATTTAATTCTAAATTTACTTTTTCTTTTTTTAAACTGTATATCAATAAAATGTGATATCTGTGTATCACACAATATATATATGTATATATAGACACATTTATTTTATATATTAAGATTTATATATTGCATTTTCTAGAATGTTTGATACTGTAGGTATAGAATAGATAGAAAACATATATTTTTGGCCTGGGATGTAGGGCACCTGTGGCCTGGTTGTTTGGCATTGCAGCTGCCCGTAGCCTTGGGTGATACAGTTTTATAGTCAGGGCTTTTGGACTTTCCAGGCTGCAGAATTAGGGTGAAAGTGCCCGTCAGTAAGAACAAGACTGACCCCATAGATAATATTACTGACCCCGCTCACCCATGGCAAACAACTGGCGCATTAATACCTAACAAATTTATGCCCCCTAAGGTTGGGGCTGCCGCGTTTTAACCACTCTGTGGACACCCAGACTCAACAAAGTACTTTTACTTAGGTTAAGTTAAAATAAGGATCAAATCATTAATCATAGCATACTATCATATAAATCCTCTATTACTCTGGGTGTTAATACCTTACATTCATACACAGATGAACAGAAACGCCTAAGGCGATATTTCACTAGGTAATCATTAATCTGTGTGACTCTCCATCTATTAACGACCCGTACAGGAAACTACCACTCAATAACGATGGGAGTTGTAGCTTTTCAACAGCTGGAGAACTGACCACTACATTATAATATAGATGATAGAATAAGGGGGAGAAGTAATAATGACTTGTAGGATAAAGGAGAATAAGAAATAAAATTCTAACACAAAATAGGAGACTCCTGAAACTATGTAGGAAGCATACCTCCCCTAGAGGAATTACAGAAGAAGGGCATCAGGAGCTGTGACACAATCGGGAGCTCCTCAACCTTATGCTTATGTACCTGACACAATCACACGTGGAGAAGCCAGAAATCGGTCTCCGGTCTGACCCAGCTAGGCGTAATCGGACAATCGGGCAAGACGAGGGTTGTGTGGAGGATGTACTCACTAGTCATATGTTTGAATGTTTCTCAACTGCAAATTCCTCAACAATGATATTCCATACAACAACATCTTTGGCAATTCCTGATGCCAATAACTACATCACCTATGCAATATGAAGGAAATTCTGAAACAAATGAGCTTTTGGGGTCCTTGAGGACTCGAGTTGAGTAACACTGATCTGGAGTATGTCACTTAAGGTTCACAGATAGCGATAGGACAGGGAGATTACTTACAGCTCCTCTATGGCCAAAAATGGCACCACTGTCTCTGTCTGTGAATTCTCCTCCAGAACCTATAGGTGGCACTAGAGAGACTAGTTTTCTTCCTTCTGGAGAAGAGCCGATTCGCATAGTTTCTCTCTATGGAGCATTGCCTATATGACTCCCTACAGCAGCTGGATCTCTGCAAGGAGAACTAGTACCTCCTGAAAGCTACATCAAAGGCAGGGGCGTAGCTAACGGCTCATGGGCCCTGGTGCAAAAGTTCAGCTTGGGCCCCCTTCCCTCAGTGCTTTGTGTGTCTTCTTATGCGGCACAAGTGTCTTTGGGCCCCTTCAGGCTCCTGGGCCCGGTAGCGACTGCTACCTCTGCACCCCCTATAGCTACGGCCATGATCAAAGGCATCTCACCTGGCCAACTAGTATCCTGCCCAGTACTGACGAGCAGCAAGAAACCCAAAAACAGCGGCCTATATATAAGAGTCTCAGCTTCGACTGATATCCATATTCCTATTCTAAGACCTTTTAATGGGTCAGACTTTCACACAGTCTAGCTACTCATAGGTGGCACTAGAGTTACAGTTTCTTCCTTCTGGAAGAGAGCTAATTTGCATACTTTTTTCCGCCTGAAGCTTTGCATATAAGACTCCCAACACCAGCTAGATCTCTACAAGCACCCCCTTAGAAACTTTTTGGGGTTATTATAAGCAATATTAAATGTACATTTATGTTCCTCCAGCCTCACCGATATGTCTATTTGGTGACTACCTAGATTAATCAGTATTGGAGAAAATATCCACTGTGTGTAGGCCATGAGTACACCTTGAGGGGTCATTTACTAAGACCGGGGTTTCACACCCTTTTTAATAAATTTGTTGCAAGTTCTGTTCTTCATGTGCCAGAACAGAAATCTACTCCAGCCGATTTTCTGGGGCACGTTGTTAAAGGAGAAGGGCAGTGGAGCTCACACCTCTCGCAGCTCACTTTTTGGAAAAGGGGCATGGTTTTCGGAAAAAGTTAAAAAGTTGCAAATTTTGTTGCAAAGCAACCGGAACTTGCGCCAAAATTTGCGACTTTTGTACGTAGATGGTTAGTACATGACCCTAGAGAAGTAGACTCCACTCTTTAAGATTTCTGTTGCCATTCTTCCCCATAAGGGTATAACCATACGGTGTGGTCGTGGGGCGTTCGGGACGGGGGCTGTGCTGCGGATGAGTACCGTGCAGCCAATTAGGTCACAGCTGCCTCTTAGTTAACTAATGAAGAACGCACTGTATAGTCAGTCTGCATTGTTAATGCCACCTTTAATACCTCAAGGCCATTAACAATGCATACCAGCTATACCGTGCAGTCTTCATCAAATAAGAGGCAGATGAAGCCTTAATGGCCACGAGGTATCGAACGCAGCGTGGCCGCATCCCCAACTCCCCACGGCGGCGCTCTGTGTGGTCTTACCCTTATTCAGTCTATTCCCTGGCTTCAACTGATAGACATATAGTATAGATTTACTTAGACTAGTGTTTCGTACTCCAGTCTAATCTACTCTAGCTATGAGCTATTTGTGCTAAAATTAAAGAGGTATTCCCATCTCTAGGGTATTCCCTATGGCTAGGATATGCCCGTAGCAATAGATGTATGCTGACCGAAGCGATTGATTTACTTAGATCTGGATATTTTACTGTCTGTGAGCATATGAGAAGTCACAATGATATAACTGAGCGGGGTTCCAAGCCATATAGCCTATAAAATAATCAATTATGGCTACAAAGATGCCTGAGATAGCTTCTATAAGAAACTCGGTTATTAGATGATAATGTAATATGCCAGTCTTAGTGGATACATGGGTGTAGCAAGCACAGGCATACGAAAAATTTAGGTTAGTCAAGCTTTCATCTCCATAATAACCGCGTAGAAATGAATGCAATCATGGCTTACATGCGAGTCTTTGGCCTTTGTGACACTTGAGTTTGATGAGGATTTAGGAAACATGGGCTATACATACTGTTGTACTGCTGACCTACAGCGGTCGGCGTTACTGTGTTCCAGGGCAGCTAGGAATATTGTAACTAAAGCAACACTGGCAGCAATTGGCATGTTAGAAGATGATGAGAGTACTGGCTGGACCCATGGAACAGTCTTGCCACGCTCCTCGAGGAGAAGAGTGTGAAGAAGCTGATAGCGCTACAGATGGCCGTTCTGTAAAGCGGGTGGTGTAAGCTAGAAAAGCAGTGCCTTCTTCTTTAGGTCATTCCTCTTCCACAACGCCAAGCGATCAAATTCCTCGATGGTCATCTCAAAGACGTGTTGGAATTCCTCTGTTGACAGGTGCCTCTTCACAGTGGTCATGAAAGAGAAGAAACAATGGAAAAGTCTTGTTAGGAATCACCTCTATCTAGTGAAATTCAATATTCTTTAAGGTGTTCTTTCATGTACAAAACGCATTCTTAAATTCCCATATTCAGTTAGTCGGAGAAGTGAGTAGCTAGCTACAAACAGTGACCCACGATGTTCACACATTACACGGACAGCCCATTTATTGAAATAAGAAATGTGTAATGCTTCATCTCTCCAGTGGGGGAGCTGTAGGAAAACTGAATGCTCGCTGCCAGGTTCCTCCGCAGATGACAGCTGATCACTAGTGATCTCAACACTAGGATGAGTTTTGTCCAGCTTATTGTCGTTGGATCTAACAAAGAGGGATTGTTCAGAAGAGGACAAAACCCTATCATGACGTCATCAAACAGTCAAAGCTAATGGTAATGACCAAATGGGCTGTTTTTTTATTTTATTAATTTTTTTTTTAAATTCATTTATTCAACAGTAATTAGGTCCAATTAGGTTGAACTGGACGGACAGATGTCTTTTTTCAGCCTTAAAAGCTATGTTACATGTAAGCTACCAGAGCCATATCATGAGTAGTTAAGAAAGGCAACCGTCTAAGGTTCAGGTGCCTTACTGCAGTACCCCAAAATAGAGTACTGTTCTTGTTATGTAGTGTTCTAATGTATTGTGATGCACCAGAATGGATTTATATGGATTAGTCTGGGTTAATGATCTTGAGGTAGACTTGGGCCCATCCTTCAGTTCAGTCTAGAGTTAGCTGAGGAAGTGAGAGGGAGCTACATGTGCTCACTCCTCAGAGCACTAGGCCTGAGCTTCAGAGAATCACTATCCCTGAGATAGCTACTGTGTGAAAGCCATCTTTACTACAAAGTACTCCAGGAAATGAGAAAGGAAAGAACCAAGTAGGTCCAGAATCTGAATGGCCTAGCACTGGAGTCAGTCACTAAGGGTTTGCTGTTAAAGTCTGATAGAGACTTTACTGCAATGAGAGGGACTTTGCTAAAACACCTGTTACTCTTCAACACGGTTTAGCCCACCGGTTCTTAAAGGGTGTATCCCATGACTAATGTAAAACATGAAAACCAGACACCATATAGTACCTGGCAACCTCTTTCTAACAAAGCTAGAACCAGCCCTGTACTTCAAATGGATCCAGAGATCTCTCCATTCATTGCTCTGCTAGATTTATATCAAGCTGGCAGCTCAGGGGAGTGTCTTTTCTGCTGCAGCTAAGGGGGCGTGTCCATGCTCTGCCTATCACGGCTCAGGGGGCGTGTCCATGCTCTGCCTATCACAGCTCAGGAAGCAGTCGAAGGATGAAACTGAGCATGTGCGGCCTTTTCAGTGAGCAGGTCAAAGAAATAAGAAACAAAAAACAGCAGGTGGCGCTATACAGATACATTTTATTGAATAACTCAGTGGCTATGCTACATTTATAATTACGGTACATGCAATTACAAAAGTATTCAGGTCCAGGGGCTGGTTTGAAAACTGTAGAATATTTTTCATAGGACAACCCCTTTAATCCTGTACTCCTCAGATGGGAATTACAGCCAAGGTTGCAAAAACCATATTGTCAGCCTTAGAGTCTGCAGAGAAAGTGTGGAAATAGAGGCATGGAACAGTACAACTCCCATCCTGGCCTATATCCATACATTGCTATCTGGGAAGAATTACACTGTGAATTGTTTGGAACTGTGTTTGATATCGTTGGATGTACTACAACTCCCATTCTGCACTTTAGTAAGAGAGATGTTTATACTCTATAACTGGCCTGATTACTGACTCCAGCATAATACGCCGCTCACTACACCTACTGTACATCTCCTGAGTTGCACCGGTGTTCTGCCAGATTCCTATACCCTGGCAGTATGCTATACCCGGAAGTGACGCGGCCCCACCGGAAGTGACGCGCGGCACCACAATCAGCTGGAGGAGGGCGTGTGCGGCGCTGCGCAAGCGCACATCCACTGGATTAGTAAGAATTATTGCACTGCCGCAATAATCCACCACCCGCGGCGGTGCAGAAATTTTTACTAATCCAGTGGATGTGCGCTTGCGCAGCGCCGCACATACCCTCCTCCAGCTGATTCTGGTGCCGCGCGTCACTTCCGGGTATAGCATTCTGCCAGGGTATAGGAATCTGGCAGAACACCTGCACCAAATCCACGACACCAAGGGCACCACAAATACCATCAGGCAGGAGCCCTAATATTAGGCTGTATCCAGAGGGAAGAAAGAAAGGCCTTAGGGAGGGCCAGGGTGAGGATTGCCACTGCAAATGATTATTTCAGCTATAGCCACTACTACTCCCATTCTGCGCTCTGTTCCACCCGGGGAGCACATAAACACAGTGCCTCTCAGCTTAATTAGCGGTAGCGCTCACACTGCGCTACTACTGATTATACAGAAAGATACAACTGTCAAAAGACAGCTGCAACCGTTTAATGTAGATCTCTATCACATTCTCTTCCCTACACTGATCACAGTGATCAGTGCAAGAGCAATTAGTTACAAGTGAGCGCCCTCTGGTGGCTCCTGACGTGTAACTTTCTGCATGTCAGTGAAAGATTATGATGGCAGTCGGGAGCAGGTAATTTATTACAGATGGAGAGTGATATCACATCATGGCACGTTATGTTCCAAAAACCAGTAAAAAAAAAAAGGTCAATTAAAGATTTTTTGCCAAGGGGTGATGCTATGATTGATGTAAAAATGAAAATCAGACATCACACAGTACATAACAATGTATTTCTAACAAAGCTAGAACCAGCCGTGTACCAAACATGGATCCAGAAATCTCCCCATTCATTGTTCCAATTGTCCTGCTAAATTTATTTCAGGCTGACAGCTCAGGGGGCGTATCTTTTCACAGGGGGCATGTCCTTTCTGCTGCAGCTTTTCCCAGTAACTGCCATAGCTTCAAACAGAAGATATGGCAGGTGACAGCTGAATATTTAAACTGAGTGCATGCCACTATAGGGTTATTATCAGAATCACAAAGTCTGGAGTCATTCCAATAATCCTCCTCAACCCTACAGACTATACAGACAACATAGAGGATGGCTGATCATCACTCAGGACACACCACAATAATGACAGGGGCTCGATTGTGGATCTTGTGTCCAGTAAATGTGTGGGTGGATTTTGGACGCTCATAACTGGCAATCTGACCCAGAACAAGTACTGTATGGAAAACTCACTCAACATGTAAAACGTATTAATATGTGGGGAATGCTGCTGTGGTGAGATCATACTTGTGAAAGTAACCACATCGTATGGTCTGTATTTCCTTTAAAACAAAAGTTTGGCAAATATTCCTTGCATCCTGCAAAATGAGGAGAGCTTAGGTCAATTCTCAAGAACGGGATGTAATCAGTAAAGTAATTAGGGCTGAGGTAAATGCTGAGGTAATGGTAACATTGCCCTCTCCAGGGTATCACTAGAACTGCAAGGTTCACAGTTTAGTGGGATGAAAGTCAAAGACCGAGGAGAGCGTCTTGGCCGTCTTTCAAGGCAGATACCAGTTTTAAGACCTCCTTTAAAGCAACCTTTATATTGTAACAAAGGGTGACTCTTCATTTTTTTTTTTTACAAAGGGGGCAATTTTTTTGTGTAAAATTGTTCAGTCATAGCCCCAAAAAACTAGTTAAAGAGGTATGCCTTTATTAATATAAAAAAAAAGAAAATCAGACATCTTATAGTACAGGACAAAGTCTAACAAAGCTAGAACCAGCCCTGTACCTCACATGGATCCAGAGATCTCCACATTGCTCCAAGTTCTCTGTGTGACCTTTCTCCTGTAGTCCTCTCTCCATCACAGCTCAGAGGTGTGTCCTTTCTGCTCTAACCCTCTCCCTATCACAGCTCAGGGAACCTGTCCTTTCTGCTGTAGCCCTCTCCCTATTATAGCTTGGGGGGAGTTTCCGTTCCGCTGCAGCTCGCTACCTATTACAGCTCAGGGGGTGTGTAATTTCTGCTGCATCCCTCTCCCTATTACAGCTCAGGGGACATGTCCTTTCTGCTGCAGCTCTCTCCCTGTAAATGTCACAGCTTCTAATAGTGGATACAGCTGATGGCAGCTGAAAGGTGGAACTGAGCATGTCTGACCACCACAGCAAGGTGGACGAGAGAAATAAGGAAAAGAACAAACAGAAGGTGGCGCTATACAGATACATTTTATTGAATAACTATAACTCCTTCCATATAGCTGGCTTTCACTCTCAGTGATACCCTAAAGCTTAGAACAGGTGCACAATATTTTCAGTTGTCAGACACCACCCTATCATGTCCTGCAAAGCCCCAGTCTCCCTTAGAAGCCATACTGCTTCCAATCACTGCCTGCCATAGTCCCCCTCATTAGTGCCCACTACAGTCCCTTCATTAGAGCCAGACACCATTTCCAATGAATCCCAGTCACTCCCATTAGTACCAGCTACAAGTGAGCATGTCTATGGTTACAGGCTGTAAACTGGGCTCCCCTGTATTAGAGAGCACTGGCGCTATAATGCCTTTAAGATGGAGGCAGCACCCACCGAAAAGTTTAGCATTATGGTCTACCTTGTGTTAGTGAGGTCAAAATGTCGGAACCTCTTTTGTGGACTAACAGGGTTGGGGAGACAAATGTGTTTTTATAACATTATAAAGCGAGATGGCGGTTGTTCTCTATGTACATGTTGGGGTTGGCAAAAGAGAGGAGGGGACCCCCAGCGGCCACAAACTGTTAGCAGTGCGAACACTTCGAGATGGAGTGATAACCGTAGCAGGGAAGTTGTTAAACAGGGATACCATCCTACCCAAAAGGAGGCTGATGCCTCACTGGCCGAGCTGCAGATAACAAGTTTATGTCCAAACACAGGGGGGCGGAGTGGCCTAGTGAATAGTACGTGTAGTGCCCTGGAGCAGGGGTACATTGAAGTCTGGAAATTTGCCCCTACTTCCCCTATGTCATTAAATCAACTCCTTACTTTATTTCACTTTAAAGGGTTAACTTGCACTGACTTATACCGTTTAATACTGTTTAACTGCTTCATATATATATATATATATATATATTGTCATATATATATCCTGTTAATTTGCATTGTGTTTGCGTGGCACTGTGGAAAGGGTTAATGAACACTGAGAGACTTTTGGGACTTTCTAGGTAATAATGAGAACCTGGTAATTTTCCACAGCTACCATAGGGTTTAAAGTAGAACATATTTTGGAGGGAAAAACCAGACTTGTTTATTACCAAAACCAGACAGACTGACCTTTTGGATGTCTGGTTTAGCTCTGTTATTATGTCTAAAAACCTGCTTTTGTCTGGAAAAACTCCTATGTCATTGTCATTGAGTATCATTGAAGGTTTAAATGCAAGTCTATGAGAGATGGGAGTTGTAACATTGTATTTGTTTGTGCTGAGTTTCTCCACTCCACCCCTCCCACTAAAAGGCTGTAGTTCAGCCAGAAACTCAGGGGTCGAGTCGAGGGGGAACGCGTGGGAACGGCGTTCCTGCACCTTTTTCATGGCAGGAACGCCGTTCCCTTTCTTTCAGGGCGAAAGAACCAGGAAGCGCTTTCCCCCCTCTGTACTTCATCACATGCGGCAGTGAATACTCCAGGCCGGGCGGACGAGAGCAGCGTGACTTGCTGATGTCACGTGCCTGCCCGGCCTGCTTTATGAATGAAGCAGGCGGCGCAGGCACGTGACGTCAGTCACACTGCGCTCGCTCTCCCGCCCGGCCTGAAGTATTCACTGCCGCATGTGATGAGGTACAGAGGGCAGAGGGGCAAGAATTATAGTAAGAGTAAGAATAACTGTGGGGATGGGGGCTGTGGATGGCACTTATGGGATGAGGGGATATGGATGACACTGTTATCGGATGGGGGATGTGGATGGCACTGTTATGGGAAGGGGGTGTGGATGACACTTATGGGATGGGGGATGTGGATGGCACTGTTATGGGATGGGGGATGTGGATGGCACTGTTATAGGATGGGGGATCTGTGGATGCCATCCACAGCCCCCCATCCCATAAGTGCCATCCACAGCCCCCATCCCATAACAGTGTCATCCACATCCCCTCATCCCATAAGTGCCATCAACATCCCCCTTCCCATAACAGTGCCATCCACATCCCCCTCATCCCATAAGTGCCATCCACATCCCCCCCTTCCCATAACAGTGCCATCCACATCCCCCCCATCCCATAACAGTGCCATCCACAGTGCTAGAGTAGAACGCTTTGCGATGCTCAGGTGTTCTACCGAACATCCAAGCACAATAGAAGAACCCCAGGCACCCCCTGCTCAGAAGAGGGGAGGGTGTCGGGACTCTAGTTCGGCTTAGGAGTCCCTGCTCTGACTCCATATATAGCTATGTCCATGTATGGAGTCAGTGCTTGGGGACACCCCAGTGTATTTAAATCTAATTTAGCCTGTATTTCAGAAATGTTTCTGCTGGGATTCGAACTCAAAATCTTCTGACATCCACAGATCCCCCCATAACAGTGCGTCATTCACAGATCCCCCCATAACAGTGACATCCACAGATCCCCCCATAACAGTGCGTCATTCACAGATCCCCCCCATAACAGTGCGTCATCCACAGATCCCCCCCATAACAGTGCGTCATCCACAGATCCCCCCCATAACAGTGCGTCATCCACAGATCCCCCCATAACAGTGCATCATCCACAGATACCCCCCATAACAGTGACATCCATTTCCACCTCGGCTTATACTCGAGTCACTACTTTTCCCAGTTTTTTTGGGGGTAAAATTAGGGGGGTCGGCTTATACTCGAGTATATACGGGGTTTTGTTTTTTTTTTCATATTTTATGGGCTGAATGGAGAGGCACTGACTGGGGGCTGGTGGATGGGGCACTGGGGGCTGGTGGATGGGGCACTGGGGGCTGGTGGATGGGGCACTGGGCGCTAGTGAATGGGGCCCTGGGGGCTGGTAAGAGGCTCTGGGGGCTGATGAGATCTGCTGGGGGCTGATAAGAGGCACTAGGGGCAGATTAGAGACACTAGGGGCAGATTAGAGGCACTGGGGGCTGATTAGGGGCAGATTAGAGGCACTGGGGGCTGATTAGAGGCACTGGGGGCTGATGAGATCTGCTGGGGGATGATATAGAGGCACTGGGGGGCTGATTAGAGGCACTGGGGGCTGATGAGATCTGCTGGGAGCTGATGGAGAGGCATGGGGCTATTATGCTATGAGGCTACTGGGGGCTGCTATGAGGCATGGGGCTATTATCTGAGGTCTGATTGGGGGTCATTCATATTGGGGTCTGATCTGAGGTCTTATTGGGGTCTTATTAACATTGGGGATCTTATTGGGGCTGTTAGCTGAGGTCTGATTAACATTGGGGGTCTGATTGGTGGTCTGACCTGAGGTGTAATGAAAAATATTTTTTTCTTATTGTCCCCCTCTAAAACCTAGGTGCGTCTTATGGGCCGGTGCGTCTAATAGGGCAAAAAATACAGTAGTTGCCCCAGCCGACCTCCCCTGCCCTTTGCGAACGCCGCGCGCTGTGACATCATGCGGAGGCACTTGGGTGAGTTCCCACACTTTTTTTCCCAGGACTTGACCCCTGCAGAAACTGTATATAAGGAGAGCAGTCAGAGCCCCTAGTGTCTGGAGTTAGGACTCAGTGGTTAGAAGAGGAGACTCCGCCAGACTATTGTGTCCAGAAGAAGACGCTAAGACGGGAATACTCTGCCACAGACCCTGGATCACCAGCCTTGGACCAGGATACCAGCCTTCTGCGAGAGAGAGGGTCATCTAGCTCAGGCCTTTCCTAAGCATTTAAACTTTTTTCTGCCAGGGAGGAGACTGAAAAGCCAGTCCTATGCCTCACCTGTATTGTATTTACCTGAATTCCTCCAGTAAAGAAGCACACTGGTTTACTGAAGACCCTGACTCTCTGAACCTAATTACCATTGGGGTACACCACGTCTTACAATCCCTTCCAGAGAGAAGCAACAAGTGGTGACACCTCGATGGTGTCCGGGGCACCCAACGTAATGTTGGGGCCTCCCTAAACCCGACCACTGCACATGATCGTGCATCACTTCTTAACTCAGGTGAGGAGAACCAGCTAAACTACACCAGCTGGTCGGTGGCATTGAAGATTTGGAGCACCGCGAGCGACCCAGAACAGCTGGGCCTGGGAGAACATGTGAACAAAGTAGGTACAGAACACATGGATGAAAAGCTACCATGTCAGATGTGGTTGTAAAACATATTTTGCCAATGTATCATTTTGCTTGGGGGTTCTTCCATTTCAGTCTAAGGTTCTGTATTGTTTGTGGCTTCTTCATCTGAAAGTTAGTTCTTTGACTTTATTACTTAACTAGTGTTCATCGAGCACCAAAGTGCTAGAGTAGAACGCTTTGCGATGCTCAGGTGTTCTACCGAACATCCAAGCACAACAGAAGAACCCCAGGCACCCCCTGCTCAGAAGAGGGGAGGGTGTCGGGACTCTAGTTCGGCTTAGGAGTCCCTGCTCTGACTCCATATATAGCTATGTCCATGTATGGAGTCAGTGCTTGGGGACACCCCAGTGTATTTAAATCTAATTTAGCCTGTATTTCAGAAATGTTTCTGCTGGGATTCGAACTCAAAATCTTCTGCTTTAGAGGCAAGGCACTTAACCACACAGCCATAAGAGCTGCATAGCTACATAACTACTGTAGATTCTTTTACAGCTGTTATAGCCAGTGTACATCCATACACATGACAGCTACCCCAGCACATTCAGCACTGCTATATCTGTATATATGATAGCTGCCTCAGCACACTCAGCTCTGCTACATCCATAGACATGACAGCTGCCCCAGCACACTTAGCTCTGCTAAATCTCTATATATGACAGCTGCCCCAGCACACTCAGCTCTGCTATATCTCTATATATGACATCTGCCCCAGCACACTCAGCGCTACTACATCCATACACATGACAGCTGCCCCAGCACACTCAGCTCTGCTACATCTATACACATGACAGCTGCCCTAGCACACTAAGCTTTGCTATATCTCTATATATATGACAGCTGCCTCAGCACACACAGCTCTTCTACATCTATACACATGACAGCTGCTCCAGCACACTCAGCTCAGCTATATCTCTATATATTATAGCTGCCCCAGCACACTCAGCTCTACTACATCTATACACATGACAGCTGCCCCAGCACACTCAGCTCTGCTATATCTCTATATATATGACAGCTGCCCCAAATGGACCGAATTCTCCAATTCTCCACCCCCATTTGCTAACAATGCAGGTACTTTGTAGCGCTAGGAAATATAGGCCCTGGATAACTACCCATTTTGCCCCACGGCCCTATTCCCAGGCCCCCATGGTCTCTTTCTATGGTACATACACCTTGTCATCCAGAGACATTTCACAGATGGTAGCCTAAGGCTTCCACAGGTGTATTATATTATAGGCAGCAGCTCAGAATGAAGGTTTCAGCTTTCCAGGGTCACTTTTCCGACCCCTTTATAGTCCATCTTTGGACTGTATATTGATTCAGGTGTTCAGCATTATGATGCGCCTCACAGAAAAACCCTGCATTAACGTTCCCATCACACATGGTTGGCGTATTTAGTATTTGTCCCTCCTGAACTCCAGGACATCCGTCAGCCTTTGATCTCTTCTGAGCGGTACGCCAAGGCCACACCTGCTCTAAGACGAGTAGATCAAGAGCAACGCTGAGTAAACATCAGGATTAGTAAGTAGCTTCACGTCTTATTAAGAAGAGGAGCCGAGGGGTCTCTTATCTGTCCAAAACAAACCAAATGTCCCCAAACATGAATTCCGATTAAAGGAGCACTTTTAACCTACGTGCACGGCAGCTGTCAACAGGCCCCCGCTGTCATCGGATAATGAGACATGACCATTCACAAATTCCAGATGTCCAAAGTTTTCTCACATTACTTGTGAGATGTCGTTTTTTTTTTATAATCCTGGCTTACAAAAACGAAATGAGACAGCAAAAGCAAAATCACTTGCTGAGTAATCAGGAGAGGAACACATTGAAGTGTTTAAGGGAAGAAGTACCGATCTGAACAAACAAGGTTCTTTGGTGAGTGATGTTCAAAATGCGCAGCGGCTGCTTGGCACGTTGGATATATGATGAGGAGGACAAAGGGGAAAACATGGCTTTTCAGGCTTTGGTGGGCCTTTCAATTCAGTAACATGGCGATCTTGGACGTAACACCTGTGGCGCGACCGATGAACGTTGTGTAGCACTGCAGCCCTTAAATTGAATGGAGACGTAGCACGACTCGCCAGTGGCCACCACTGCAACCCCAGAATCACAAAAATATCCAACACTGTTTGATTCTTTGTCATTTGGGAGTCAAGGTCGCGACAGCTTGCGAGTCGAGCTGTGACCCTATTCAGTTCTATGGCCACAGCAATCCTTGGTTGCGTAACGGGTGTTGCAGCCAAGATGGCCATCCAGCCCCAGCCTTACAGGAAACACACGATTAATTAATCCTCTTACTGATTACCCTGCACTATGCGCCCGCACCGGGAAACTACGATTGGCTTGTGAATGCACTTTTCTATGCACAGTAAGGCTGGGACTACACGGTGACAGTTGTCGCACAACGTTTTATCGCAGAAAAGTCGCGTGACAATTTTTATAATGATAGCCAATGGTGTTGCACTGCGACATGCAACATGCTGCAACATGACTGTTGCAAAAAAAATTTGTGTGACTGTCGCAGCCGCTGTGTGACTGTTGCAGTGCGAAACCACTGAGTATCATTGCAGAAAATGTTGCAATGTAGTTGTACTCTTTCTTTCGTGCGACTTATTGTGTCGCCACGTGTCCCTAGACTAAGGATATGCAGCAGAGTGGCGTGCAGCAGAAAATCTGCAACATTTAGAGTGGCAGTAAACAGATGGGATTTTCAAAAACCTTATTCGCTAGTTGTAAAAAATTTCCGTAATGAATTCAGCACGTAACTTTTACCTTTTTGCAAATCAGCTGCCAAATCTGCAGCATATACACACTAAGGCCCTGATTTATCAAGGCTGGCGTGTGTTACATCGGCCTTGATGGGGCCTGCGCTGTCGGGGGAGGCATGTCGTTTATGGCGCACGCTTCCTTTGAATGGTGTGCTGTGTCATACTGCATACGTGGCCACCAACTGTGATCTACTGATCACCAGCAGAGACCTATATAAAAAGGGGATTGACCAGATGGAACAGCCCCTTAAAGAGGTATTCCTATCTTGGACAATGGGGGCATATCCCTAGGATATTCCCCCACTGTCTGATAGGCGCGGGTCCCACCTCTGGGGCACGCACATATCTCGTAAACGCAGCCTAAAACGAAGCCTGCAATGTGGTGGCCGACAGTGCCGGGTCCGACCACCACCAAGCATTCCTATTGGCCCGCCAGAAATAGCTGAGCGGCATGCTTGCCAATTTTCAGAATCTCCATAGAAATGAATGGGAGCGCACCGCACCACTTCCATTCACTTCTATGGGGCCGACGAAAATAGCTAAGCGGCACGCACGGCTATTTTCAGAATCTCTATAGAAATGAACTGGAAAGCACCGCACCACTTCCATTCACTGAGCCAGCACAATTTTTGGCTGCCCCAAAGAAATGAATGGAGGGTGGCCGTGCATACGCAGTGCGCCCGCCTTCACTTTGCCGGCTGCATTTACGAGATAGGCGCGGGTATGCGATATGCCCCCATTGTCTGACCCTTTAAGGACTCTTTCACACAAACGATACGGATCGTGTCAGGATCTGTACAAGGACAAACTGATGGTTCTGTGCGCAGGTTCTATCCGTATTGTCTGAGATTGCATTCAGGGTGTGCGTTTTTTCCATCTGGATCGTATCCGGATTCCATACATGTTTCACGCATGTAAAGAAAAACGGAAGAATAACAATCTACATCTTCTAGCAACCGTCAGTGAAAAACACATTGCATCCGGATGTCTTCCATTTTTCACACAAGCCTCATTCACTTCTATGAAGCCAGGGCTGCCTGAACAATATAGAACATGCTGCCATTTTTCCTGAACGCAGAGATGATGCGTGACATACGACGTGTACAGATCCACTGAAATGGATGGGTCAGGATTCAGTGCGGATGCTTTGTGTTCGCTACAGGCATCGCTTCTGGACGGAAAACTCACTTGTGGACCTTCATTACAAACTGCTAGCAATTCATTCATAACTTCTAGTAGGAATAATAGAAGAATAGCACAACATAGAGCCATAAGAATAGATTCTCCCGAATTATTATTACATGGGGAATGCAAGTAGTTGCTAAAGCAGACATGTCAGGGGAGGAGACGGCTCCTTGTTAAAGGGTCAATGCCATCATTATGAACACACAGAGCCGCTTTACCTCCAGTCTGGTCCGGTCCACTTCTTTGGGGAGCTTCACCCTCACTTGGTTTGTTACAATCAGCATTTCATAGGGATAGATCTAGGATGGAGAAACAGAGAGCAGAGAGCTCAGACATGTGTCCCCATGCCTTCAGATGTTAAGAAACGTAGACTTTACATACTTGAATCCATAATGTCACATAGAATGGTAAGGTCATAAGAAAAGCACAGACAGTGTAACCTTGTGCGGGAGAGGTGAATGGGTGCTGTCTAACTGCTCTGGTCTCACGCCTCTTACCTTGTACTCTGTGGGGAGAAAACACATGACAATTAATGGGGGTTATACACTCCAATCTATGATGTTACTTATGATAGCTCAATATATTCAACACATGGGTACGTATGTATATTGGTTGTGGACTTCACTGCATTTTGGTTGGGGTTAGAAGTTTCAGGCTACCTTACCATAATATAGAGACAGATTAACCATTCATTAAAGGACTATACCACACAGATGGTATTGCAGAATTACAGATTGAAAAAAAGAATATATATAGACAGGGAATTTGCACCCCTCTGGCCGAATTGAAAAGATTGCGTAGTTTAAATGGGTACTCAGAGAGGACAAATATGCTGTCTATATCCTATATGGTTAGAACTGTGCCTATCCTTGTTAGCGCACGTATGTACCAACTGCCAAGTTGCTTTAGTAAAGCTGACTTGTTTCACCCAAAACCAGGCTCATTATTGCGTGGCACCACCATCTGCACAAACCCACTGACACCAAGGGCACGCCACCTATTACCAGGCAGGAGACCTGAAACCAGGAGGTGCCCCAAGGTGAAGAAAGGGTGTGCCCCTCCCTTCGATGAGCAGCCAGGAGTGAAGACAGCCATTGTGAGTACTACTCATTTCTCTATCCTCTATGACAACTTCTACTGCAGTCCCTATAAGCAATGTTGGACAGGTTACCAGGAACCTGGCATAACCCAAAAAGCCATCCCCTCCATGCATGACACATTTGGTTCCACCTCCCTGTAAATCATGCTACTGAACTGCCTCTTCTCCTTCCCAAAAAAGAATCCAAGCTTATTCCTGCAGTTAGGGGGAGCTCACTGCATAAAGATTTGTAGAAGTCTCTTTGAGTTCAATATTAGCTGCATAAGTCTATATGCAGTTAGCTCCCCCTAGTGGTGACAGCAGTCAGCCAAAATTTTGTCATTGAATTTTATGACCTTGTGATGCAAAGAAGCGGATTTGGAGCTTTTTTGTACTACAAAATAAGGCTCTCAGAGCGAAGGATGGTAGGGTTTTCTATGTTTTGCCAGGGGGAACTGTGATTTCTGTGTTTGGGGCAGGTATGACGAAGAAAAGCCTGATGCTATGTTCACATGTTAAACTCTATGTTTATGAAAAGACATTACAAAAGTAAAGAGGAAATTACAATTTCAGGTACTGTTATAAGGTTGAACCTTAGTAAAAGTGAACCTTTCAGGAGGATTTAGGCCTCTAAATAGGGATGCCATCAGGCTGGTAAACCACCAGTCTAGCCAATATTCTCACCTGGAGTGAAGTGGCGGTATTAAACTTGTACTGGTGACATTAAAGGTGTTGTCCGGATTCAGGGCTGAATTTTATATCACTTCTTTTGTATTGATATAGTATGTATCAGAGGAGCATCGGAGTATTTCCTTGCTCCGACGCTCCCCTTTGCCTGGCTGCATAGTGCAGCAGGAGCCACTGTTTGTTATGAGCCGGTAAGTTTCCCTTCAGTAGCCAAAAAGGTATGATATACCTCCTTCCTACTAATGGCTCTATTTCAGGCTGTATAGCAGCTGCAGATACAAGCCAGGTCTTGATTTTAAGCTACGAAGCTTTAAAACAAGACCAGCATTGTGGTGGTAGAGTGGAGAGAGAACTTTTGGAAACCAGGTTGGGAGTTACCTGCAGATCTCACTCCCGACCTGCAGATATTACCTGCTATACAGTCTGAGATAGAACAGGTTGAAGTATCCTCCCCCCCCCCCCCCTCACTTCAGCTGGGGAAGAGGCACAGATCCTCCTGTCCCTGTGTAGCTATACAAGACCCAAGGGGGGTGTAAAATGAACTTCTTTGCATGTTATCAACCCCTTATCCCCCATCAATCCAAGAGCATATGGGGGTAGAAGTGCTCCAGAAAAGTGGAGCACTTGCTCTAAACTACCACTTTGCACCTATTTAGCCAGTTTATTGACGCCATGACCAAGATGTTTACCAGCATCCAGATCACAGCGTCCAGTAAGTGACTTTTTGAAGCCAGAATTCTGGAGTGCAGGGCTTGATAATTCCCCCCCATAAAGTACAGACACATATAGACAACAATAATAACATGAATTGGGTGAACCTGTACCTTTCATGCCCCAGCTGGAATCATCATCCAAATTGTACTGACCAAAGTTTGCAGCCTAGAGAATAGAATTGGTAAAGCTGAAACAATGTTCTTGTCATTCATTTCTAACAAATGCCTAACATCAAACTGAATATCTGGGGGACAGGCTGAAGGAATGTACCATGACTGCTGAAGGCAATGCTTCGTGTTACTCATTCCTCTGCTTTGTACTGTATATTTGTGCCGCTGTGCTATGAATTGTACACTGCATCGTGCATTTTCTTACATAAATGTGTCGTATTGTATTGATAAATGATCGGCTTCACCAGCCGGAACCCAGCGCTTTGTCGGGAAAACCATGGCCACTTCATGCTGATAATGGTGAGGGTCCCAGGAGTCAGAGGTCACCAATCAGTCATCGCTGGCATATCTAATTAACGCCTATCAAAGAGGCACCTTTTAATTCAAAGGGAATGTGTCATCAGAAAATGACATATTGTTTAAAATCATGTGCATATGTTAAATATAATTTTGAAGAATTTTAGGGGATGTTATTTTTAATTTTAGATGTCACTAGCTATATATAAAAAAAACTAATCCTGCAGTTTTCGCATTGGCCAATAAGCCCTAAAAATATGTTGAGACTTACTATTCTCTAGAAATCACTTCTCAGCAGTCCTCTCATTATCATCCCAGGCAGGTTTACAATGATAACATGTAGATAGACAGATAGATAAAGATAGATAGACAGACAGACCAATAGATAGATAGATGGATAGATAGATAGATAGATAGATAGATAGATATGAGATGATGGATAAAGATAGATAGATAGACAGATATGAGATGATAGATGGATAGATAGATGGATAGATAGATAGATAGTAAGAGATGATGGATAAAGATAGAAAGATAGATAGATAGATAGATAGATAGATAGATAGATAGATAGATAGACAGATAGCCCAGGATCAACTATTCAAAATAGGTGATGTCACAGCTCGTCTCCTTCCCCTCCCTGCACAATGACCTCTGAACATATCACAGAACAGGCTCACAACACTCTCCTTCAGAAGCTAATGTTTCATTGCAAACTGAAATCTGCCACATCTGTATATTCAGACCATACTGAGCTTTAGAATCGCAACTCAGGGATGACAGATTCCTATGAAAATGATCTAGCTTTCCGCTATACTGAGAAATAATACACAGTCATGGTCCATCAGAAAAGGAAGGATTTTTGTGAAATCATGTAACTAGGTAACCTGGCATAACTGTGAACACAACAGAAAAAGAACAGAAATAGTATTCTGCACTTACCCGATTTAGTCCGTTTTTACCATATCCAGGTAGGGATGCAGACTTGGAGTAAGGTAACCCTATATACCAAAACACAAGGAATAGGTTATATCCTAAACTGATGCATAAGAGACCCCAGGTTGTCAGGATGCCATCTTACATGTTCTATGTGCTTTAATCCACCCCAGTCTATATATTTAGAGCACTGTGCTACAATGCTTGAATTAACGTGCTTTGCATTGCATATGTACGTACTTTTTCATAACAGCGCACCATGTGGTTAGGCATGGTATTGCAAGGAAACTTTTTATATGAAAAAATAACATTATCGTGGTTTATGAATCCATTGAATCTGTATGTCTGCCTCGTGTTAATCTGAATCAGTTATCTGAATTTTCTCCACTAGAACAAAAATTCATGCATGTATAGGTACCATTCATCACTCATGTTTGTAAAAGGTAATCTGATTTTTACCTCCAGTAACTACACCAGGCTGCTTCAGTCACCTTAGAAGAACATAAAGCAACTTACGAGAGTACGACTCCCCTGGGTTTCTCCGGGAGGAATCTCTGTAGGTTGCAGAACTCAGGCAAAGCGATCGCGTGTCTGCCTCTGGCGAGTTACTCTGGCCGTCTATGTCAGCTTTGAGATTTAACCAGCTTGATTTAATCTGAGGGGACAATCCATGTCAATTAGAAGGAGCAGAATTGAATGATTTCACCTAGACATAAATGTAAAGCTGGCCAAACATTTCTGAAAGCGATCCCTCCTGATCCCATTATACACCTTGGCCGGGGAAAGGGAAGTGCTACTGTACATCTGGTGGTGGCTTATCTGTCCTGAGAACCAAAGGATCAGGTAAACTGAAAACCAACAGCCTGATCCTTGTTGGTCCTTGAACCCCATTTAGTTCAATGGTTAAACAGTGATGTTTGGTCTTTGGTCATGAGAACAAGTGTCACGGACAAGATCATCATGTAGCCCCAGGCTTATAATGTTACAGAATATGTGGCACAGATATCTCGTAACAATACTGTAATGACCATTAGAAATGGCGGGCCTATAGGCTTAGGGCTCCTTTTTGTCTCTCCGAGGTTTTTAAGACTAAAGTCTAAAGACTAAAGACTAAAATTCATAAGGTTATAAGTGGACTTTAATCAGAATTTCAGGGAAAATTCCTCGTGCTTCATGGCAACGAATCAATTTTCTCTAAAATGAGGGGGGGAAATCATACTGACCTCCTCCATTTGCACGTGAAGGGGCCACCTCCACCATCTTGATTGAAGATCATGCGTGAAATCCCATGCGCCGTGATGTATCATCACCACACTACCCGACATGATGTCATCACGTCACCGCGTGAGATTTCGAGTGGGCTCTTCAATCAAGATGGCTGCGGCAGACTCTTCACAATTAAATGGATAAGGTGAGTATTTTTTATTTTATTTTTTTCACCGAATTAACCCCTGAAAGCCCTCAATCTTCATCTCAGATGCTGCGATCCATGATGAACAGGGCATCTGAGGGGTTCAATGAACGGGGGGTGACGCAATTGCCGTTCTCCGTCATTGCAGCCCAGAAACGTAGGCCTCTAGGTTAAATTAGTAGCCAGGACACAACTATACCTTAAAACTGGTAAAATTTTACAATTTTACCTTCCTACTGTCGGGATCTATGTTGAGTTCTTCCCCCACAGATCTCCTTGAAGCTGAAACGAAAAATAAAATAAAAAGAACAATAAGTGAACAATAAAATTGAACTGCTTGAGCTCTGGGACTCCTACCCAGGATCTTTAAGTATTAAGCCTTTATTGCAATTAGCCAATTTTCGGAAACATGCGTTCATAGAAACACTAATTACTGTTGGGTGTCCTAATCGTGTTTCTGATCAACCAATAAATGACTAAATGCTCCTTTGTTGGGTGATTGCATCTTTTATCAGGATATAAGATAAAGTCCATGATTATCAGCAGCACATCTCCCTGTCTAATCAGCTGCTGATAACCAATAGAAATGAACGAGGGAAGGAGGATTGCGGTAGTAATCTTCCCTTCTCCTTATACTTTGAATTGGCCTCTGTAATAGGCCACTGCAAATGAGCACCTATCTCCATGTTTAACATTGATCTCCTCTCATCCTGCCTGAACATCAGGCAGTTTAATAAGGCCCTTAGGTTCCACTGATTGCCCAAATGATCCAGGATCGATCATACAGGAAGTTGACTGAAGCTGATCATACAGGAAGTTGACTGAAGCTGATCATACAGGAAGTTGACTGAAGCTGATCATACACGAAGTTGACTGAAGCTGATCATACAGGAAGTTGATCATACAAGAAGTTGATCATACAGGAAGTTGATCATACAGGAAGCTGATCATACAGGAAGCTGATCATACAGGAATTTGAGCATACAGGAAGTTGATCATACAGGAAGCTGATCATACAGGAAGTTGAGCATACAGGAAGTTGAGCATACAGGAAGTTGAGCATACAGGAAGTTGAGCATACAGGAAGTTGAGCATACAGGAAGTTGATCATACGTCAATGCTGATTTTTATGCCCATGTGAAAGATGGGGTCATCTACAAACGAGTCTGTGATCCCTGGGAATATTTACATGGGGAAATAATTGAGAATGAATGTGCACACAAAGGTTTGAAGACATGCTTGACGTCTGTTTAGGTTGTCTGGAGCGTAGCTGAAAAGCATGCTGATATGGTTTACCACAAACACACGTGCTTTTTGAAATCTGTGCAATAACAGATAAATCTGCAAAAACTGTGCAGACAAAACCTTGTGATAAAACCGCACGTCAGGGTGAAGTCCAGCTACTTCATGGCTTTCCAGGACTTTCACATTGATATCCTTTCCCTGGGATAGGCCATGAATATAAGCAGTGAGAGTTTGTATTAGCTTTCGTTCCTGATAAATGCCTAATCATCAGAGGAGGTGAGAGCTGCCTTTACATGCAGCAATCATCTGTGCTGTAAGGGGATAGACGATCGTTACTGATCCATGCTTCTGGAAGATGATGCTTCCACCTGACGACACACAGGGGAATAATCAGGAAGGAGCGTTCCTAGGAGCACTCCATCTTGGTAATTGCCCTGATGGTAAGACTATGGAAAGGAGCCTTTATAGATATCAGTGAGCCATATAGTAATTCAATATGAGGTGCGGGCCGAAGGTGCACATACTATTGGTACAACCAGTGCAGCTGTACACTAAGGGCCCTGCAGGCAAAAAAAAGGGCACCAAGGTTTGCTAGGCTCAAAATGAATGATGGAGTTTACATCATCAGATGAAGGATTGACTAGAGAGTCATTTATACTCCTGATAAACTAGGAGGCCTCTTGGGCAAGAGACTGCCCAGTGTAGAGGTATTAAGAGTTTGGCCGCCATAATGAGAAAAGAGGGTAAGTTATGTTTGGAGATGGAACAGGAGTTGTCAGGTAAGTTGAGGAGCACCAGGGTGGGGGTGAGAGTGAAGGAAGTATTAAAGGGCATTTCCACCATATATATATAGTGCAGAACCAAGTTCTGTGAGGCATCTCCAGCACTCCGCAGGTCTAGCAGGGAGTAGTCTTTTTACCATTGCAGCATGTATGTAGGTTTCAACGGAGCGTTCTTCTCCAAAATGTTATTGTGAATAAGAGAGATCATACCTTTGCGAGGTAAGGCAGTCATAGCCATTGTTTTCTACCATGTGGGAGCGTGATCAGCCACAACGTCCTGCAAAAATAGTCCGCTCAACATGCTGAAGTGGGAGGAGTGTACTGTAAGTGGGTCCAGTTCTTCGCTTTTGTATTTTTTTTTAGGTCAGATGACATAGGGATCCTCCTCCCCTGCAACAGGTCTCCCACTAGAATGTCTTCCAGCCCCGAGAGGTTGTAGGCGGGAAAGTATGACCTGCTATAACCTACGTAGCGTAGTCAGGGGCGGTCAGCAGAGCGGAAGCTAGTTGGCATCCTAACTTTTTGTCAATGGAAAACAGTAGTTCGGAGCGGAGTCTCAATTGGATTGCCTTATAATAAGCTTTAATGTCTTGGCAGGCAGTTCTTTGCCGGAAAAACCTGCCAGATTTCTTTGACACATGTGAGAAACTTATTTTAGTGGCAAAATGGATGATGCGTTGACCGATAGCGAGAATGAGGTTGGCACAAATTTTGGGGCACTATATGTATTGCACTATTTTGGGGGCACTATCTGTCTGACACTATTTTTGGGAGCATTCTATGTATGGCACCGTTTTCCAGGGAACCACACCGTGTATATACCGTATATGTCACTTTTTTGGTTCCATTATTTTTGGTGCCACTGTGTTAATTGGCGCTGTGTTTGAGGCACTATTTTTGGTGGCACCATATGTACAACATTATTTCAGGGGCACAGTGTCGAGACTTCATTTAGTCACGTAACCGAAGGAGTCTGTCTCAGATCGACACAGTGTCTAAGCCTCTCCCCTTTGGTGCTTCCCCTCACTGCCTGATTTAGAGTATCTATCCGCACCTAGCTGTGTCACATATGCTGCAATACCCTGTCCAGCTCATGGCATGTCCTCTCCACACCACTGGTGGTGGTCTAGCTTATCATTCTAGCCCTCACCTGCTTCATTTTGTTCTCTGTCACGTTGTTCACTTTCCCTTTCATCATTTGTCTGCAGCTGATGAAAGGGAGAGTGATCTGTCCCATACACCAGCTGTGAGCCAGGCAAAGTATAAACTCCTCCCTATTCACTCCGTCTATTCACTTCTTCCTTCCTATTAGGGCTCATGCACACGACCGTTGTTGTTTTGTGGACTGTTTTTCACGGATCCGTTGCTCCGCATCTGAGTTTTTTTTTCTCATTTTAGTCCTCTTCCGTTCTATTATTCCACAAAACATATCCGTATGGTTTCCTTATGCAATCCGTTTTTTGCGGATCGGAAACAGAAACAGTAACTTTAAAACCCCAGTATAGTTAGGCACTCCTTATCTGGTTTACGTTACAGAATAATACGGTGGTAGATACTTGTCAATAAAATATCACATTTAATAATAAAGAAAAAAGTATAAAAGAAAAAAATACAAAAAAAACAAAAAACAATCACCCAACACATATGAAATAGAATAAAATAAGATAATTTAAAGGTCCATGTGACCAGATGGATGTTGCAATGTTCAATCTTCAGATTGAGCTAGAATATATCATCGCATGTATGGGTCCACACTTTGACTTGAAAAAAGTCTCTAATGTTGCAGGGTCAAGATCGTTTGCGCTGGATGCATCCAGCGTCTCTAGTAGTAATCCAAGCTATTGGTAATTAGTTCAATATTATTGTACTTGATCGTACTTAAATGTTCGTACTTATTGTTGCGGCCCTGGACCTTGTATATTCGGAGTGGCAGTGGCGTCCCACGTCCAAACCCCGCGTTGTTTGGTTTCGGTTTGCTTTTAATTGGTCCCGTTGAATCTCGCGATACAATCTCCGCTGGTCTGGAGAATTTTAGATCGCTTGGATTTACTTATGCAATTTTCGTTGGGTCGAATTCTTATTTTTTCCTGCTGGCAGACTGCGTAGGTTTGTCGTTTGTCACATGGGTACTGTATGCTCCACTATGCGGTAACCAGACGCGTTTCGGGACTATTGTGTGTCTCGTCCCTTCCTCAGTGGTCCACTGAATCAAGTACAATAATATTGAACTAATTACCAATAGCTTGGATTACTACTAGAGACGCTGGATGCATCCAGCGCAAACGATCTTGACCCTGCAACATTAGAGACTTTTTTCAAGTCAAAGTGTGGACCCATACATGCGATGATATATTCTAGCTCAATCTGAAGATTGAACATTGCAACATCCATCTGGTCACATGGACGTTTAAATTATCTTATTTTATTCTGTTTTATTCTATTTCATATGTGTTGGGTGTTTGGTTTTTTTGTATTTTATACTTATTTCTTTATTATAAGTGTGATATTTTATTGACAAGTATCTACCACCGTATTATTCTTTAACGTAAACCAGATAAGGAGTGCCTAACTATACTGTGGTTTTAATGCTATTTTTGGTAAAGGGGAATTACTCAGCGTTCCTAGGAGCACTCCATCTTGGTAATTGCCCTGATGGTAAGACTATGGAAAGGAGCCTTTATAGATATCAGTGAGCCATATAGTAATTCAATATGAGGTGCGGGCCGAAGGTGCACATACTATTGGTACAACCAGTGCAGCTGTACACTGAGGGCCCTGCAGGCAAAAAAAAGGGCACCAAGGTTTGCTAGGCTCAAAATGAATGATGGAGTTTACATCATCAGATGAAGGATTGACTAGAGAGTCATTTATACTCCTGATAAACTAGGAGGCCTCTTGGGCAAGAGACTGCCCAGTGTAGAGGTATTAAGAGTTTGGCCGCCATAATGAGAAAAGAGGGTAAGTTATGTTTGGAGATGGAACAGGAGTTGTCAGGTAAGTTGAGGAGCACCAGGGTGGGGGTGAGAGTGAAGGAAGTATTAAAGGGCATTTCCACCATATATATATAGTGCAGAACCAAGTTCTGTGAGGCATCTCCAGCACTCCGCAGGTCTAGCAGGGAGTAGTCTGTGCAAGACGTTAGGGGTTCTGTACCACTTAGTGATAAGCTTATAGGAATTTTCCTGTATGTGGATGAACCTGGAGGTACAGTGTGAGCGTAATAAAATCTGGGAGACCTCGGACTCAGAGAAGGTCTTGCCGAGTTCTTTTTACCATTGCAGCATGTATGTAGGTTTCAACAGAGCGTTCTTCTCCAAAATGTTATTGTGAATAAGAGAGATCATACCTTTGCGAGGTAAGGCAGTCATAGCCATTGTTTTCTACCATGTGGGAGCGTGATCAGCCACAACGTCCTGCAATAACAGCCCGCTCAACATGCTGAAGTGGGAGGAGTGTACTGTAAGTGGGTCCAGTTCTTCGCTTTTGTAATTTTTTTTAGGTCAGATGACATAGGGATCCTCCTCCCCTGCAACAGGTCTCCCACTAGAATGCCTTCCAGCCCCGAGAGGTTGTAGGCGGGAAAGTATGACCTGCTATAACCTACGTAGCGTAGTCAGGGGCGGTCAGCAGAGCGGAAGCTAGTTGGCATCCTAACTTTTTGTCAATGGAAAACAGTAGTTCGGAGCGGAGTCTCAATTGGATTGCCTTATAATAAGCTTTAATGTCTTGGCAGGCAGTTCTTTGCCGGAAAAACCTGCCAGATTTCTTTGACACATGTGAGAAACTTATTTTAGTGGCAAAATGGATGATGCGTTGACCGATAGCGAGAATGAGGTTGGCACAAATTTTGAGGCACTATATGTATTGCACTATTTTGGGGGCACTATCTGTCTGACACTATTTTTGGGAGCATTCTATGTATGGCACCGTTTTCCAGGGAACCACACCGTGTATATACCGTATATGTCACTTTTTGGTTCCATTATTTTTGGTGCCACTGTGTTAGTGGCGCTGTGTTTGAGGCACTATTTTTGGTGGCACCATATGTACAACGTTATTTCAGGGGCACAGTGTCGAGACTTCATTTAGTCACGTAACCGAAGGAGTCTGTCTCAGATCGACACAGTGTCTAAGCCTCTCCCCTTTGGTGCTTCCCCTCACTGCCTGATTTAGAGTATCTATCCGCACCTAGCTGTGTCACATATGCTGCAATACCCTGTCCAGCTCATGGCATGTCCTCTCCACACCACTGGTGGTGGTCTAGCTTATCATTCTAGCCCTCACCTGCTTCATTTTGTTCTCTGTCACGTTGTTCACTTTCCCTTTCATCATTTGTCTGCAGCTGATGAAAGGGAGAGTGATCTGTCCCATACACCAGCTGTGAGCCAGGCAAAGTATAAACTCCTCCCTATTCACTCCGTCTATTCACTTCTTCCTTCCTATTAGGGCTCATGCACACGACCGTTGTTGTTTTGTGGACTGTTTTTCACGGATCCGTTGCTCCGCATCTGAGTTTTTTTTCTCATTTTAGTCCTCTTCCGTTCTATTATTCCACAAAACATATCCGTATGGTTTCCTTATGCAATCCGTTTTTTGCGGATCGGAAACAGAAACAGTAACTTTAAAACCCCAGTATAGTTAGGCACTCCTTATCTGGTTTACGTTACAGAATAATACGGTGGTAGATACTTGTCAATAAAATATCACATTTAATAATAAAGAAAAAAGTATAAAGAAAAAAATACAAAAAAAACAAAAAACAATCACCCAACACATATGAAATAGAATAAAATAAGATAATTTAAAGGTCCATGTGACCAGATGGATGTTGCAATGTTCAATCTTCAGATTGAGCTAGAATATATCATCGCATGTATGGGTCCACACTTTGACTTGAAAAAAGTCTCTAATGTTGCGGGGTTAAGATCGTTTGCGCTGGATGCATCCAGCGTCTCTAGTAGTAATCCAAGCTATTGGTAATTAGTTCAATATTATTGTACTTGATCGTACTTAAATGTTCGTACTTATTGTTGCGGCCCTGGACCTTGTATATTCGGAGTGGCAGTGGCGTCCCACGTCCAAACCCTGCGTTGTTTGGTTTCGGTTTGCTTTTAATTGGTCCCGTTGAATCTCGCGATACAATCTCCGCTGGTCTGGAGAATTTTAGATCGCTTGGATTTACTTATGCAATTTTCGTTGGGTCGAATTCTTATTTTTTTCCTGCTGGCAGACTGCGTAGGTTTGTCGTTTGTCACATGGGTACTGTATGCTCCACTATGCGGTAACCAGACGCGTTTCGGGACTATTGTGTGTCTCGTCCCTTCCTCAGTGGTCCACTGAATCAAGTACAATAATATTGAACTAATTACCAATAGCTTGGATTACTACTAGAGACGCTGGATGCATCCAGCGCAAACGATCTTGACCCTGCAACATTAGAGACTTTTTTCAAGTCAAAGTGTGGACCCATACATGCGATGATATATTCTAGCTCAATCTGAAGATTGAACATTGCAACATCCATCTGGTCACATGGACGTTTAAATTACCGTATTTTTCGCCCTATAAGACGCACCGGCCTATAAGACGCACCTGGGTTTTTGAGGAGAAAAATAAGAAAAAAAATATTTTTAACCAAAAGGTGTGCTTTTGAAGTAATGGTGGTCTGTGCATGACAGTATTATGGGGGGGGATCTGTGGATGGCACTGTTATGTGGGGGAGATGTGGATGGCACTGTGATGGGGGGATCTGTGGATAGCACTGTGATGGGGGGATCTGTGGATAGCACTGTGATGGGGGATCTGTGGATAGCACTGTGATGGGGGATCTGTGGATAGCACTGTGATGGGGGCATTTATGAATGACACTGTAATGGATTGGATCTGTGGATGACACATATATAGCATCTTATGCTATATGTGTCATCCACAGATCACCCAATACAGTGTCATCCACAGAATGCCCCCTTTTCTAAACTATCTGGCCCATGGCTGCTTAGGGGCGGAGCCTGGCAGCACATGGCGGGCGGCCCGCCGCTAACAGCGTGACTGCTTGTATAACATTTAAAATCTTTAATTATGTCCCCTTATTTCCTAAAAGCCTAGGACAGTAGCGCTCTGCTAACCTGCTATACCGATCCTCTAGCAGGCAGAGCGGTGCGGCGGCAGGCTGGTGTGTAACGTCCTCACTGGCGTCATCTGCCTGCTCCTTTCACTTTATGAATGAAGCAGGAGGAGCAGGCAGATGGCGTCAGTGAGGACGTTACACAGCAGCCTCGCCGCCGCTCTGCCTGCTAGAGGATCGTATAGCAGGTTAGCAGAGCGCTACGTCCTGAGCTTTAGGAAATAAGGGACATAATTAAAGATTTTAAATGTTATACAAGCAGTCATGCTGTGAGCGGCGGGCCGCCCGCCGCGTGTTGCCAGGCTCCGCCCCCTCCTCCTTCCATGCTGATACATCGCAGGCTGTGCGATGTATCGGCTTCAGCTATAGGAAAATGGTAGTATTCGCCATATAAGACGCACTGCCATTTTCCCCCCACTTTTGGGGGAAAAAAAGTGCGTCTTATATGGCGAAAAATACGGTATCTTATTTTATTCTGTTTTATTCTATTTCATATGTGTTGGGTGTTTGGTTTTTTTGTATTTTTTTCTTTTATACTTATTTCTTTATTATAAGTGTGATATTTTATTGACAAGTATCTACCACCGTATTATTCTTTAACGTAAACCAGATAAGGAGTGCCTAACTATACTGTGGTTTTAATGCTATTTTTGGTAAAGGGTGTAAGAGGGTGCAAGGTGTTGTTTTTGATAGCAGGTACGTGTCACCGAGGTTGCTGGCCTCGGTGAGGTAAGAGCCGGGGTTTTTGGTCTGCAGCAGCTAGTGCTGCTCTGTTAAATAGCATGGCTGCAAAGCCGATCCGGGCCGGCTCTTACTGGGAGCAGCTAAAGAGTAGGGTGGGTGGCTGCTCCCCACGGTCCAGTCCTGGTTTTGGGCTGGGTATAAAACACAGCCATCAGCTGTGTCTGGGGGGTGATTATCCTGGAGCCTGCTAACAGGGCTGAGGAGTTCTCTGTCCTGGAGGAAGGAGCTCAGCATGGTGGTGTTTCCCTGCAACCTGAAGGAGGAATCGCCTGCGGCTGAACCGACTGCTAGGTGTGAACCCGCACTTAAACCACCCAAGGTGACTGGACCCTGTGTTGGCCTGTTTTTGGTTTTGCCACATGATTTCTGTTGTGTGTGAACTGTCACCAAGAGACTGTTTTCATTTCTGGTGTGCAAGTGTGAATAAAACACTGTTTGATGCACAATCGGGACTCCTTGTTTTGCCTCTAAACTGCACCCGCACCGCTGTCTACCAGAGCGACTCCCCACATTTGGTGGAGGATGCGGGCATGCGCAGTGAGGCTGGCGTGAACGCCGAACTTTGTTTTTGCTGAGCAAAAGTGAATGTCCTATATTAAGCCGGCAAAGTTGCAGCCTGTGATCCCCGACAAAATGGAGGCGGCTGTGAAAGCCCTCATAGAGGCTAACGTGCAGCAGCGGGAGACCAACCAGCTACTGCTACAGCACGTGATGGCGTTGCAAGCGGCAGGAGCGTCCCACCGCGTCCACGATGCCCGGAAAGCTGTCCGTGCCGCGATCCCTAAGATGACCCCCTCGGATGATGTTGAGACCTATCTGGCGGTGTTCGAGAAGGTGGCCGTGAGGGAGAAATTACCCGAGAACAGTGGGCAGAGGTCGTCGCTCCGTTCCTGGCGTCTGGACCCCAGCAAGTTTTTTGATTTGGCAGACGACCAGGCTGCTGACTATTCCACGGTGAAGGGGGAGATCCTGGCCAGACTGGGGGTGAACGTGTTGGTCCGGGCTCAGCGTGTCCACCAGTGGGACTTTAACGTGGCTGAACCCGCCCGGCCGCAGTACTATGAGTTGCTGCACAGGTTGCAAAAATGGCTGCAGCCTGAGGTTCTGAGTCCGACTGCTATGCTGGACCGGCTGCTGGCTGACATGTTTTGGAGGGCCTTGCCTTACCCCCTTCAGCACTGGATCGGCCAGGTATCCCCCACCAATGCCCTTGAGATGGTCGACCTGGTGGAACGATATGAGGCCACCAGAAACCTGCAGGGGGGTTCTTTTGGGAGGGGGCCAGTCAAACCCCGGAAATCTCCACCCCAGTCCCGGCGGCCGGCCAAACCCGCCCGGGATGTACCTCTTGCAGACCCGGCCCCGATAGTCTGCTGGCAGTGTCGGGAGCCTGGACACATAAGGGCCAACTGTCCACAGTGGGGGGAACCCATGGAGACTAATTATGGGAACCGGGCTTCCATGTATGCCCGGAGACTGTGTGCGACCGGCATCCCCGAGACAATGGACAGTCGTCATCTGTGCCAGGTGCAAGTCGGGGATAACCTGGCAGTGGCGCTGTTGGACTCAGGGAGCCTGGTAACCCTGGTAAGTGCTGCCCTGGTACAGCCCACCCAGTATACGGGCCGGAAAGTGGGTGTGGTGTGCATACACGGAGACTTAAAGGACTATCCCACTGCTGAAATGTCTCTGTCCACGGCGGCCGGCACATGGACTTGTGAAGTGGCGATCTCCACAAAGCTGCCCTATGAACTAATAATTGGGAGAGACTTCCCTGGTTTTCCGTCACTGTGGCCGGAGATGAAAGTGACTAATAGCCCTGAGACAGGGGTAACCCTAGCAGAGTGGCCTGATACCCCTGGAAGGCCAGAACCCTGGGAGCCCGAGTCTGAAGGGCCTGCGGTAGGGGTGACCACCACTTCTGTGATAGAGGGGGAGACAACCCCACTGAGTGTAATGGTGGGAGACACGGAGGACTTGCCACCAGGTCCTGAGTTGGCAGACCTCCACGTCTCCGGAGATAATTTTAGGACTGCCCAACACCGGGACCAAACCCTCACCAGGGCCTGGGAGAATGTGCTGGAAATTGATGGTAAACCCCAGAAACCAGGGGCTGAATTAATGTTCCCACGATTTATTGTTCTGCAGGATATGTTGTATCGGGTGAACCAAATCCGAGGTGAACCTGTTGAACAGTTGGTGGTGCCCACAGCGTATCGCAAGCTTGTCATGGAGCTTGCCCACCAACATGTTCTTGGGGACACCTGGGGTGGCAGAAAACCCAGGACCGCATACTGCAGCGGTTTTATTGGCCCAGTGTGTTCAAGGAGGTAGAAAATTACTGTAAGTCCTGTCCAACCTGTCAGATAACTAGCCCCCAGCCACATTTCCGTAGTCCTCTGGTACCTCTGCCAATTATTGAAGTACCGTTTGAGCGAGTCGCTATGGATTTAATTGGGCCTGTACCAAAGTCTGCCAGGGGCCACCAACACATTCTGGTAGTTCTCGACTATGCCACTCGGTATCCGGAGGCGGTGCCTCTGCGACATACCTCAGCTAAGCTCATCGCCAAAGAGTTAATGGAAATGTTTTCCCGTGTGGGCCTGCCAAAAGAGGTTCTGACAGACCAAGGGACCCCTTTTATGTCCAAAGTAATGAGGGAACTGTGTAAATTGTTGCGTATAAAGCAGTTACGGACGTCCGTTTACCATCCACAAACAGACGGTCTTGTGGAGAGAGTTTAACCAAACTCTAAAAAATATGTTAAAGAGGGTGGTGTCTAGAGATGGGAAGGACTGGGACCTGCTTCTGCCCTATCTCATGTTCGCAGTGCGAGAGGTGCCCCAGGCCTCTACTGGGTTCTCGCCCTTCGAACTGCTTTATAGCAGACACCCTCGGGGCCTGTTGGATATCGCCAAGGAGCGTGGGAACAACAGCCTGTCCCCACAAAAGTGTCATTGAGTATGTCACCCAGATGCAGGAACGGATAGAAAGGGTGTTGCCGCTGGTCCGGGAGCATATGGAGGCAGCGCAACAAGCCCAGAGTAGGGTGTACAATCGTCAGGCTCGGAGTGCGGGGCTTCAATCCGGGAGATCGGGTTTTGGTTCTGGTACCCACCCTTGACAGCAAGTTCCTAGCCAGGTGGCAGGGCCCCTATGAGGTGATTGAGAAAGTAGGGAAGTAAATTACAAAGTACACCAGCCAGGGCGGCGCAAGCCGAGCAGGTGTACCACGTGAGTTTACTTAAGCCGTGGAAAGATAGGGACACAGCCGACTGACCACAGCCCCGGCCAGGGCTTCTAGGTGAAAAGGGTCCAGCCCCACAGTTCGAGGCCTGTGAAGCCGTAACCACGGTAAAATTGCAGACAGCCTGTCTTCCAAACAAGTTCAGGAAGTCAGGGAGTTCCTCAGTCGGAACACGGATGTGTTCTCGGACCTCCCTGGCCGCACGTCTCTCATCCAACATGACATCGTCACTGAGCCTCAGGCCAAGGTCCGGTTAAAACCATACCGGGTACCCGAGGCTCGGCGGCGGGCCATCGCGGAGGAAGTGCAGTTAATGTTGAAGCTCGATGTCATTGAGGAGTCGAAAAGTGAGTGGGCCAGTCCCATAGTCCTAATACCCAAGCCGGATGGGACGTTGCGGTTCTGCAACGACTTTCGCAAGTTAAATGAAGTGTCCAAGTTTGATGCGTATCCCATGCCCCGGGTAGACGAGCTTGTTGAGAGTTTAGGGCAAGCCCGTTATTTTTCTGTGCTGGACCTCACTAAAGGATACTGGCAGGTACCCTTAACGGAGGCGGCTAAGGAAAAAACCGCGTTTGTTACCCCGCAGGGCCTGTATCATTATAAGGTGTTACCCTTTGGCCTGCATGGCGCCCCCGCCACTTTCCAGAGGTTAATGGACATTGTGCTGCGACCTCATCGTCGGTACGCCTCGGCCTACTTAGATGATGTAGTCATCCACAGCACCGACTGGGAAAGCCATTTACCCAAGGTGCAGGCGGTAGTGGATGCCCTGAGGAAAGCCGGACTGACCGCTAACCCAAAGAAGTGCTCCATAGGGTTAGAGGAGACAAAATATCTGGGATATGTAATCGGGCGGGGAGTCATCAAACCTCAGGTAACCAAGGTAGAGGCCATTCGTAACTGGCCCCGACCGGTCACCACCAGGCAGGTAAAGTCGTTCCTGGGGATTGTAGGTTACTACATGAGGTTTGTGCCCCACTTTGCCACAATAGCAGCGCCATTGACAGACCTGTTGAAGGGGCGAAAGTCTGGGAGCGTTAGCTGGAGTGAGAAGTCGGAGGAGGCTTTCGCCGCGTTGAAGTCGGCCCTGTGTGGGTCCCCGGTTTTGGTGACACCCGACTTCAACAAGGAGTTTGTCGTACAGACCGACGCCTCGGAGGTAGGCCTCGGTGCGGTACTGTCGCAGGAGGTCAACGGGGAAGAACATCCCGTTGTCTTCCTGAGCCGTAAGCTCAGTCCCGCCGAGTCCAGGTATAGTATAGTGGAGAGGGAGTGCCTGGCTATCAAGTGGGCACTCGAATCTCTCCGCTACTACTTGCTAGGGAGGAGGTTCCGTCTGGTGACCGACCATTCCCCCTCAAATGGATGAGTCAGGCCAAGGAGAGGAATGCTCGGGTCACCAGGTGGTTCCTATCTCTTCAAAATTTCAAGTTTTCCGTGGAACACAGGGCAGGCCGCTTGCAGGGCAGCGCAGATGCCCTGTCCGCGTCCACTGCCTCACGTGTGTTCACCCCTCAGGGTTGAACAAAGGGGGTGTGTAAGAGGGTGCAAGGTGTTGTTTTGATAGCAGGTACGTGTCACCGAGGTTGCTGGCCTCGGTGAGGTGAAGCTCGAGGTTTTTGTCTGCAGCAGCTAGTGCTGTTTGACTCTTTTAAATAGCATGGCTGCAAAGCCGATCCGGGCCGGCTCTTACTGGGAGCAGCTAAAGAGTAGGGTGGGTGGCTGCTCCCCACGGTCCAGTCCTGGTTTTGGGCTGGGTATAAAACACAGCCATCAGCTGTGTCTGGGGGGTGATTATCCTGGAGCCTGCTAACAGGGCTGAGGAGTTCTCTGTCCTGGAGGAAGGAGCTCAGCATGGTGGTGTTTCCCTGCAACCTGAAGGAGGAATCGCCTGCGGCTGAACCGACTGCTAGGTGTGAACCCGCACTTAAACCACCCAAGGTGACTGGACCCTGTGTTGGCCTGTTTTTGGTTTTGCCACATGATTTCTGTTGTGTGTGAACTGTCACCAAGAGACTGTTTTCATTTCTGGTGTGCAAGTGTGAATAAAACACTGTTTGATGCACAATCGGGACTCCTTGTTTTGCCTCTAAACTGCACCCGCACCGCTGTCTACCAGAGCGACTCCCCACAAGGGGAATTACTCAAGTTAGAGCACCCACCCATCCCTATAATCAGTGGAGCCACACCATATCTACTAATTGGAAACAGTAACTTATTAATCACCAAACACATGAGCAATATGGGCTGGGCATAGCATTTCTACAGTATGGATCCCCAAATAACAGATGAAATACGGATGTGTTCCATGTGCGTTCCGTATTTTTTGCGGACCCATTGACTTGCATGGGGTCTCGGACCGGGATATGCAGACAAAAATAGGGCATGCACTACTTTTTTGCGGAACGGCCATGCGGACAAACGGAATGCACATGCAGTAACTTCCGTATTTTCTACAGCCCCATTGAAGTGAATAGTTTCGCATAAGGGCCGCACAAAAAACGGAACGGAAGCGGAAAGAAAATACGGTCGTGTGCATAAGCCCTTAATGTGACTCAAGAGAGCCGCACACAATCTGGCATATCCACCCACTAGAACACTGCCCTTGTTAATGAAACGTGCCACCAAACATTTTATCTGCCTTTTTGCAAATCCGTTTTTATTTTCTGATTACAGATTTTTGAATTTTATTTCCTGAACATGATTACGGGGGCGGCCATCTTGCCTGAGCTGTTCTTAACAGCATTTAGAAAGCATTGAGAAAACTGCTTTACGGCAGCCCCATGGGCCATAGACACAATGGACTGAAGGGGACCTCATTGACTTCTGTGGGAGAGTGTATTGGGCATGCTGTTATCTATACACATAGGTGATATCATTACAGGCAGGATTACAATGACAAATGAGAAGATAACTGCAGTAAAGTGATGTGAATAGGCCAAAAAGTGGCATCTATTGTTAGACATAGTGGCCGGTGCGAAAATGCAGGATTTTATGTTTTTTGTTTAAATATAGATATTGACATAGAAAATTAAAACTAACATGATCAAAAAAAATTTAAAATTATGTTTTAAACAATAGGTCATTTTCTGATGACACATTCCCTTTAAAATAGTATGGATAAGTATGGGTACACAAATTTTTATTTAGTTTCACCGAAATTGGGGTTTTACAAGAGTTTAGGCCTGCTGCACACGACCGTAGGTGTCCCGTTGCCATATTGTGGACTGCATATGCAGATCCGCAATACACGGGTACCGTTCCGTGTGCATTCTGCATCACGGATGCGGACCCATTCACTTCAATGGGTCCGAAAATCCAGAGATGCGGAACGATGCAGAACGGCCTCACAGAACGGGCTCACGGAACGGAACACTACGGAAGCACTATGGAGTGCTTCCGTGGGGTTTCGTCCTGTACTTCTGTTCCGCAAAAAGATAGAACATGTCCTATCTTTTTGTGTAACGGGCGGATCACGGACCCATTCAAGTGAATGGGTCTGCGACCCGCTGCAGCTGCCCCACGGTCAGTGTACGTGCATTGCAGCCCGCAAATTGCAGCCGGGGCGCATACGTTCGTGTGCAATAGGCCTAATATCCTTAGGACAGGTCGTCAATATTTGATTGGTGGGGGTCTGACTCCTGGCGCCCCCGCGTATCAACTTTTTGAAGAGGCTGCAGTGCTTGGTTGAACGCTCCTGCCTCGTACTAGCCCAGTGACATCACATTTTTTGGTCACAAGGCCTAGGTGGTGCAGCTCAGTCCCTGTTGAAAGGGGTAGAACCTCTTTAAACAGTGGATTGTTGGGGATGATGGGTGTCAATATGGGTGATCCTGAGGACTATCAATATTAAACATTATTCTGATGAGGAGCAGCACACCAAACAAAAAATCTAATTTTCTTCCACTTCCTTTCAAAGCCATCAGTACCGGGAACCCTGGCAGCCTGTATTCTGAAAGACACTAGTGACACTGACCCACGTTTACTGATGTGAGTGCACCTAGATTTTAGAGTAAACTGCGACAAAAAATGGTGTTGGCGCACCTAGGTTTAGAGAAAGTTTCTAAGTCTATCTCAAAAGGGGCGTGGCTTTGTTGGAAAGTGGGCATGGCCTAAGATGCAATACTTGCAATACTTTGTGCAAAAATTGCATCACGATTCTGTCTGTTCTATTATGCTATAAAATAGTGGTACATTAGGAAATTGCTGTACATGCAGGTTCAGGCACCTAGCTCTACTATATACGGAGCTGCCCTCTGCCAATAGAAGAGATCACCAGGATATAAATCTCAGTAAACCACTGAGGGGTGTATAGGTGCACCATCCTCTACAGAACTACATAGGTGAATCTGAGTCAGCCCTCCGTTGTTACACTGTTCTCAATTAGGCAGTCGATGATTCACGAGTGTCTACTTGTTTTACACGTAGAGATAACTAAAAGCAGCTTTTACTGGCAAACACCCACACCGATCAGCGAATGTGTCTTCTGGAAAACAGAAGATTTCATACTCTCCATAAACATCTTTGAATTTCCCTGCAGAGGTTAATGGTGCATTTCACATGTGGTGCGTGCAGTTCATGGACGAAGCTAATGAGAAAAACAGGAATGACGAGAGCTATGACCTTGTATATAGACTCATCCGTGACCTGCATTGTGACTGGCTACCTAGAGGTGGCACTAGAGAGGCAGTCTCTGCTAGTAGATGACCTTACCAATCCTCTGCCGCTGCTGTTTCCCCACTGCTCCGGTTCCTACTCCTCTCCGCTCCCTTGGGCACGAGAAGCATAGAAAATAAATTGCTTGGACTTTTCACATGCTGAAGTGGGTCATTACTGCATTTGATTGGGCAGTTCAAGTAATTTTGTATTGAACCTGAAAAGTGGAAGTGTAGAGTAGCGGTACAAGAGCAGTGGAGAAAAAGCAGTGGCAGGGGACCAAAGGTCAGAAATGATTGCTTGTTACTTGAAGTCATTTTGATCCCGTTTTTAAATATAATCACTGACCCAGAAAAAAACACTATACTATAATACTATACCCATTTTTTCACCCAGGCATCCCCACTAAGATGAGCATCGGAGCATGAAATGTTGAATGCTGAATCGCGCAGGGCAAAGGTATTTTCAGGAGATCTGGTGACGTACCGGGCTCTCCATAGGGCCGGTAGGTGGAGACTTCTTCCCAGCAGTAAGCTCGGTGACGTGACCGGCACTGATGGGTGGGCTTTAGCGCTGCCCTAGCCTGTAAAATTGATAGGGCAGCGCTAAAAACGGCCCATCAGGGCCACCTAGCAGTGTGTTATTGGAAATAAAAAAGCCTTGCCCTGCGTGATCCAGCGATGAGATGCTCCGATGCTATTATCAGGGGGAGCTGCCTGGGTGAAATTCTGGGTATGTCCGGGTTCAGCCGCCTTTAGAGGGGTTTTCCAGCTTATTGGGAAAAAGAATGCAAATTAGCTCACTTCCAGAAGGAAAGTAGTCTCGCTAGTGCCATCTATAGACTTACCTATTTAGAGGGGCTTTCCGGTAATAATTTTTTTAGCAAGTGCCCGTAGCCTGCCTATGCTCCACGCCATTCTGATCCTCTGTTATCTCCATCTTCTGGTCCCCACACTGTTTACATCTGGCGGTGCATGGTCACATGCACTGCTCCAGCCAATGACTGGCTTAACAAGTAGCATGTTAACGCTGAAGCCTGTCATTGGTTGGAGCTGTGCATGTGACCATGCTCATGTACCACCAGAAGTAAACAGCCCGAGGACAAGAAGATGGGCACAGCAGAGACAGTGTCCAAGGGGCAGCTAAGTATGAATCTTCTGTTTAAGGGGGCACTTGCTAAAAAAATCATTATTCCTGGAAAAATCCTTTAAATAGGTAAATATATAGATGGCGCTAGAGAGACTGTTTTCTTCCTTCTAGAGTAGAGCTAATTTGCATACTTTTTTCCCAGGAAGCACTGCCTGTAGGATTCCCTACACTGGCTGGATCTCCACAGGGCAAATCAGTTCCTACTAAGATCTACTGCTCTCAAAGTCACACGTTCTCGCAAGTTGATTCCAGGTAAACCTTCACAGGTTTGTGAAAAATTAGAGCAGAAAATCAATTTCTGCAAATAAAACAATGGGTTTTTTTTTCATCCAAAAATTTAAACTCCCTTTTTAGTAGATCCCATTGATCGAAATCATTCAGAAAAGACTGAAAGGGCTGCATGGATGGGTCTGTGGAGAGAGACTACAGTCATCCAAGGACCCTTGGGTCAGAAGAAGCAAACAGATCCCTCTGCTATATATAAAAAGTATTATAAATGATGTGTAATAGTAGGGGGCTCTTTTATAGATGCACTAGACTTATGGAAGCACTGCAGCCAATATCACGAGGACTCTGTGGTTAATATGACGAGAACCAATGTGGCCAGTGCCAGTCAGGGCTTCCTGGTGACAGATCCAGCAGTAGTGGCCGTAGTCAGGATGCTGATGGAGCTGTAGAGATGGCCATGCACGTCTATTATATACTCCAAAAACTGCGTCTGTTTTATAGTTTCTTTTTTTCATTGTTTGTGTTGTTTTTTTTTTACATATGTCTCCCAAAGAGGTTGTAACTATACTCCTGAGGATAATACAACCTCTTTGGGAGACATATGTAAAAAAAAACAACACTTGCTTCCGTTTTGTTCCTATTTATTGTCAATGGGGACAAAACGGAACTGAACAGAACGGAGTGCACCAGAATGTATTCCGTTCCGTTTGGTTGCGTTCTCACACCGGAGAGCAAATTGCAGCATGCTGTCCTGGGATGCGGAGCAAGACGGATCCGTCATGACCCACAATGCAAGTCAGTGGGGACGGATCCTGACACAATAGAAAACGGATCCGTCTTGGCTATGTTAAATATAATACAACCGGATCTGTTCATAACGGATGCAGACGGTTGTATTATCAGTAACCAAAGCGTTTTCACTGATCTATGACGGATCCAGCAAAAACGCTAGTGTGAAAGTAGCCTAAAACAGGCAAAAAAAAACAACATAAAAAAAAAAACTAATAAACCATAGCGGTTTTGTGGAAGACATTTTTATAGCTTTTAAACTATAGGGACAGAAGTATAAAATGAAATTAAATCCCACCAGCAGAGGGCAGCAATATGTTTTAGTTCCTAGCCATTTAATATTTATTTTGTGTTTATTCTATCTATCTATCTATCTATCTATCTATCTATCTATCCATCTATCTCTCTCATATCTAATATCTATCTATCTATCTATCTCTCTCATATCTAATATCTATCTATCTAATATCTATCTCTATCTCATATCTATTATCTATCTATCTATCTATCCATCTAATATTTATCTATCTCATATCTATTATCTATCTATCTATCTATCTATCTATCTATCTATCTCCTATCTATCTATCTATCTATCTATCTCCTATCTATCTATCTATCTATCTATCTATCTATCTATCTATCTATCTATCTATCTATCTATCTATCTATCTATCTATCTATCTATCTATCTATCTATCTATCTATCTATCTATCTCTCTCATTGTATTGTAACAGCCTGAGGCTGCTAATAAGCAAGAAGGAAAAATATTACAATAAAAGCATAGAAACAACCTACATATCACACAAATATGAAAATGTAATGGACAGAACAGCTAATAAAATAGTGAGGCCCATTAACCCTTCACATGTGCTAAGGGTGTCTGGTTACTCAGGACAAAAATACTCTGGTTGGTAAAGGGAACCCAGCACCGCCCTGCATCCTCCGAATCTCCTCCTTGCTCCCTGACGTCACGAAGCTAGAGCACCGTTATCCCACGATGCGCGAGCTAGCGCACGCGCAGTGTCGACTTGGTGTTCCTTCCCTATGCTGGCATCAGCCTCAGGGAACAAACTGTGCATGCACTAGCTCGCGCATCGCAAGATTTCGGCGCTCTAGCTTTGTGACGTCGGGGAGCAAGGAGGAGATTCGGAGGATGCGGGCGGTGCTGGGCTCCTTCGCTGGATTCATCTCTCAAGCAGGACTCATCTCAGGGTCAGGACTCATCGAAGGTTAACGTGCATATCTTTAAAATCGTTTTTTTGACACAATAAAAGCACAGAGCTATGGGGACTGGATATTGCGGATGTGCTAGCTGCCATCTAGCAACCCATGTCCTCATCTCTATACACTAAATCCCGGTGACAGGTTCCCTTTAAGAGGATAAGTATTAAATGTCACAGTATGGACAGCAGTCTATGCACATGAGGTACCATCAGCTATGCGTTCATTCGGCTGACGGTATCCCTTCCCACTCCCCCTGTGGATAAGCGGTAGTCCAGGCAGGTTGATTTGTGGGGGTCCGGAGTTAAGCCCCCTATGATGTTCCTTTCTGATGGATATGTTGGATATCTCTATGACTGATTAGTAAATGACTGTAAAAAAAACTGGAATTGGTCGACATGCAGAAGACAAAAAGTAGCAGCAAGCGGAAAGCAAAACTGTACCATGCTGTCTGTAGATAGGGGGTTTCCTATAGATGTTATCTTTAACTCCAATGTCTACAGGAGAGAAAAGGAAAGAGTAAAAGGGATGAGAAGTCACGGCCTGCAAATCATATATCTTTAAAGGGAATGTCCAGAACTGGAGAAAAAGGTCTATTCCCAGAAACAGCGCCACTCCTGTGCAGGGGATGTGTCTGGTATTACAGCTAACCCGCAATACCACACGCAGCCCACAGACAAGAGTGCCACTGGTTTTGGGGAAAAAAAGACCCTTCTTTCTGACCCTGAACCATCCCTTTAATTCAAGAAAAGAAAGCGTGACATCATTTGTTTTTCGTGTTAAAGGGGAAATCCACTAAATGTGAATAATAAATGACCCTCACCAATTCCTCATATAAAGGGCAGGGGCAGAGTTAGTGGCCAGCACCAGTCCGAAGCCAAGCCCCACTTGGCCCATGATATGGGTAATGCCCAATGCTTGTCATGGGGCCACAAACACAGAGGATGTCCACAGTTGTTATGGCCCAGCGGCCCCCTCCCTAGGCGGGAATTGATGAAAGTCCCTGCTGGATTTAGATGGAGCCCCCTTTAACGTACACCAGTCTAGTCCACAGAGCGCAGGCAGCCATGTTGTGGTCCCAAAGAATATATAGGACAAGGTTGGTTAATATTTCACCAGGAATCCATGACGTGGCTCCAGAATTTCCAATTACACGTCATGGGTTACCAGTGAATTGATAGGCTACATTGCTTTTAATATTTCAAAATGGCCGCCCCCGCCGACGGTGAGAGACAGATTCCCTATAGGAGTATGTTAGTACATGAAGCAAGCATGAGAAGTCAAGAGAGCACAGGAGGATTAAATAGATCTTAAAGGAAAGCTATTATCAAAAGACATCACATATGGTTAAAGGGGCTGTCCATTCTGATGACCCCAGACCAGACGCCCTATTAGACTACTGTTTTAGGCAAATCCACCAGAAATCTGAATTTCTACTGCAGATGATCCACCTGATCCCTACTACAGTTCAATGGAGAAGATCCGTAGCGCGTCTTATACAATTATATATATATATAAAATATGGGGTATATGAACTGTAGACAAATTATCCATAGCTTGACTCTGACAAGATCCTCGGGGGCCATACCTGCCTTAGGAATATGCAGGAACCCCCCCTGAGGGGAGACTATGCGCATTACATTTTAACTGTGCCTAAGCAGAGGGTTTGGAGCTCTGTATGAAAAAAGCACAGCTCTGACCGCTATAAAAATACGTTGAAAATGAATCAGCACAGAACGAAAATTTGCTTGTTTTAATGAGAACTCATCTGACATGTCTGTTTTAGTTCTAAACAACTATTATGGAACATCTATTCTTATGATGCTATGTTGTACCATTCTTCTATTATTCCTACTTGAAGTTTATGAATGAGGTCCAGCTGGGTGTAACCAGTTGGTGGTGAGTCCCTGCTCAGTCTGACACTGGCAGCACTGATTGAGGAGTGTCAGGGACCCCCCCCCCCCCAACTGATGACTCCCAGTTGGACCTTTATTGTAGACTGTTGGTCAATCATTCATAAATTTCTAATAGGGATAATAGAGGAAGAGCGCAACATAGAGCCATAAAATTAGATGCTCCAGAATTGTTATTACATGGGGAATGTAGGTAGCTACTGAAACAGACGTGACAGGAGAGGAGACAGATGCTCTTTAAAGGATAAAGGGGTTTCCGAGAGTTCTTTACTGATCAGTGGGGGTCCGACACCTGAGATTCCCGCCGATCAACTGTTTAGAGAAGGAAGCGGCGCTCCTGTGAATGCCACAGCCTTCTCTCAGCTCGCCAAGCACAACGCCGTACATCGTATATTGTATGTGTTGGTATCTCATTCACTTCAATGGGGCTGAGCTGTGCTTAGGTCATGTGACTGATGAACGTGACGTCACTGGCCTAGGGAAAGCTGAGAGAAGGCCATGGCGCTACTGCAAGTGACGCTGCTTTCTCAAACAGCTGATCGGTGGGGGTCAGGAGTGTCGGACCCCCACCGATCAGTTACTGCCGCTAGGTCATCTGTAAAAACACTTTAAAAAAATCACTTTTAGGCAAAAATGCAAGAGGTATTGAGTAGTATTCTGTATATGCAATGTCAAATTTGCTCTCGAAAGAAAAAAAACACAAAAATACACTCCAGACTTCTACAAATACAGGTATTTTGATAATAGCTTAATTAAACTAGACAGGATCATATTAAGGAAGAAATGAAAAAAAAAAAAAAAAAATACCCAAAAAATATAACTTTGTATATGTGCATAGTAAAAGCAACAAAAATAGTAACAATAAAAATAACACAAAAAACACACAAAATGAAATATTAAAAAAGCACTAGTTTTAGTATCAACGCTATTGTTTCACCAAATATCTGACTTGACATGTTTGAAGTTTTCATCAGTAGGGGTCCAGAGGCTACGCCCCCCACTGATCGCTGGCGTGAAGAAGCACAAGCTCTTAGCTAACATCGGCATTGCTCGGCTCCACCCTGAGATGGGGAGAAGCTGTGAATAGGGGGACATTTAAAATGCTATTACGCCATAATCATTGCAAATTTTGTTGCACCCCATATTTCTGGCAAAATTTGCAACTTTCACCCCCTTCTCGCCACTTTTTTCAAGTGGCGAGAAAAGGGGGGCGTGATGGAAGGAGGTGATGCCAGCAAGAACACTGGCGTGAACAAAGACAGAAATCTACAGCAGCCAGGAGGCCGTAGATTTTAGTCTGTCGAGCGGCAAGTGGGAAAATGCACTAAATCTAGAGGCCTCTGCATAAAATTGTTGCAGCCTTTGCCGGTGCAGGGGGAATTAAGCCGATACACCCTTTAGCTCAGCACTTCTGTTCCCTCGTTCCAGCGATTGGTGGGGATTAGCAATGAGCGAATGATTCAAAAGTTCTACAAAAAAATTTGCTTAGTGACGAATTACTTTGCCACAAAGTGCATTTCTTTGTAAGTAGTAGGTGCAATGACAGGGAGTGGCGATTGCACTGCCCCCCTGTCATGGAACCCCTCAGATGCAGCGTTCATCGCTGATCTTATATAAATAGTGTAAAAAAAAATATATAAAAATAAAAATTATACTTACCTGATCCATTTGCTCACGACGGGCCGGCCGCTACCATCTTGCTTGAAGATCTGGCACGTAATCCCGTGGTGATGTCATACGTTATCGCGCACGGGATTTCTTCCGAGATCTTCAATCAAGATGGCAGCTGGCCCGTCGCGAGCAAATGGATCAGGTAAGTATGATTTTTTTCTCAATTTTTTACACTCTTTCAGGTTAAATCGATTCGCTACCACGAAGCACGAGAAACTTCGGCTTCACGGGGAATGGAATTTATCCTGAAATTCGTATCGAAGTCCACACGCTCGACACTAGTGGGGATCTTAAAACCTGGATATAAACTTCTCACATGTTCTAATCAAGTTCTGTGCACAGATCCGAATTCCTGGTTAGTGATCACAGGGTAAACCTGAGCTCGTGCCTACCTGGGATATGGAAATGTCTAGGCGCCTGTTGATAAGAAGAAGACGACGTAGATTTGGTGTCTGAGCACATGGATAAGCTCGGAGTGCTCCGGCCACTTTCACTGCCTCCAATGGGAAAAGCAAAAATAGGAAATAAAACCAAAGGTCGAGAACTGGTGAAATCATGGTGATCTTCTCTTCACGACACAGAATGGATGGAAAACCGAAGACAAACACAAACTCTCCAGACTAAGGACTATGCTTCTGGATATGGACCAAACAACCCAAAAAATCCCTTTGGTTCTTTGTATAACACATTTTTAGATTTTATTAGATCATTTTGCATTGAAGTTTTGTTTGTTTTTTGCTAACACCAAAGGTAGATCCTCAAGGGAGAAAAAGTATGAAGATAGATTAGAACATCTCATTTTCATTTTGTGTCCACCTCTTGTCTTAAATAAAAGGGCACGTAGAACGTAGTGGCCAACATCTGACCTTCCACTTATTTAGCTGTTTATGTCATGAATTGACGAATGCCCCTCTGCTCACTGCCCTCACTGCATACAGCTCGGGGAAGAGGTGCTATAACCTATGGATGGTGGTGACAAGTTCATCCGATACTCCTACCTGTGGTCCCTGAATCAGCCAAAACCCCTATTAGGAAGTTCCCAATTGCCTCGCGTCAGAAGGGAAAACTTTTCTCCCAACTCCAGTTATCATATAGCAATTACAGTAAGGTAAGGTCCACACTTGGCGGGAATATTATACTATAAATATGGAGTGAATTTGCAGCAAAATGCCTGTCTACAGCTCCTATGTGTTTCCATGGTAACAGACTACAATCCAACCCTGTGTAGTCTGATCTTGCAGTCATAGCCCCATCTGTCCCCTTATTCCTATTAAGTTACCTTTGGCAAGGTACAAGAAATTGGATACAAATGGGGCTTGATGGCAGGGACAGCTCGGTTTATAGTGTGTTACCATGGAAACGCATAGGTCTGCATAGGAACTGTAGACAGAAAACGGCAGAATTAATAATTAAATTATTTGCAAATTTGGGTAGAACTGATATAGTACCATTTCAGTGCTGTGATGACCTGGCCACTGACCAGCACCTTCCCCATCTTTGGTTATCTGCTCTTACATACAGGATCAGTGCTACATGACTAGACCTTAACAACAGGGGCAATAGACATTTCTTCCTAGCACCCTGATTATATGGACTACTTAGTCTCCTGTCTGCAGTCCTCCAGACCAGTTTATTTTTCATCTGCAAGGACTAATTGCCTACATGAATGCCTCCCCAACGTCCCTTGGCATGTGCCCAATCATGGGCATAACTACCAGGGTAGCAGGATAAAGCTACTCTGAGGCCCAACAACTAAGGGGGACCATGTTCACCCAAAAGGTGCAGGTAGTGGTGAAAGGCATCTAAGGTGACGTAGAAAATTGAATATGTCCCCATGCTAAAAGTTACTATCGATTCCCTTGGTAAACCTTGCTGTGTTTATTATCCCTGTACTGTCCCATCACTGTGTTTATTATCTGTGTACTGTGACATCACTGTGTTTATTATCCCTGTACTGTGACATCACTGTGTTTATTATCTCTGTACTGTGACATCACTGTGTCTATTATCCCTGTACTGTGACATCACTGTGTTTATTATCTCTGTACTGTGACATCACTGTGTTTATTATCCCTGTACTGTGACATCACTGTGTCTATTATCCCTGTAATGTGACAACACTGTGTTTATTATCTCTGTACTGTGACATCACTGTGTTTATTATCCCTGTACTGTGACATCACTGTGTTTATTATCTCTGTACTGTGACATCACTGTGTTTATTATCCCTGTACTGTGACATCACTGTGTTTATTATCCCTGTACTGTGACATCACTGTGTTTATTATTCCTGTACTGTGACATCACTGTGTTTATTATCCCTGTACTATGGCATCACTGTGTTTATTATCCCTGTACTGTGACATAACTGTGTGTATTATCTCTGTACTGTGACATCACTGTGTGTATTATCCCTGTACTGTGACATCACTGTGTTTATTATCCCTGTACTGTGACATCACTGTGTTTATTATCCGTGTACTGTGACATCACTGTGTTTATTATCCCTGTACTGTGACATCACTGTGTTTATTATCCCTGTACTGTGACATCACTGTGTTTATTATCCCTGTACTGTGACATCACTGTGTTTATTATCCCTGTACTGTGATATCACTGTGTGTATTACCCCTGCACTGTGACATCACTGTGTTTATTATCCCTGTACTGTGACATCACTGTGTTTATTATCCCTGTACTGTGACATCACTGTGTTTATTATCCGTGTACTGTGACATCACTGTGATTATTATCCCTGTACTGTGACATCACTGTGTTTATTATCTCTATACTGTGACATCACTGTGAACTGTGTTTATTATTCCTGTACTGTGACATCACTGTGTTTATTATCCCTGTATTGTGACATCACTGTGTTTATTATCCCTGTACTGTGACATCACTGTGTTTATTATCCCTGTACTGTGACATCACTGTGTTTATTATCCCTGTACTGTGACATCACTGTGTGTATTATCCCTGCACTGTGACATCACTGTGTTTATTATCCCTGTACTGTGACATCACTGTGTTTATTATCCCTGTACTGTGACATCACTGTGTTTATTATCCGTGTACTGTGACATCACTGTGTTTATTATCCCTGTACTGTGACATCACTGTGTTCATTATCTCTGTACTGTGACATCACTGTGTTTATTATCCGTGTACTGTGACATCACTGTGTTTATTATCCCTGTACTGTGACATCACTGTGTTTATTATCCCTGTACTGTGACATCACTGTGTTTATTATTCCTGTACTGTGACATCACTGTGTTTATTATCCCTGTACTATGGCATCACTGTGTTTATTATCCCTGTACTGTGACATCACTGTGTGTATTATCTCTGTACTGTGACATCACTGTGTGTATTATCCCTGTACTGTGACATCACTGTGTTTATTATCCCTGTACTGTGACATCACTGTGTTTATTATCCGTGTACTGTGACATCACTGTGTTTATTATCCCTGTACTGTGACATCACTGTGTTTATTATCCCTGTACTGTGACATCACTGTGTTTATTATCCCTGTACTGTGACATCACTGTGTTTATTATCCCTGTACTGTGACATCACTGTGTGTATTATCCCTGCACTGTGACATCACTGTGTTTATTATCCCTGTACTGTGACATCACTGTGTTTATTATCCCTGTACTGTGACATCACTGTGTTTATTATCCCTGTACTGTGACATCACTGTGTTTATTATCCCTGTACTGTGACATCACTGTGTTTATTATCTCTATACTGTGACATCACTGTGAACTGTGTTTATTATTCCTGTACTGTGACATCACTGTGTTTATTATCCCTGTATTGTGACATCACTGTGTTTATTATCCCTGTACTGTGACATCACTGTGTTTATTATCCCTGTACTGTGACATCACTGTGTGTATTATCCCTGCACTGTGACATCACTGTGTTTATTATCCCTGTACTGTGACATCACTGTGTTTATTATCCCTGTACTGTGACATCACTGTGTTTATTATCCGTGTACTGTGACATCACTGTGTTTATTATCCCTGTACTGTGACATCACTGTGTTTATTATCTCTATGCTGTGACATCACTGTGAACATTATCCCTGTACTGTGACATCACTGTGTGTATTATCCCTGTACTGTGACATCACTGTGTGTATTATCCCTGTACTGTGACATCACTGTGTTTATTATCCCTGTACTGTGACATCACTGTGTTTATTATCTCTGTACTGTGACATCACCGTGTTTATTATCCGTGTACTGTGAAATCACTGTGTTTATTATCCCTGTACTGTGACATCACTGTGTTTATTATCCCTGTACTGTGACATCACTGTGTTTATTATCCCTGTACTGTGACATCACTGTGTTTATTATTCCTGTACTGTGACATCACTGTGTTTATTATCCCTGTACTATGGCATCACTGTGTTTATTATCCCTGTACTGTGACATCACTGTGTGTATTATCTCTGTACTGTGACATCACTGTGTGTATTATCCCTGTACTGTGACATCACTGTGTTTATTCTCCCTGTACTGTGACATCACTGTGTTTATTATCCGTGTACTGTGACATCACTGTGTTTATTATCCCTGTACTGTGACATCACTGTGTTTATTATCTCTGTACTGTGACATCACTGTGTTTATTATCTCTGTACTGTGACATCACTGTGTTTATTATCCCTGTACTGTGACATCACTGTGTTTATTATCCCTGTACTGTGACATCACTGTGTTTATTATCTCTGTACTGTGACATCACTGTGTTTATTATCCGTGTACTGTGACATCACTGTGTTTATTAACCCTGTACTGTGACATCACTGTGTTTATTATCCCTGTACTGTGACATCACTGTGTCTATTATCCCTGTACTGTGACATCACTGTGTTTATTATCCCTGTACTGTGACATCACTGTGTCTATTATCCCTGTACTGTGACATCACTGTGTTTATTATCCCTGTACTGTGACATCACTGTGTTTATTATCTCTGTACTGTGACATCACTGTGTTTATTATCCGTGTACTGTGACATCACTGTGTTTATTATCCCTGTACTGTGACATCACTGTGTTTATTATCCCTGTACTGTGACATCACTGTGTTTATTATCCCTGTACTGTGACATCACTGTGTTTATTATCCCTGTACTGTGACATCACTGTGTTTATTATCCCTGTACTGTGACATCACTGTGTTTATTATCCCTGTACTGTGACATCACTGTGTGTATTATCCCTGTACTGTGACATCACTGTGTTTATTATCCCTGTACTGTGACATCACTGTGTTTATTATCCGTGTACTGTGACATCACTGTGTTTATTATCCCTGTACTGTGACATCACTGTGTTTATTATCCCTGTACTGTGACATCACTGTGTTTATTATCCCTGTACTGTGACATCACTGTGTTTATTATCCCTGTACTGTGACATCACTGTGTGTATTAGCCCTGCACTGTGACATCACTGTGTTTATTATCCCTGTACTGTGACATCACTGTGTTTATTATCCCTGTACTGTGACATCACTGTGTTTATTATCCCTGTACTGTGACATCACTGTGTTTATTATCCCTGTACTGTGACATCACTGTGTTTATTATCCCTGTACTGTGACATCACTGTGTTTATTATCCCTGTACTGTGACATCACTGTGTTTATTATCCCTGTACTGTGACATCACTGTGTTTATTATCCGTGTACTGTGACATCACTGTGTTTATTATCTCTATACTGTGACATCACTGTGAACTGTGTTTATTATTCCTGTACTGTGACATCACTGTGTTTATTATCCCTGTATTGTGACATCACTGTGTTTATTATCCCTGTACTGTGACATCACTTTGTTTATTATCCCTGTACTGTGACATCACTGTGTTTATTATCCGTGTACTGTGACATCACTGTGTTTATTATCCCTGTACTGTGACATCACTGTGTTTATTATCTCTATGCTGTGACATCACTGTGTTTATTACCCCTGTACTGTGACATCACTGTGTTTATCTCTGTACTGTGACATCACTGTGTTTATTATCCCTGTACTGTGACATCACTGTGTGCATTATCCCTGTACTGTGACATCACTGTGTCTATTATCCCTGTACTGTGACATCACTGTGTGCATTCTCCTACTATTATTACATCATTGACTGCATTGTCCTACCATAATTACACAGCAGTGTTCATTATCCCACTATTACACAAGTGTTTGCATCTCCCACTATTATCACATCAATGTGTGCATCATCCCACTTCTGTGACATTAGTGTGGGCATTAGGAAAACCAATCATAAGGTTTTCTGAACTCATAGCGGAAAGTGGCCATCGTTGACTGGGGCTCCATTCCAAGTTTCGCTATGGTGCCTTATAGAATGTGTCGGCAGATAAGAACCATTTGGCCCATCTAGTCTGCCCAATATACTGAATACTATGAATAGCCCCAGGCCCTATCTTATATGAAGGATGGCCTTATGCCTATCCCATGCATGCTTAAACTCCTTCACTGTATTTGCAGCTACCACTTCTGCAGGAAGGCTATTCCATGCGTCCACTACTCTCTCAGTAAAGTAATACTTCCTGATATTACTTTTAAACCTTTGCCCCTCTAATTTAAAACTATGTCCTCTTGTAGCAGTTTTTCTTCTTTTAAATATTCTCTCCTCTTTTACCGTGATGCTTCCCTTTATGTATTTAAAAGTTTCTATCATATCTCCTCTGTCTCTTCTTACTTCCAAGCTATACATGTTAAGGTCCTTTAACCTTTCCTTATGATTATTTTTTACAGAACCGAGTGCCCATCAAAGATAAAGGGAGCCTGTCTGCACATATTACCCTTCTAAACCATTCCAACCCCTAGACAGGTGCCATGAGAGTTTAAACATGTCTATGCTGCCACTTACAATGAAGCTTGATCCTGTCTCGGTAAGCATCCACTGGACTACGCTCAAGCCAGGAGCTGTCCTGAGGTTTGGTCAGTAAATCTTTTCAAACCCCACCCCAATGGTCTTGATTCATTAAGTGGGGAGTTGGTGCACATGCAATGCTTTTCATGGGCAATGTCTTCATTGACGTCCTATACTGTGGATGCAGCGCCCTCTCAAAGAACGCAGAAGAATGCTAAAGCTGTCAATCATGACTGGCCTGAAAGGAGTTACTGGCCAAACCTGAGGACACTTCCCAACTTGACCAACAGCTAGCGGACTCTTGCAGAGACAGAACTTCATTGTCTCCGTTGTGCTGCCGCTTATAACTGTGGCCTACAGCCACAAGTTTTAATAGGTTCCCTGTAAGGACAAAATGCATCCATAGACTGTAATGTATGAAGCCTGGGAGGAGCTTGAATGAATCATCTGTAAATAAGAGGGACCAAGTCTGAAGAGAATGTCTACTATGAAACGACAGTTCTAAATCTTCCTTCACCAAAAAGATTCAGTTTGCTGTTATACGTCCTCAGGGGCGTAGCTAACGGCTCATGGGCCCTGGTGCAAGAGTTCAGCTTGGGCCCCCCTTCCCTCAGTGCCTTGTGTGTCTTCTTATGCGGCACAAGAGTCTTTGGGCCCCCTCAGGCTCCTGGGCCCGGTAGCGACTGCTACCTCTGCACCCCTTATAGCTACGCCCATGTACGTCCTCAATACAAGTACCCTATCCAAGGCAGAATAGCTTCTTGGTGCCCCCACCAGCAACACAGATGTTCTGGCAACAACCCCACCCAGTGGGACACAGGATTTTATGAGTTGTCTGAAGACAAGGACACTTGAGATGCCAAGAGGCCTGGGCCAATAATAACAAGTGAGAGGATGTGTTGGCTCCCTTATATCTAGCAATCACTAATGGCGTGTGGCTCATCTCCTGCTCCTACGCGTTTCAGGACACGTAGCCATAAAATATTACTGAATGTAAATGAATAGTAAGTGAGAATCCCTGCATGCTGACAGTGAACCAACAACCTATTAAAGGCAATTCAAACGTGACATAATTGAAGATAATGGTACATGACAGAGGGACCTACGCCCCGGCTGCCTCTCAGCATGTTTGCCGTGTTGCGGCCGCATCTCCCACCCTTCTCCTTTATAGTGAATGGGGCCAGACTTCCGGCAACACACGTGTGCAAGCGTTAGTACGGATCCCCTGCCGGAACAGCCTGTCGGACAAGCCTAACGCTAATGTGAAAGAAACCTAACAAAGCTAGAACCAGCCCTGTCCCTCACATGGATCCAGAGATCTCCCCATTTATTGCTCCAGTTACTCTCCTAGGTTTATTTTAGTCTGACAGCTCAGGGTATGTGTCCTGTCCAATGCAGTTGGTGCCGGCTGCAGGATGGAACTGAGCATGTGCGTCCACCTCAGTGACGTGGACAGGATAATTGAACAAAGAGCAAACAGCAGGTGGCGCCATACAGATACATTTTATTGAATGTTTCGTGGGACATCCCCTTTAAGCATAGACCAGTGCTAGTTCAGGTATCCCACAGTGGTGCATTGTTGAAGAAGTAATTTACATGAAGGACCATAGGTCAGGTTAAGAGTATGTAAGCAACCAAATAAACCTCACGTTGGTGTTTTTACTCTTAGTATTTTAGTATTGCTTACATCTGAAGTAGTCTATACATCTGACATAGAATTTCTGCCTAATCAGAGTTGCTGTCCCTTCCTTGATGGTTTATCCTGCAGGTCTACTTGTACTGATTGGCTGCTGTCTATGTGCACAAGCCCACCAAAATCCATCAGGAAGCCGGCGCATGGAGCACTGCTTTTCAAATATTCTAAATTGTCTATTAACCTACAAGCCACCAAACTGCTAGATAATTGTCACATTATAGTAATTGTGGCCCCAGTAGCCACTATTCCATAAATGTGGTTTGATTCTCCGACACAATCAGCTATAACAACTTCTCATAAGACATGGAGCCCTCCTGCCCTGGGATGAAGAGGGAGCTTGGGGGAACCAGCAGCAAGAGGGTCTGGCTTTTATTTTGCTTTGGGCCCCCCTACACTATGGACACCCCTGCCATGAAACATAATTATCCTTCAAGGAAACATGCTGAAATAGGCCAACCTTGGTTTAACTCATGCCAAAAGTATTAAAGGAGGCAAAACACAATAGAGATTTGATAAACGTGACTGCGCTAATGTTTTTGGTAGGTTGTGTCGGGCTCATTCTAGTATATTGGGCTGAGCTGCAAAAGCAGACTCAGTCCGTTGAGCAGAGGGGCGCTGTTTCTGAAAGAAGGCGGCACAACCCCTTTAATTTTAAGGACGACTTTCATTTTTATGGTTTACACCATTTCATTCTGGTTAATGACATGTACATGGAGGCTTCAGAGTTTAGTCGAGACAATGGTATGGAGGTCTATTGGCACATGAAATGTGGGGTTTGGATAGAACAGGAGATATTTTATGGTCATGATGAACACATAAGACAATTAAAATGGCAATAAAACAAATGGAGACAGAGGAACGAAAGCCTTTCTCATGCATCCACAAGACACAACAGAATGGCCGCCCAAACAATGGCCGTTAACTACAGGAATCACATCACAATGGCATTCCTGCCCTTACCTTTGAAGAAAGGGATGTAATGATGTCTGAATGTAGATGTGGGGCTTGTATGTTGGGACAGGGAGATGCAGCTACTGGTACCGAAAGGATCAGTACCAGCTGATAAGGCAACAAAAAAGGAAATTAACAGAATGGTTTAGTTCCATGGTGGAACTCATGCGGTATCGATAGCAAAGATACATTGCAAAGCATTGAAAATAATAGAAGCAAATGTTTCGCAGTTTTCTTGTTGCATGAGTTCATGCGGAGATATCTGCTCTGCTAAACATCCAATGCCTTCAATGGAACTGAACGCTGGTTGGCTTCTTCAAAGACTGAGCCATGTACGTACGGAAAAACCCAAAGCCACCATTGAAACATTAGTCACAATTTTCTAACCTAACCTTGAATCTGGTGAATGCAGCCTACAACAGCCATATAAATTATAAAAAACCTATGCTAGACATGGCCTTGGGGCAACCAACTGTCTTGAGGATTTAGGCCACCAAACATTAGGATGGTGACAGGTTCCTAATAATGTCCTGCTATAGTCTTTCTAATGCCTAAAAAGAACTTTGAACACTGTATTCAGATGACTTGACTCCCTTGATTGAAGTTGAAGTTGCTTGGCATGAGATCCCCGCAGCGTACAGATGGATGGTGGAACAATGTTGAAATATAATTCAAAATGTTCCATCAAATCATCCAAGATGGTCCAGTGGATGGACTACCTGGTCCTCAATGGTTTGGTTCCCCACAATCTGGTTGCAAAGTCGGACTGGCCCATCAGATAATCATTTGGTTGTCTTTGGAGTCAATCACTTGCCACTAGGGTCTATTTCTGTGATTCAAAACCAATCAAACTTTATTAATGATATGGAGTTTGGGCCTTGAGATTAATTTCCTCTGGTGGACCCCAGGAATTTCAGTCTGACACAGTTTGGTTGGTAAAAATTCAAACAATGGCCAAAAATAGCCTTGCGTTATGTGGTTATTAGTCATTCATATTTAGCATTTTCTGTCCAGTTCCTAGTGTGAAATGGTTTCATTGATTGACATTTGTGTTCATTGGTCTAGTCCAGGGATTAGTAACTTCCGGCACTCCAGCTGTTCAGAAACTACAACTCCCAGAATCCTCCATTCAATTCTATGGGAGTTACTGGAACTGCCGATTAAGTGTGCATGCTGGGAACTGTAGTTACACAGCAGTTGGAGTGCCGAAGGTTGCTGATCCCTGGTCCAGTCACTCTAGTGCCTCAGTCCTTGTTGGTGTTCAATTGTTTAGTCCCTTATGTCCAATATATCTGCCCTGGTAGCTCCACTAATGTTCACATTAGACTTTGTGTTCCACCACATCAAGACACCAGTGAAAAGAGCTGCAATCATCTTCTCTAGGACCAGAGATGGTAGTGTGCACACTTATATCAACCACATTACGAGGGGGCATTTTCTCTATGCCTTGCCCGAGCCTTGAGGATACCTATGTGATCAGCTGACCAAGATAATAAGCCACACTGTCTGTCCATGGTTGGTTCCTTACATTACAGCTGCAAAGGAAAGTACGGCAATACATGTAGTCCGTGGTTCTTAAGATCACATCATGGTGAATTAAGAAAGTTGAAAATATTGTGGAGATTATACATTGCAATGATGAAAGGTAGCTCCAGAATTAGGCCTATTTCACACGACCGTATGGCTTTTTCAGTGTTTTGTGGATCCGTTGTTCCGTTTTTTTGTTTCAGTAGTATGTCCGCTTCCGTTCCATTCCTGTATGGTTTCCGTATGCGATCCATTTTTTGCAGATCACAAATGGAAACAGAAGCATGGCATATACAGTATACAGTAATTACACTGAAAAATTGGGCTGGTCAGAAAATTTTCAATAGATGGTTCCGCAAAAACGGAACAAATATGGAAAACATATGGATGCATTCCGTATCCGTTTTCTTTACAGCCCCATTGACTTGAATGGAGCCACATAACGTGGTTTGCGGGAAATAATAGGACACGTTCCATCTTTGAATGGAACGGAAAAACGGAAATACACAAACGGAATGCATATGGAGTACATTCCGTTTTTTTGCAGACCCATTGAAATGAATGGTTCCGTATATGGACCGGAAAAAATGGAGGGTAAATGGAAAAAAAAAACGGTCGTGTGCAAGAGGCCTTAGAAGAACATGGCTGCTTTGTTCCTAAGGGCTTGTTCACATGACTGTATGTGTTTTACCGTCCGTTTTTCACGGAACTGTTGTTCCATTTATCCATAGTGTTTCCATTTCCGTTTTGTATTTCCACAAAAAATCTCCGTATGCAATCTGTTTTTTGCGGATCGCAAACGGAAACAGAAAATTTGTAATCATTACTGTAATGTACGGTAATGTTTGTAAACAGTAAACACACGGGCAAAGTGGGCATGGATCCGCAAAATACGGATGACATACGGATGCGGACCCATTGACTTGAATGGAGCCACGGAACGTGATTTGTGGACAATAATAGGACAAGACTCAAAATGTTGCGGAACGAAAATACGGAAACTAAATGCACACAGAGAACTTTCCATTTTTTCTCGGACCCATTTAAATAAAATGGTTCCGCATACGGTCCTCAAGAAAATGGAACGGAAAAGGAAAAAATATGCGGTCGTGTGAATGAACTCTAAAACTGCCTCACATATGTCCATAGGTTGTATGTGGTATTGGAGCACGGACTCAGTCTCTTCACTTTTTTCTACTTCTAGAAAATCACTTTAAATTGAAAGATGCTGTTTTGATTGTATTTTGATTGTGAATTGTGGCCATTCACCTAAAGTCTGACCCGAGACATAGAGCTTTGAGCTCTCTGTAGTCTAACAATAGTCTAAGTTTAAAATCAGCGGAGGCTTGTGCAGAATTTTGTTACATTTTCAATAAAAGAAATCTCTGGGCAAAGCACCTTTAAGAACCCTTTCATTTTGAAATGCGTTGGTTGTCCCAGATCATAGATCTCTATTTAGAAGGATCCAAGAACTGCTACAAATGAGGTTTAACTACAGCTTTGAAGTTTGCAGTTCTTGGCACCCATAACCTATAACTTTGATTCCATACTAAAGGTGCAAATCGTGACAACTATCAAAGTACCACAAGTATGCATCAGGGGGCAGACTTCCATCGTCTTACGGTTGACCTCTAGAGATCATGTGGATCCTCCGAGGTGCCTCTCAGGGTGCTTTGCTGTGCCTGTAATCCCCTAAAGCAAATCTTGCATTGGCCACTGCTCTCAATACTTAATATCCAATAAACCAAGTGACAAGTACTGCATATAAAAGTGATAAAACCATAAAATAGTAATATTTGTATCTACAAAGTATTCACGTCTCTTTTTCCCTTAAAAAATAAACATACTGTGGATTTTGAATTGAAAATCCAATGTGCAAAAGGAAATGTCATGTAATAAAAAATGTGCAACTAGCACTGCCCATCCACCAGTCTTTAGGATCAGAGACAATAGAGAATACAAAGCAATGAAACACAAAGAGAATATAAAGCAATGAAAACCAAAGCTAACGCTTCCCAATACTATGAACTACCTGTGGAATACTCTTTATTACGGCTATGTACGGCCTTGGCAAAAGGACTGTGGACCTAAACTGTGACTATAAAGGGTTACACAATGCAAAAAAATCTCACAATTAAGAGGGCGAGTCAAAAATTATCTGCACTGGCCGTAGAATAGATCATTTTTTACATATTCTCCTCAGTTACCGCTGTGCAGTTTTGAACATGATGTATCAGTTCATGTGTGACTGTGGTGCCAGCTACAATGGCTGCCCCACTTGTGATTTGCATGAAAGCAGTGCAGCAGTGTAGTGATTTGTTTTTTGTGTTCTGAGGGTGTGTATGGTGTTGATATTTGTCGAAGACTTTGTGCACAGTATGGGCAGGGTACTGACTATCCGTAAAGAGACCAGCCCCTGTATGAAGACTCACGAGAAGTGCTTAAAGGGGTTCTGCAGTTTGTTTAATTTAAACTGATGATCTATCCTCTGGATAGATCATCAGCATCTAATCGGTGAGGGTCCGACAACCGTGACCCCTGCAAATCAACTGTTTGAGAAGTTGGAGCACCGCGGCCTTTTCACTGTTTACCGCAGGCCCAGTGACGTCACGACTTGTATCAACTTGCCTGGGCCATTCAAGTGAACAGAGTTTAGCCGCACCCAGGCCAGTTGATACAAGTCGTGACGTCACTGGGCCTGCGGTAAACAGGCGCTCCAGGAGCGCCACTGCCTTCTTAAACAGCTGACACCCGGGACCCCTGCCGATTAGATGCTGATGATCTATCCAGAGAATAGATCATCAGTTTAAACAAACTGTAGAACCCATTTAATGGGAAAACCATATGCAAAGTGGTATCTCCCAAGGAAAGAGGACCATCTTGCTAGCGCCACCTTGTGGAAGTTGCTCCCCATGAGTCAAAATTTTAGCAAGCCTTGGGATATGATATGGGAAAATAGCCAAGCCAGATATCCATTTGTAGACAACTGTTTCTGGGTGCTTGCCCCTCATCAGTACGGAGCAGGATTCGGGCTGGCTGGGTGTGATGCATTGGATGCAGCTTAGGCAGAGTGCTGAATCTCCTTAAAGAAACTAGCCCTGTATGCAGACTTACTGGAGGGATATTGTTTTCCCATGAAGCATTGCCAATATGTGTCCATACCATGGAGCACTATTTGTGACTCTTCGAACAGGGCAGGTCAGTTTAAGGACAGCCAGCACCCTGCCTCAGTTGCATCGAAGGAATAGCACTGACCCAGCCAGAATCCTACTCTGTACTGATGTGGGGTAAGCACTGTAAAAACAGCTGTCTATGGATGGATATCAGGCTTGGCCATTTTCCCTTGTCATATCCCAAGACTTGTTAAAAAGTCGCTCTTGACTCATAGGGAGCCACTTCCACAAGGTGGGGCTATCAAGATGGTTCTTTTCCCTTGGGAGACCTCTTTGCACAGTATGCAGAAAGTGTTTTGTCGCAAAAAAGTGGGTATGAATGGACAGAGAAGTTCAAGAAAGGCCGTACAAGTGACAGCCATAAAGAAGGAGCAGGACACCTGTCCACGAGTGATGACAACATTAAGTGTGCACGTGAACCGATTCTGTCGGATAGACGGTGGATTATATGGCCCTATGAGGACGAGGATTCACATCTGGTGAAGAGGTGAAGACAGCGGTGCATTTGTGGCTCAAAGCTGAGCCTAAAACATTTTTTAATGAGAAAATACAAAAGCTTGTTGACAGATGGATAACTGTATTGACACACAGGGAGAATATGTAAAAAAGATTATGTTTTTGTCTTTTCTGAAAGTTGCGGATAATTTTTGACTCACCTCTTATCAAAGATGTAATGAAAAGAATATTTTATATTGATGATCCATAAAATCTCTATTCACTTTGATGGAATAGGCTACAATTGTACACCAAGAGCATTATAACACTAACAGCAGCACTGAGCATTTCAGCTCACTAAGCCCCATATAGTGACCTTATAATATGTGATATTGGGATTTTTTTAAAACTGGTTCAAAGAACCAGTTTTTCATTAAATCTTTCCAATGAGAGGGTCCAACCTCTTTCCTTGTGGGTGGGGTTAACCTGCACTTGGCCCCTCCCTTCTTTCTACAGTCACTACTACTTTAGCACTCACTTAGTGCACCCTGGAAATGGAGATTGAATGAAGGCTGGACCTTCACATACCAGGATACTGAGGGTGTGGAGACATAATCCAGCACAAGGACAGGGATCCATTTTGGAGACCCTGTGCTATATATATAGTATATAGTGACTGAACTATGTACTGTGAAATCTGTCTTCGTCCACTGAGTGTAGATGGCTGGTAGACCATATATTTTCCTGGAGCTGAGAATTGCCCTGTAATATATCATGCCATTCCAATGAGCCTATGTGTTTTCACACATTTTTTGGTATTGATGTGATGGTAATGGGGACAGAATGCCATGGGTGAGTCTATTTACCTGTCCGGCTGTAGTGCTGGGGTGAGTGAGATGTTGGGGTGTATCGTCCATAGCCAATGGAACCGGTGGAGCTTGGGCTTGATGCCCTGTACTGTTTTAACGACCGGTCATCCAGATCTCCCTTAAAGAAAAAAACATGGACTAAATTATATAATACACCTCAGTATAGACAATAAATTAAAGGGGTTGTCTAAGTTTTTGATACTAATGGCCTATCCTCAGGATAGGTCAACAATATCTGATCAGTGGAGGTCCGACTCTTGGCACACCCACTGATCAGCTGTTTGAAGACACGGAGCACCACAGCCTATTCCTTGACCAGTGATACTAGTTGCAGCTCAGTCCCATTGACGTGAATGGGACTGGTCTGCAATACCAAGCACAGCCACTATCCAATGGACGGCGCTGTACCTGTTAAGGTGCAAAGAGGCCTCAGCGCGCACCAAAGCACTGCAGACTCCTCAAAAAGCTGATCGGCAGGGTCCCCACCAATCTGATATTAAATACGTATTCAATATCAGGATCTCGGAAAACCCCTTTAAAGCAAATCTGTCACCTATACAGGACAATACACTGAACGGACATGAGGACAATCCACACATATTTAGGCCGCTTTCACACAGTCCGCTCTTGGTCAGTGTTTGATCAGGGTTTTCCATCTGTGATTGTGAGCCAAAACCAGGTATGGGTCAAAAACACCCATACCGTTATCTCTGTAGGCTTCACTCCTGGATTTGACTCACAATCACTGATAGAAATCACTTACCAAACAATGAGCCTTACACTGAGAGCAAGGTACCGCCATATACTGAATCTACATGTACCCTCTGATATGAAACCTTTATATCCCAATTGCTAACTCTCTGATATGAATATTCATGAGAGAACATCCTATGTACTGAGTGTGACATCTTTGCCCTTAGGAAAGTTTTGTGGCCACCTTTCTGAATTCTATCTACATTAAGTCACCAAATAACTGAATGTCTGATTATGTCCATCATGATTTATGTGAGATAGTTGTGGTAACGCTTGATTTCTGTTACTTTAGAAAAATAATTTTAATATACCATGTTAGGGAAATTTTACTTAGTACTTAGTACTAGCAAGCAGTGATTGTCCAAAGCAGACAACTCCTTCAAGAGAACTGTCATAGGGACATGTCTCCTTTAAAGAAGCCTTAAAGGCTATGTACACTATTTTTTTTAATAATTGTATTTTACTCATTTTGGGCAAAAAATATTTTTTTCAATTGATCTTTATTAAAAATATTAAGCCGTTCTGTCACAAAGGGTTAACTATTTGTCTAGCGTACTCTCACTTTCACCACTTTGTGCTGGTCATCTAATAACCCTTATCTCTAAATTACTAAAAGGCCACAAAACCTTATTTAAAGCCCATATTACACTGCCCGATTTTTCACTAACGAGCTTTCACATAAACGCTCATTAGCGATCATCTGGCAGTGTAATACTGCTGCCGACTGCCCAATAAATGAGCATGATCGAGCAATCCAAATCTTTTGACATGTTAAAAGTTTATAATTTGCACGTGGCAGTTCGTGCTGTCTAATAGCAATCTGCCGCCGGCAAACCACTATACAGCATGGGGATTAGCGATGGCATAGCGATTGCTCCTCCCTATGCTGCGGAGGAGATCACTGTATGTAATAGCAGTAGTCTCCTCCGCAATTGCCGGAGGGAACGCTTCCCTCCCGAAAATCGTCTGCCGCATCGGGCTGTGTAATACAGCCTTGATCCACCTTCTTAGCAGTAAGATAAGAATTGAGCTATAATGAGTGTTTAAAAGGTTAGAGATCGGAGATAAGGAGCTACGCTGTCTGACAGAACAGAGTAAAAATACAGAGCATGCTACTAGAGATTCTCAAGGCTGTACAGAGAAAGAGGTTCAACATTTTTAATAAAGACCAATTGAAAAAATTGGAACTTTAGGAAATTTTTTAGGTTCTGTCTTATGTATGACAGAACCTAAAATGTATACAAGGAGTTTTCCCACAATCAACATGTATCCCTTATCCGTAGGATAGGTGATAACTGTGAGATCTCGGGGGTCCCCAACCACTAACATGGAAGTACTAACTCTCCTTCTTCTTCCACACCATCATGTCCACATTGAGAAGGAGTTTGTATGGAGTGGAGGTCCAGGTTCTGCTTCATACAGCTGGAAGATCCAGCTGTTTTCCCCTTTGTAGTAGTGATCCATAGGGGACCCAGCATAGGGGGTCCGAGCAACGTTACATTTATAGAACATACAGATTGCGGGAAACTGTTCTGAATATCGATTATGTACTTAAATATCTCCCACTGATCCGGTAAGCAGAACAGGTGTTGATTTAAAAAAGGGGAGAAGTCATATCTGTCCTTAATATTTTCTCTCCTATATGATGCACTCTTGATTTTGGCTTTCATGCAGAAACCTGACCGTTTTTTCCGCACCCTTAACATTACCTTCAGCAGATGGCAATGACGCCCGCAGCAATGTAAATTTCTATCGCTGCCTGCTTCCTCATCTTTAGATAGAGAATCATCTACCTACATTTTTATGTTGTGGGTTCCTGCAGATTATTTTTGCACAAAATAATTCACAGATAAAACTAAGATTTTGACAGCCCAGCAATGAGATGTATGGAAGTAATGAAAAAAAAAATCACAAAAATACCAAAAATAATATACTTCAAATAAAAGGTGCAGACATGGCCAATTACCTCTGTAGGTGTTGGGGAGAGCAACTGAGGTGGCTGCAATCAGCAACACAAAATCGGAAATTAGTGAGAGGATTCAATGCAAGTAACGCTAATGGAAATAAGAGGGGTTAGCCTCCAGGTCCTGTGAAGCATCTACAGGCAGCCAACGTTCTGCATCACATAATAACCAAGTCCAATAAAGTCCTACGGACGGGGAGATGAATCTTCTATATCTGCTATGCTATGATTGTATCGCTCTGCCCACTCCTTATAATTAATACTAATTATTGGAAGCAGATGACAACGGGATCATGGCTGGTGTCGTCAGTGGACTTCAGTGGGCTACTTAAAGGGAACCTGTCACGTTGAAGATGGTGTCTGAGCTGAAGGCAGCATTTTATAGAGCAGGAGGTGCTGAGCAGATTGATGTATAGTTTTATGGGCAGAGATTTAGTATAATCTGTATTTCATTCATATAAATTCCTGCTCATTCTGGGCTTTGAAGTCCAGGAGGCGGTCCTATCAGTGATTGACAGCGATCCCTCCATGACTGTGTATACAGAGATAGCTGCCAATCACTGATAGGACCGCCTCCTTGACTTTAAATTCCTGCTCATTCTGGGCTTTTAATTCCAGGAGGCGGTCCTATCGGTGATTGACAGCTATGTCTGCAACCACAGTCATAGAGGGATCGCTGTCAATCACTGATAGGACCACCTCTTGGACTTCAAAGCCCAGAATGAGCAGGAATTTAAAGTCAAGGAGGCGGTCCTATCAGTGATTGGCAGCTATCTCTGTATACACAGTCATAGAGGGATCGCTGTCAATCACTGATAGGACCGCCTCCTGGACTTCAAAGCCCAGAATGAGCAGCAATTTATATGAATGAAATACAAATTATACAGAATCTTTTCACCTAAAACTATATATGTTAATCTGCTCAGCTCTTCCTGCTCTATAGCATGCTGACTGTAGCTTACATTGCATTTAAATGGTGACAGGCTCCCTTTAAGGTGGGAGAATAAGTCATCTCCTCCTGTAGCAACTTAAAGGGGTTGTCTGGAATCATAAAATAGCGTCTTCCCTGTTTTTCTAGAAATGGCGCCACTCTTGTCCTTGGGCTGCAGCCCAGTGTAGAGGTTCCCAGTAAGGCTCCTCAACATTCAGTGCAATGTGTGAAATCTGCATGGATTTGAGGGCATGCTGAAGACTTTCAAATGCACAGCATGCCCATTATTTTACAAAATCAACATCTAACATAATGGGGCTGTTTGCAGTGGATTTGTTGGTGGAAAAGACTGAATGTCTAAATGTAAAAATGGACTGTTTTTTTTTCTGCAAACAGGGCCTGGTATTGAAGCTCACCTCCATTAAAGTAACTAGCCAAGCTGTAATACCAGACACAGCCAATGATAAAAAGAGGTGCTGTTCCCGAAAAAAGACTATTTTATTTTATCCCAGACAACCGCTTTGTAGGGGACTCATTACCCCGCCAGACATGTCGATTTTAGTAAATACTTACATTCCCCACAAAACAACAATGCCACAGCCTCTGTGTGTAGAACTCTGCTTTGTGCTGTTCCCGTTATTTCTCGTGGAAATCTGACTAAATAAATATGCAATACAGAGTCAAAAATTCATTTATCAATAGGGGTACTGGTAAGACAGTCTTAAAGGCTATGTACTCCTATGGGAGCAATTTATTTTTATTATTGCATTGTACTTATTTTGATGTAAAAGTCATTTTTCAATTGGTGTTTATTAAAAAATGTATTAAAAAATTTGAACCCCTGTCTTTGTGCAGCCTTGAGATTCTCTAGTATCACGATCTGAATTTTCACTCTGTTCTGTCAGGCAGCTCAGCTAAGGGGCCCCTTATATCTGAACTCTGGCCTTATAAACACTCAGTTCTTATCTTAATGATAAGAATTTGGCTGAAAAAAGTGTTTATGATGTTTTAGTAATTTAGACATAAGGGTTAGTAGATGACTGGCACAAAGTGAAAGTAGGATTCACGTATCTAGACAAACAATTAACCCTTTGTGAGAGAACGTCTCAATATTTTTAATAAAGACCAATTGAAAGAATGATTTTTAGTCCAAACTGAGTAAAATGCAATCTTAAAAAAAAATTGTGTACATAGCCTTTAACCACTTCAGCCCCCCTAGCTTAAACCCCCTTAATGACCAGGCCACTTTTTACAATTCCGCACTACACTACTTTCACCGTTTATTGCTCCGTCATACAACTTACCACCCAAATGAATTTTACCTCCTTTTCTTCTCACTAATAGAGCTTTCATTTGGTGCTATTTCATTGCTGCTGACATTTTTACTTTTTTTTGCTATTAATCAAAAATGACCGAAATTTTTGCAAAAAAATGACATTTTTCACTTTCTGTTTATAATAAAAAAAAAACGACATTTCTATATAAATTTTTCTATAAATTTATTGTTCTACATGTCTTTGATAAAAAAAAATCCAATAAGTGTATATTTATTGGTTTGGGTAAAAGTTATAGCGTTTACAAACTATGGTGCAAAAAAGTGAATTTCCGCATTTTGAAGCAGCTCTGACTTTCTGGGCACCTGTCATGTTTCTTCAGGTGCTAGAATGTCAGGATAGTATATATACCCCCCAAATGACACCATTTTAGAAAGAAGACACCCCAAAGTATTCGCGGAGGGGCATGGTGAGTTCATGTTTCATTTCATTTTTTTTCACAAGTTAGCGGAAAATGACACTTTCTGAGGAAAAAATAAATAAAATAAAGTTTCTATTTCTGCTAACTTCTGGCAAAAAAAAAAAAAAATCTCTCACGGACTCACTATTCCCCTCAGTGAATATCTTGGAGTGTCTACTTTCCAAAATGGGGTCATTTGTGGGGTGTGTTTACTGTTCTGGCATTTTGGGCGGGGCTAAATTGTGAGCAGCCATATAAAACCTAAAGGTACTCGTTGAAATTTGGGCCCCTTTGCGCACCCAGGCTGCAAAAAAGTGTCACTCATGTAGTATCGCCGTACTCAGGAGAAGTAGGGCAATGTGTTTTGGGGTGTATTTTTACATATACCCATGTTGGGTGAGAGAAATATCTCTGTAAATTGACAACTTTGTATAAAATTTTTTAAAAAGTTGTCATTTACAGCGATATATCTCACACAAAATATGGGTATATATAAAAATACACCCCAAAACTCATTGCCCTACTTCTCCTGAGTACGGCGATACCACATGTGTGACACTTTTTTGCAGCCAAGATGCGCAAAGGGGCCCTAATTCCCATGAGTACCTTTAGGATTTCACAGGGCATTTTTACTCGTTTGGATTCTCACGCTATAGGACCCCTGAAATGCCAGAACAGTAAACACACCCCACAAATGACCCCATTTTGGAAAGAAGACACCCCAAGGTATTCCGTGAGGGGCATGGTGAGTTCACAGAAAAAAAAAATAAAAAAATGGCACGTTAGCGGAAATTGATATTATTTTTTTTTTACAAAGTCTCATATTCCACTAACTTGTGACAAAAAATAAAATTTTACATGAACTCACCATACCCCTCACGGAATACCTTGGGGTGTCTTCTTTCTAAAATGGGGTCACATGTGGGGTATTTATACTGTCCTGGCATTTGAGGGTCTCCACAATCATGAGCACGTATGGCCAGCATTAGGAGTTTCTGCGATTCTTCTTATATTGGGCATACGGGTAATGAGATTTTTTTTTTTCGTTCAGCCTCTGGGCTGAAAAAAAAAAAAAAATGAACGGCACAGATTTTTTCATTCGCATCGATCATCGTGGATGAAAAAATCTCTGCCAAAATCAGTGACTGCGGTGCGGTGGGCTGGGCGCTAACTACCTAACAAGTAGCTAACTAACTGGCAGTGATAAGGGACCCTTATGCCCCATTCACACGTCCGCAATTCTGTTTGCGGAACGGAATTGCGGACCCATTCATTTCTATGGGGACAGACTTTGTCCCGCTCGGATCCGGAATTACGGATCTGCACTTCCGGGTCTGCACTTCCGTTCCGCAAAAATATAGAACATGTCCTATTCTTGCCCGCAATTGCGGACAAGAAAAGGCATTTTCTATATAGTTCTCTCAATGTGCGGATCTGCAAAATGTGGAAAGCACATTGCCGGTGTCCGTATTTTGAGGATCTGCAGATCCGCGGATCCGTGAATCCACGCATCCGCAAAACACATATGGACGTCTTAATGGAGCCTTACAGGGGTGTGATCAGTGACAGGGGTGTGATCAGTGACAGGGGGGTGATCAATGACAGGGGGGTGATCAGGGAATCTAGATGGGGTGATCAAGGGGTTAACAAGGGGTTAATAAGTGACCGGGGGGGGGTAGTGTAGTGTGGTGCTTGGTGCAACTTTACATAGTTACCTGGTCCTCTGGTGGTCGATCCCAGCAAATGGGACCACCAGAGGACCAGGTAGCAGGTATATCAGACGCTGTTAACAAAACAGCGTCTGATATACTTGTTTGATGCGATTTATTTCGCATCTACAGCCTGCCAGCGATGGATCATCTTTGGCAGGCTGCAGTATAACTGCATGCATCTGTATGATTGGGTTGGAGGGAATAGCTGTCATCCTAACAATTGTTTGGCTGACAGTTACTGAGCGCATATGGGCGCTATTAGAACACGTAGGGACAACTCTATTGACAATAGGAGTACAATCACCCAGTAGTCAATTTATTGACACATTTCCAGGAGGAATAACAGAAGAACAGCACAATGCAGAGCTCTCATAAAAGATGCTCAGCCATTACTATTTCATGGGGAATATAAGTATGTACTAAAACAGACATATCAGGAGAGGTGACAGGTCGTCTTTAAACGTAATAAACATAGTACTTTATGGCATCTCACTAACACGTGACAGAATTTTCGGATTTTTAAAAAGTTTTTTTGGTGTGAATTATGGCATCGATTTTGTCGTGGATTTCCTATATGAGAATCTCTCCATTCAATGCAATGGTAAAATGATTCTGCAGTGGAAAAATCCGCAAACAAAATTTGCTGAGATTTTTCCGCAGCGTTCACAATCAGTTTCCCCATTGAATTGAATGGAGAGATTCTCAGACAGAAAATCCGCAACACAACATGATTTACGCTGCAGAATAGAACGCAGGGATAGACAATTCTCAGCCACATAGAAGATAACATGGGGGATGTACTGATGTTGCGAATTTTCTGGTGGAAAATTTAAGTCCTATGTTTATTACATTTAAAGACGACCCTTAAATGGCTTTTAATTGTTGCAGGGCAGATAGACACAGTAACAATCTCGTTGGATGCCCTCGTTTTTATATAAGCTAAATAAAAAAAATGAACAAAATGCCATAAATGCCTTATTTTATGTAAGCATTTTTTTTGTGTCATTTTTAGCTTTTGTAACAATGGTGGTTTCTGGACTTAATGGAAAAAAAAGTGTGAAAAATAATATTTAAAGGGCAGCCCGATTTTCTCCGTAAATAATACTTTAGTCTCCTGCGGTTGGTGGTCGATTTCTGCAGGAAGAGCTGAGCCCTTCATTCTTACATTATTACATTTGGCCACCTACTATCCGTTTCTTGCACTATGGCGGCCTTATGGTTTGACTCTTTGTTTTCCCCAAAATATATATACAGCGTAAAACACACAACGACCCTGTAAATGCTGCTGACTGCAGTTGTTTCTGGCCCGCACCCCCGGAAGACATGAATCACAGCTGTCACTGCCGGGCATATTGATTCCAGAAGTCATAACTCATCTGGCGGAACAATGTTACCGCAATGTATGGGAATATTACACGTGTGCGCATCCTCCACGCAGCTGACATCTTTAGAAATGTACACGTTAAAAACTTGACTCTAGCTGGATGGGCATAGTATACAAATACACGTCATTTAGGAATATACATTTATTTTACTTCATGCAGCGCCCCCCTTGTGTATTCCTCAGACCATTCTTCAGGTTGCCTAGCAACCATCTGAGTTCCTGTCTAGGTGACCACCATTTGAATACATGTACATACCTTCCAATCTCTACAGGGCAATTTAAAGGGATTGTCCACCCTTTTACAAGTGATGGCCTATTGTCAGGATAGGCCATTACTTTCTGATCTGACACCCCGCACACCCCGATCAGCTGTTCTGCGGTAGCTATTGAAGTGATAAGGAGCAGCACTGCGGTAACCACCTCCCAATGGATGGAGCTGCCCAGTTCTGATGCAAGAACTACTGCAGGACAGCTCATTGGCGGAGGTTTTGGATCCTCACCAATTAGAAAGTGATTGCCTATCCTGAAGATAGGCCATCACCCATAAAGGGTTGGAGAACCCATTTTGCTTGGAAACACTCAAAACAACATTTATACTATTCAAATTTGCATATGCTCCACCCACTTTGGACACACTTTAAAGGACAATCCCATGCAGAACAGGATTGATTGGGAGGTATGAATGTAGGTAGGTGCATTTACTGAAACGGTCCCTGGAAGTTCTAGTACATAGAGTAGGCATAAAAGATCATGGAGCGTCAGCATATACTACATGAAACAGAAGAAAAATGTAAAGTTATATACTCTCTGTCTATTGAGTGGTAGGCTTGAGGGAGACATGGCAGCACAGCTCACATGTAATTTGCATAGACAGCATGAAAATATTGTAAATTCCTTGAAAGTAATAAAAAAATGAAAACTTTTTAAGCAACATATATTTTTAGTGATCCTGTTGATATTATTGGGGGAAAGCATCACAATTATAGTGAGGAAACAACTCTGTCTGATTGGTCTTTTGGAAGGCAGAGGCCGACCTAAAGAGGGCCAGCCCATGAGGGGAAAGGATAAGAAGGTACTTCTTATAACATGTGAAAATGAACGGTACCTTGTACAAGTAAGCACTCACCATATACTTGTCGGTCAAGACTTCAAGTCACTTTTTTTGTCTGTGCACGTCACCAGTACTGTCCTTAAAGGGTTAGGATCGCAGAGGTTTTAAAGTGATTGTGGTGACAGATCGGGGCAGTCATACACTGCAGGGAAGTGGTAAAGTGTCCCATAATGGCTTTCTAAGATGCAACATTTCCTATACGATAAGCCTGATACCACTCTATTCACCATGTTTTTGGTGAATTTTTAAAGTATTTTTTTCCTTTTTTCATCGCTTTCTAAGATCATAACTTTTTTATTTTTTTTGTTGATGTAGCTGACATGATGCATAGTTTCTCGGGGGGAAAGTTGTGGTTTTAAATGGCGCCATTTTGGGTGTCACATAGCTCATTGATTTACTTTCCTTAACTCTTTCTAGGGGAAAATAGAAAAAAAACAAGAATCCCGCCCACTGACCTTTTACATTTTCTATTTTCTCTCATTAAGTTTTCAGCATAAGTAATAAAATAATTTTACTCTCTTGGTCAGTACAGTGATAGTAAATATATATGTTTTTTTGTTTTGTTTTTATACTTCACTACTTTTGCACAATAAAAGCTCTCTCCTCCTGAAAAAGCTGACGCGAAACGCGCGTTGAGGGGTGCGCCAGTCCTGTCTCGATCTTCTTTATCTGCGGTATTAGGTATGTGCATGTCGGTTATGTGGTTGTGTATATAGTCAGGAGCCTAGTAATGGAGTCCTAAAGATCATGTTTACTATGCGGTAGCAAGTAGTAAATGGCTTCAGCTTTACCCAGCCGATGATTCATGTGGTTCAGTATATGCCATACCTCCCTTTATTAGTATTGTTGAAATTTGAGCAGGAAGTATCTGGCGTATATTTTAACCTGTTTACCCCTATATATGGGAATGTTTATAATTTATAGGGTTTGAATAAAGATTATTGATTTTATGGGAAAGTGTGTACTATGTTATTGTATTTAACAATAAAAGCTCAGTTTCTAAGAAAATTTTGCATCATCGCATCCGAAACCCATAACTTTTTTTATTATAACTTTTTATTTTTTCTTCTGAATGGGCTGTGCGAGGGTTTGAATTTTGCTGGAAAATTTGTAGTGCTCATTGGTTGTATTTTGGGTTACATACGTTGTTTTGATCTCTTTTTATTTAGTTTTTTGTGGTATATAACAAAAAATAAAATCCTGGAATTTTTTTGTTTTCTTGCGTTCACTGAGAATGATAAATTACAGGATCATTACATAGCTCAGGCTGTTACGGATTTGGGGATACCAAATATAAGTAATGGATTTTATTTTTTCAATTTTTTTCCATTTTATTTTTCAAATTAAAACTTTATTTGTCCCTTATTTTTTCCACTTGTTGGTCCCACATGGGGACTTAGACATGTGATCATTTGATCTCTTACATAATTAACTGTACTACTTATCTAGTACAGTGTATTATGCTGTCAGTAGAAAACTGACGGGCTATCTATTTGGCCATGTCTCTGACATACACAGAAGGTAGACCTGGGGTCCTTCTTTAGACCCTCAGCTGCAATGTATATACCTGAACACCGTGCAATCGCATTCGCGGGATGCTAATGGGTGACATAAGGAGTCCTCTCCTCTGAAACCACTTAGATGCAGCATTCACTATTGACCGTGGCACTGAAGGGGCTAAACAGACAGGATTGGATGGTCCTTCCGATACTGCCATTAGAGCAGGTAAAAAAACATACAGCAACTTAAAGCATATTGTTTCTATAGGTTTCATTGGAGCTGGTATGTCCCAAAAGAATGGCCCTTTATAATACATATGACACTTTTGCTTGTGATTTGGTCCATCCACTGCTGTATTATAAAGGATTTCTCCCTTTAGAAACATTGAGTAAAATACAGTGCCGTATGGAGGAGTCACAGCAGTATATAACCATAGGGTCTCTGTGGGCTGGGTTCAATTTTCTATCTCCACCAATCTTACTACCCGGGGCTCCTCCAAAGATCTTGGAGCGCTACTCTGACTACAACCACTGGGGAATGTCAACCTTGCATGGGGTTGTCTAATGATCCTCTGCACTCTCTACATAAATAACTACTCTAGTAGAGATGATATTTTTTAATGTACAATATTGTGGAAAAGTATATGGCTCCTTCCCAATTTCTTCTATTTTTGCATATTTGTCAGACCTCAATGTTTCAGTTTATTAAACTAATTTTAATATGAGACAAAGATAACCCAAGTAAACACAAAATGCTGCAGCCCCTGACCTGACCCTATGTGAAAATGTAATTGGCCCCTTAACTACTGAATCATCCGCTTAACCACATTCCATTGACAGCTGGTTCAACTTCACTAGCCACTACCAGGCCAGTATGCACAAGTGGACTGAACTTGCAACTGTGGTGAACCTTCCCAGGAGTGGCTACCAAAATTTTACCAGGAGCGCATTGACAATTCATCCAGAAGATCACAAAAGAACCCAGATGAACATCTAGAGAACTGCAGGCCTCACTTTCCTTAGCTATAGTCAATGTACATGATTCTACAATCAGAAACTGGGCAAAAACGGCATCCATGAGTTGCAAAGTTCAAACCACTGTTGAACAAAAAGAACACCAAAGGCTTGTCTCGTATTTGCCAAAACACATCTTGATAACCCCCTACCAATTTTGGAAAAATATTATGTGGATTGATGAGTCAAAGGTGGAACTTTAGAAGACATGGGTACCATTACATCTGTGGTAAAGCTACCACTGCATTCAAACATAAGAACATTATACCAACGACGGTGACAGTGTGATGGTCTAGGGCTGATATGCTTCAGCAGGACCTGGATGACTTATCTTATTGATGGAAGGATCAGAAAATCCTGAAGGAGAATATCCACCCATTAGTTTGTGACCTAAAGGGCAGTAGGGTTATGCAGCAGGAACATGAGCCGAAGCACACAAGTAGGTCCACCTCTGAAAGGTTCAAAAGAAACAGAATGAAGATTTTGGAGTGGCCTCGTCAAAGTCCTGACTTGGATCTCATTGAGATGCTGTGGCAGGACCCTAAACGACCAGTTCAAGCTCAAAACCCATCCAATGTACAGTAGCTGTTGTCATTTCTACCAAGCTTTGCACAACCGTGATTAGGTTTAGGTGGGGCAATTACTTTTCATATCGGTGATATGAGTTTTGAGTATTTCCTTACCTTCGATAAATGGAATGATCATTTTGGGTTTACTTGTGTTTTTATCTTACATTATAATTAGTTGGACGATCGGAAACATTTAAAGACTACAAATTGGCAAAAACACTTTGACAGCTCTATCATCCATTACTTATGCCATAGAGTAAATAATCCAGTTCCAGTACCTCCCCGTAACTATGCCTGTCGTCTGTTGAGTAACTAATGTATGGAGAATAGGAAATCATATCGGGACGGTCAATGTTATAGATGGCTTTATCTTTAGGAAGAGCCGCCAAATCCTTGTAGTCAATGATCTCATCTCCAAGTTTTGCCTAAGGAAGAAAGGAAAAAAAGAGATGAAAGACAGGTAAAGAGGAAAACAGAGCAGGCAAAAACTGTGAAACAGAGGTGATCATTTGAAGGGAGTGAAGAACAGGGGTGGAGAACATGCATCTATTGGACGGAAGATGGCAGTCCTTGGAAATGCCAATCATTAAAGGGGTTTTGTGGGACTGAAATATTGTTGACCTATCATTATTGGGCCATTAATATTTTAGAGGTGTGGATACAACATCCGATAACCCCGCTTTTCTGCCTGTGCTGCTTCCCCTGCCTTGCTTACATAGGCCCAGCGACATATATAAGGCTGTGCCTCTATAAACAATTAAGGAGACCACTGAGGTCCAGGGTAATAGGTCATCAATATTTAAAGGGGTCATATATGACTGATGTAAAAAATGAAAATCAGACAGATATAGTACATGACAGTCTCTCTGTACCTCACATGGATCCCCCCATTCATTGGTGCTATTGCTCTGCTACATTCTATTCAGGCTGGCAGGGTGTGTGCCCTTTCTCCTGCAGCCTTTTCCCTATCACAGCTCAATGGATGTGTCCTTACCGCTGCAGCTATCTCTCTATCACAGCTCAGGGTGCATGTGCTATCTGTTGCATCTCTCTATCTATCACAGATCTGGAGGTTTGTCCTTTCTGCTGCAGCCCTCTCCTTGTAACTGTCACGGCTTCCAACAGCAAATATGACTGGTGGCAGTTGAAGGATGGAACTGAGCATGTGCGACTTTCCCAGTAAGTGGACGTGCAAATTACTATACAGATTAAACACCAGAGGATGCCATTATAAAGAAGTAAAGAGAATATTACAACAGTAAGTAAAAAACTACATTTTAAGTTATATCAACCCCTTAACGCCCATCGCCGTACATGCACGGCACTGGACGGGTCTTTAAAGATGGCGCCCGCTCCTGAGCGTTGCGGGCGCCATAGCCGCGGATGGCCACCTGCTTCTTACAGCAGACACCCGCGGCTCATGTCCGCAACCGTGTGGCGATCGGAGGAGCCAGAGCTTGTATGCAGCAGCCTCTGTCATAGTCTATGACACGAGGCTGCTGCACAGTCTTTCCTATAGAGCACTTGCCTGTAATAGGGCTTCATAGGAAACTAGTAAAATCATCATAGATTCCAATGCAAGTGCAATAGCAATCAGATAATTGATGATTGATTGTTATAGTTCGCTATGGGAACTATAAAAAAGTGTAAAAAAAGGTTGAAAAATAAATAAATAATTTTTTTTTTTAAATCACCCCCCTTTTCCCAAAATAAAAAAAATACACATCATGGGTGTCACGATGTGCGAAAACGCCCATAGTATAAAAATATATTCCCCATACGACAAACAGCAAAACGGAAAAAAGCATCCAAATGGCCGATTCGCCGTTTTTGGTCAACAAAAAAATTGAATAAAAAGTGATCAAAAAGTCATACACACCCCAGAATGGTATCAATGAAAAGTTCAGATCGCCCCGCAAAAAATTCGCCCCCATACTGCTCTGTACACATAATTACAAAAAAGTTATAGGGGTCAAAATATGGCGACAAAAAAGAAAATGGATTTTTTCCCACTTTTTAATTTTTTCATCACTATCAAAACGCAAGAAAAACTATACATGTAAGGTATCGCTGGATTCGTACTGACCTGTAGAATAAAAGTAACTGGTCAGTTTTATCACACATCGAACGTCGTAATTTCACCCCATTTGAAATTTCACCCCATCTGGAATTTTTTTCCAGCTTCCCACTACATCATAAGCAATATTAAATGGTGGCGTTAGAAAGTACAACTTTTCCCGCAAAAAGCAAACCCTCATATGGTTATGTGAACAGACAAATAAAAAAGTTATGGTGCTGGGAAGGCAGGGAGCGCAAAACGAAAATGCAAAAAAAATAAAATTAAAATCTGGCCCTGAAAGGGTTATAACATTTAAAGAGTAACTTAACTTTTATTCAAATTTTTTTTTAAATGTCCAAAATGCCCTAAAATATTTTTTTTTATTATACTTTATTTATTGATTTGGACTTTTTACTAACGAAATTTCCACCTAAAGCCCTGATTTAAATTCACTATTCTGGCACATCAATGACTTTCCAGTGGTGTACGGAGTTCGGACTCTGCATTGTATCAAAGGGGCTGCAGAGAACGGCGTACGGGCAGGAGCACACATTGCTGCCCCTGCCTGTGCCCCTCGTAGATTTACTAAATACATGGGTACCCTGTGCTATGCCATCCTGCATTGAGCTCATCCTGCCATACTATTTCTCCTGACCCCCCACATACACATACATCCTTGGTTTGGTCAAGCAGGTATGTACCGTACTTTCAATGGGTACAGAGGAGACACCCGTGGTGGCGGCTTATCTTCTGGGAGAAGAAAAGTATCAGGCACTGAAATTCCACACGGATACATGTAAAATAGATGTGTTATGTCACCATATTCTGACACCATTAACTTTTTTATTTTTCCATCAACAGAGCTGTGTCAGGACTTATTTTTTTGTAGTTTTGCAGTTGGTTTTGTGGTTTTTATTGGCATCATTTTGGGGAACATGCAACTATTTGATCATTTTTATTCTATTTTTAAGGGGGAGATGAGGTGACCAAAAAAATAAAATAAAAACAGGAATTCTGCTATTGTTTTTCTTTTATGTTTTTAAAGCCGTCTTTATCTGCCATTCTCCATTTTCTCTGGTTTCATTTCTGTATGTTTAACAAAAAATATAATAATTGACTGAAGAGGTTTAATACAAGTAACAAATTCTGATTGCAGCAGGTGCAAGATTAGAGATAAAAATGATTCCGGGAGCGTAACATAAATGACTCCCTACTTCATTACAAGGTTTTCAAGGTTTATTTCAGATAACCAAACTGTCCTCCCTACATCGTAATTATCTATACTTTTAGAAATGTGCTAACAAGGCTGCCAGATGGATCGGCACTATGACCAGTATATGCATCTGTTGTCAATGTGTTAACAAGGCAAGTACTACGTCCAATATGTGTCCATTTTTATCTTAATTCTGGATCAGGGGTGTAACTACCATAGCGGCAGACCATGCGACTGCAAGAGGGGGCCCAGTCTTAGTTGGGATTATCTCCTCTTCTACTGGAGGTGACTTGGTCAGGACTCTGCCCTCTAAAGCAGGCATCCTCAAACTGAGGCCCTCCAGATGTTGTAAAACTACAACTCCCAGCATGCCCAGACAACCTACAGCTATCAGGCTACAGCAGGGCATAGTGGGAATTGTAGTTTTACAACATCTGGAGGGCCGCAGTTTGAGGATGCCTGCTCTAAAGAACAACTTTTAGCAAATGAGGCAGTGAAAAAAATGGCCCAAGGGTCATTAAAAAGGGTTTAGGCAGAAACCCTTCTGTCCTTTGTGGGGGGTCTGGTGTGACCCTTGCTATGGGGCCCTTACTTCTATATGTACGCCACTGTTCTGGATATTCCCATACTTTTCCAGACATGCGTGTAACTGATATGAGCTGTTTATCAGTAATATATTCATTCTTTTTTTTTTTCTTTTTTTCATTTTACTACGAAAATGATTGGCATAAGGTCATACTACACTGTACGGTATTTACCCAGTAATTGTCATGGTACACATAAACAGAGTTAGGAGGAATAATCCCCAGAGCTCTTATGAAATTTAACCTGAATTTATCATTAATCTCTGGCCCTAATATACTCAACTTAAAAGGGTTGTGTCATAAAACATACTCACATTTTTCAACCAGCACCCGGATCTGAATACTTTTGTAACTGCATGTAATAAAAAAAAATTGTGAGCTATTCAATAAAATGTATCTGTATAGCGCCACCTGCTGTTTGTGTTTTTTTCTTATTTCTTTGTCCAGCTCACTGAGAAGGCCGCACATGCTCAGTTTTATCCTTCAACTGCCTCCTGAGCTGTGATAGGGAGAGCTGAGACACGCCTCCTGAGCTGTGATAGGGAGAGCATGGACACGCCCCGAGCTGTGATAGGGAGAGCATGGACACGCCCCCTGAGCTATGATAGGGAGAGCATGGACACGCCCCCTGAGCTTTTAGCTTGATATAAATCTAGCAGAGCAATGAATGTGGAGATCTCTGGATCCATGTGAGGTACAGGGCTGGTTCTAGCTTTGTTAGAAAGAGATTGTCATGTACTATATGATGTCTGATTTCCATTTTTACATCCATCATGGCAAAAACCTTTTTAAAGGGGTTTCCCATGACTAATCTAAAAAATGAAAATCAGACATCATATAGCACATGACAGTCTCTTTCTAACAAAGCTAGAACCAGCCCTGTACCTCACATGGATCCAGAGATCTCCACATTCATTGCTCTGCTAGATCTATATCAAGCTAAAAGCTCAGGGCGTGTCCATGCTCTCCCTATCACAGCTCAGGAGGCGTGTCCATGCTCTCCCTATCACAGCTCAGGAGGCGTGTCCATGCTCTCCCTATCACAGCTCAGGAGGCAGTTGAAGGATAAAACTGAGCATGTGCGGTCATCTCAGTGAGAAGGACAAAGAAATAGGAAAAAAACAGCAGGTGGCGCTATACAGGTACATTTTATTGAATAACTCGGTGGCTATGCAAAATTATTAATAACAGACACATATACAAGAGTATTTGGATCCAGGGGCTGGTTTGAAAACTGTAGAATATTTTTCGTGGGACTACCCCTATACATTTTACTCCAGGAGTGACCTTTAGACATGCTTGAAAAATTGCCCAAAAACAGATTTTAGTGCTAACAATAGCATTCACTGCATGTGATAAATAACATATTTAATTCTTAACTGATTTTTAATTTAAGACATTTTCAGGTACAGCAATACAAGTTGTCTTTTTTTTATTTATTTTTTTTACATGAGAAATAAGAACAGTTTTTTGGGGATTTCTTTAAAAATAAATTTTCTTAATTTAAAAAAAAACTTTGATTTCTTCAAAATTTGATTCAGCTACTTCGCAGAATTAAAAAAAAAAGTTTTTTTTACGCTATTTCAGGTTAATCAAATTTATCCTGAAATTCGGATAAAATTCCACTTCGTTGGATTCGATTCGCTCAACTCTACTTGTAACCTATAAAGTGCAATGGTATACCCAACCTAAGATGCCATAAAGTGAGAGAACAGACTGCTGAAAAAAATATAATTGCAGAAACACATGGGCCTTATTTACTAGATCTGTCTTTGTTGCCTATAACAACCAATCAGAGCTCAGCTTTCATTTGTTAGACTGCTGTGGTTTAATGAAAGCTGTGCTGTGATTTGTTGCCGTGGGCAACAAAGCCTGTCTTTGTTTTCAGCAGTTTAGTTTTGGGCTAAATGTGCTCACAAGCGTACTGCGCCTACAGACATCTCTGTGTATAGAGTCTAACAGTAATAGAAATGTCCCTATAAATACAATATAATCCGCATTGTCATCAACTCACATAAATGACTCTGCTTGGAGATCCAGATGTGTTCGAGGTTGGAACTGATATGATACTCTCCGAAGACGTTCTTGTTTCCTATCAGATTATGAAGTAGATACAACATTAGAAAATGTCACTGTATTTTTTGGTGTAAATACAATGAAAATTATAACATACAAGTTCAAATGGATGCAATGGAAGCAGGGCTGGGACAAGGTCCACCACCAACAGAGGCTGAGCTGCCCAAGTGCGCCCCCCCCCCCAAACTTTGGATCGGGGCCCCTCCCCGACACCGTGCCCGGTCACACCCTCTGTGTCCTCAATTGTCATGCCCCTGATCGCCCAGTAATGCCTCTCACTGCCCCTAATAATGTCCCCAGTAGTGTACCCCACTGCCCCAGTAGTGCCCTCCACAGCCCCTAGTAGTGTCCCCCACTGCCTCCAGTAGTGCACCCCACTAGTGTCCCCCACAGCCCCTAGTAGTGTCCCCCACTGCCTCCAGTAGTGCACCCCACTAGTGTCCCCCACAGCCCCTAGTAGTGTCCCCCACTGCCTCCAGTAGTGCACCCCACTAGTGTCCCCCACAGCCCCTAGTAGTGTCCCCCACTGCCTCAAATAGTGCACCCCACTAGTGCCCCCACAGCCCCTAGTAGTTCCCCCACTGCCTCCAGAAGTGCCCCCACAGCCCCTAGTAGTGTCCCCCACTGCCCCTAGTAGTGTCTACCACTGCCTCAAATAGTGCACCCCACTAGTGCCCCCACAGCCCCTAGTAGTTCCCCCACTGCCTCCAGAAGTGCCCCCCCACAGCCCCTAGTAGTGTCCCCCACTGCCCCTAGTAGTGTCCCCTAGTGCCTCCGCCCACCTGCTTACTGTGTTTCTAGTTAGAGGCAGCGGAGCCTGATGCTGGAGGCCTGAAGCAGTGACCATAATGGAGGTGAGAGAAGCGCTCTGACGGGGCCCGGCTCAGGGAATGACAGGAGGGAGCACTGAGCGGTTCCCCCCTGTCAGTCCCTCTCCCTCTGGCCGGCCCCTGCCTGCGCCCTGAGGCTGGAGCGCCCTGAGGCTGGAGCCTCCCCAGCCTCTGTGTCAGCCCGGCCCTGAATGGAAGACGTGTTGGGCTTCAGATTCACATTGGTGTCAGGGCTGTGACATCACAATTTGGTTTCCATCAGCTAAGCTGCTGTGACATCATAAGTAAGCTACGGGTAGTTAGTGTTTTGAGTCAAGTCAAGTAAGCTTCTATGACATCACAAGCAGGTTTCGGTCAGGTAGACTTCTGTCAACTTATGTTACATCACAAGCATGTTAAAGTAAGTAAAGTACTGTGACATCACAAGCGGGATTCTGGTAGCTAAAGTGTTGTGACATCACAGCTACTTTCAGTCAGGCACGCTACTATGACATCATGAGTGAGCTTCAGTCAAGTAAGCTTCTGTGACATCACAAGTAAGTTTTTGGTAGCTAAAATGTTGTGACATCACAAGCATTTCAAAACAAGTAAAGCACTGTGACATCACAAGCGGGATTCGGGTAGCTAAAGTGTTGTGACATCACAACTACTTCAGTAAGGCAAGCTGCTGTGACATCAAAACTAAGTTTCCAGTAGTTAAAATGTTGTGGCATCACGAGTGGGATTTTGGTAACTATGGTGTTGTGACATCACTACTACATTCAGTCAGGTAAGCTGCTGTGACATCACAACTACTTTCCAGTTAGGCAAGCTACTATGACATCATAAGTGGGATTCAGCCAGGTAAGCTGCTGTCAGCTTCAGTGACATCACAAGGGTGTTAAAGTAAGATAAAGCACTAGCACAAGGCTTCAAGTGAGACCAGGTCTGCTCAGAGACCTATGTAAAAAGTGATGCTAAAGTTATCTGAGGGTGCAAGTTCCTCCGACTAGAACAGTCAGACTGTCTTGTACCAGGAGGTCTGGAAAACTAGGACGGTCAGGAGCTCAGAAAGACTCAGCTTCTCAAATATTTCTCAAGTATTAACCTTTGATTTACCTTGTTTCTTTCTTCCGTTTTGGCAGCCTGTCTGCAGATTGGATGCCATATTGAATTCCCTACGGACAAAGAAAACATACAGGATTGGGACGAAATGTTTTTATTGCCTCTGAATATTAGTATATTCACCAAGAGCAAGCAGAGGACTTAATAACAGAAACTCAAAGAGGGGCATTTACTAAAGTGCTGACGATTGTGGCGTAAAGAAAGTCATAAATTACGGCGCACACCATATTTGTGGCATCATTGTGGCTTTGATTTGCCCAACTTGTACCTTTGGGATCATTTATCAAAATAGTGTAATGTAGAACTGGCTTAGTTGCCTAGAGCAATCAATCAGATTCCTCCTTTCATTTTCCAAAGGAGCTGTGAAAATGAAAGGTGGAATCTGATTGGTTGCTATGCCACTTCTACTTTACACCAGTTTGATAAATGACCCGACCTATAGTGGTGGAGGGAAAAAAGGATTGGGGGCACTGAAATCTGATATGCCTGATCCTTGCTTCCACGAGTTATCTATATGTGTCTATGAACAGCGTAATAAATCTTTCATACTCCGCCATATAACTATAAGGCCATAGTTCACTTTCCGGGCAGGATGACGGAGACACGTGTTAGTCACAGGTTTTAGCGTCAGGAGCACTGGATAAAATAAGAAAAGGTCTCGTAATTTGGGAACATTGGCTGCTTCTAAATATAATTGCACCCGCTATACACAGCTCTGCCGGGATTTATAGTCAGTACATAGTGGAGCAGGGTTGTTTTATGACACTGTCCGGCTCCGCTGCTCTCAAAGTGTGCGTCCCCCGTTATATTACTTGTGGCCAATGGCTATAAAATATAAAAATCTACCAGTCTGTACTATATCTTCCTTATCTATTTTGCCTCCTTTAGTCTTTTTTCACTCTTGGGGGCATTTGTTTCAGGTGCACACAATTCTGTGGTCATCTAGTGGACCCTGACTACAAACAGCCTCCTCTGTAGTCAGGTTCTATCAGTTTCCAATGTGCTCTTAGACTGTTCTGTCTAGGGATCAATCCTGTAGCCTCCTTCTCTCAGTAGTCACACGGCAGTATGTCCCGACTCAGAAGAACATCTCGGCAGTATCTTGGAGAAAGGGAGGACGGAAAAGGCATGACAGTACAGAAGGGACGGGAAGAAGTGGCTGCTTCATACACTTTAGGCTCTGTCCATATCATGTTTATGGCTTCCTTTTAACCACTTGAAGACCACAGGTTTATACCCCCTAGTGACCAGGCCCTTTTTACAATTCCGCACTACACTACTTTCACCGTTTATTGCTCCGTCATGCAACTTACCACCCAAATGAATTTTACCTCCTTTTCTTCTCACTAATAGAGCTTTCATTTGGTGGTATTTCATTGTTGCTGACATTTTTACTTTTTTGCTATTAATAAAAATTTAACGACATTTTTGCAAAAAATGACATTTTTCACTTTCTGTTGTAAAATTTTTTAAAAACTACATTTCTATATAAATTTTTCTCTAAATGTATTGTTCTACATGTCTTTGATAAAAAAAGTCCAATAAGTGTATATTTATTGGTTTGGGTAAAAGTTATAGCGTTTACAAACTATGGTGCAAAAAAGTGAATTTCGGCATTTTGAAGCAGCTCTGACTTTCTGAGCGCCTGTCGTGTTTCTTCAGGTGCTAGAATGCCAGGAAAGTATAAATACCCCCCAAATCACACCATTTTAGAAAGAAGACACCCCAAAGTATTCGCGGAGGGGCTTGGTGAGTTCATGTATCATTTCATTTTTTTTCACAAGTTAGCGGAAAATGACACTTTCTGAGGAAAAAAATAATAATAAAGTTTCCATTTCTGCTAACTTCTGGCAAAAAAAAAAAAATCTCATACGGGCTCATTATGCCCCTCAGTGAATACCTTGGGGTGTCTACTTTCCGAAATGGGGTCATTTGTGGGGTGTTTGTACTGTTCTGGCATTTTGGGCGGGCTAATTGTGAGCCGCCATGTAAAGCTAAGGTACTCATTGGTTTAGGGCCTTTGCACTCAGGCTGCAAAAGTGTCACCATGTGGATCGCCGCACTCAGGAGAAGTAGGGCAATGTGTTTTGGGGTGTATTTTTACATATACCTATGTTAGTGAGAGAAATATCTCTGTAAACTGACAACTTTGTATAAAAAATTTAAAAATTGTCATTTACAGAGATATTTCTCACACCCAGCAGGGGTATATATAAAAATACACCCCAAAACACATTGCCCCACTTCTCCTGAGTACGGCGATACCACATGTGTGACACTTTTTGCAGCCTGGGTGCGCAAAGGGGCCCTAATTCCAATGAGTACCTTTAGGATTTCACAGGGCATTTTTACGCATTTGGATTCCAGACTTCTTCTCACGCTTTAGGGGCTCCTAAAATGCCAGGACAGTATAAATACCTCACATGTGACCCCATTTTAGAAAGAAGACACCCCAAGGTATTCCGTGAGGGGTATGGTGAGTTCATGTAAATTTTATTTTTGTCACAAGTTAGTGGAATATGAGACTTTGTAAAAACAAAATAAAAAAATAAAAATATATCAATTTCCGCTAACTTGTGCCAAAAAAAATTCTGTGAACTCGCCATGCCCTCACGGAATACCTTGGGGTGTCTTCTTTCCAAAATGGGGTCACATGTGGGGTATTTATACTCACCTGGCATTTTAGGGAACCTAAAGCGTGAGAATCTAAATGCGTAAAATGCCCTGTGAAATCCTAAAGGTACTCATTGGTTTTAGGGCCTTTGCATTTGGCTGCAAAGTGTCACTCATGGTATCGTCAGTATCAGGAGAAGTAGGGTAGTTTGGGGTGTATTTACATATACCCATGCTGGGTGAGAAATATCGCTGTAAACGACAACTTTTAAATTTTTTATACAAAGTTGTCAGTTTACAGAGATATTTCTCTCACCCAGCATGGGTATATGTAAAAATACACCCCAAAACACATTGCCCTACTTCTCCTGAGTACGGCGATACCACATGAGTGACACTTTTTGCAGCCAAGATGCGCAAAGGGGCCCAAATTCCCATGAGTACCTTTTAGGAGGGCATTTTTACGCATTTTTCTTCTCATGCTTTAGGGCCCCTAAAATGCCAGGGCAGTATAAATACCCACATGTGACCCCATTTTGGAAAGAAGACACCCCAAGATATTCCATGAGGGGCATGGCGAGTTCATAGAAAAAAATTTTTGGCACAAGTTAGTGGAAATTGATTTTTTATTGTTTTTCTCACAAAGTCTCCCTTTCCGCTAACTTTTGACAAAAAGTTTAATTTTTCATGGACTCACTATGCCCTCAGCGAATACCTTGGGGTGTCTTCTTTCCAAAATGGGGTCACATGTGGGGTATTTATACTGCCCTGGCATTTTAGGGGCCCTAAAGCGTGAGAAGAAAAATGCGTAAAAATGCTCTCCTAAAAGGTACTCATGGGATTTGGCCCTTGCGATTTGGCTGCAAAGTCACCATGTGGTATCGCCAGTACTAGGAGAGTAGGACATGTGTTTGGGGTGTATTTACATATACCCATGCTGGGTGAGAGAAATATCTCTGTAAATTACCAACTTTGAATAAATTTTTTAAAAAGTTGTCATTTACAGAGATGTTTCTCACACCCAGTATGGGTATATGTAAAAATACACCCCAAAACACATTGCCCTACTTCTCCTGAGTACGGCGATACCACATGTGTGCCACTTTTTGCAGCCAAGATGCGCAAAGGGGCCCTAAAACCAATGAGTACCTTTAGGATTTCACAGGGCATTTTTACGCATTTGGATTCTCACACTTTAGCACTCCTAAAATGCCAGGTGAGTATAATACCCACATGTGACCCCATTGTGGAAAGAAGACACCCCAAGGTATTCTGTGAGGGGTATGGCGAGTTCACAGAAAAAAAAATTTTTGACACAAGTTAGCGGAAATTGATATATATATATATTTTTTTACAAAGTCTCATATTCCACTAACTTGTGACAAAAATAAAATTTTACATGAACTCACCATACCCCTCACGGAATACCTTGGGGTGTCTTCTTTCTAAAATGGGGTCACATGTGGGTTTTTGTACTGCCCTGGCATTTGAGGGTCTCCGCAATCATTACACGTATGGCCAGCATTAGGAGTTTCTGCGATTCTCCTTATATTGAGCATACGGGTAATGAGATTTTTTTTCCGTCTCAGCCGCTGCGCTGAAAAAAAATAAAATGAACGGCACAGATTTTTTCATTCGCATCGGTCAATGTGGATGAAAAATCTCTGCCAAAATCAGTGATTGCGGTGCGGTGGGCGCTAGCTAACTAACAAGTAGCTAACTAACTGGCGGTGATAACGGGACCCTTATGCCCCATTCACACGTCCGAAATTCTGTTTGCGGAACGGAATTGCGGACCCATTCATTTCTATGGGGACAGACTTTGTCCCGCTCGGATCCGGAATTACGGATCCGCGCTCCGGGTCTGCACTTCCGTTCCGCAAAAATATAGAACATGTCCTATTCTTGTCCGCACTGCGGACAAGAAAAAGCATTTTCTATATAGTTCTGTGCGGATCTGCAAAATGCGGAAAGCGCATTGCCGGTGTCCGTATTTTTGCGGATCCGCAGATCCATGGATCCGCAGATCCATGGATCCGCAAAACACATACGGACGTCTGAATGAGCCTGTAGGGGGTGATTAGTGACAGGGGGTGACAGGGGGTGATCAGGGGGTGACATGGGTGATCAGGGGTTAATCAGTGATGGGGGTGGGGGTGTGTGTAGTGATTGGTGCACTTTTCCTATAGCTTCTCTGGTGGTCCCAAACAAAGGGACCACCAGACGAGCAGATAGCAGGTATATCAGACGCTGTTTAAAAACAGCGCCTGATATGCGATTTAAATGCGGTTTTTCTCAGCATCTACAGCCTGCCAGCGCATGATCAGCGCTGGCAGGCTGTAGTTTCAGTTGTCCCGGCTCCGATCACATGAACGCCGCACGCACGACGCGCGCGCTCATGTGAAATCTCGGGTCTCACGAGATGACGCCGATAGGCGGCAGTGAGACCTGAGAGAGCCGCCGCGCTGACGCCCATCGGCGTTAGCGTGGCGGCAAGTGGTTAAGCTATACTGCAAATGCGTCCCACAGGTTGTTTTTATGGACACTATTATATGAAATAGTGTACACTACTATGCTATTCCCTAGATTTTTTGCGATGGTTTGTTATATTTTGTACTAATATCATATTGTGTTATGCATCTGCCGTGTCATATGCTTCAGGAATGATGAGGTATGGTTGGCATTAGGAGTGGACCTTACCATTCCATTCCTCCCCTCTTAATGAGAGTGGGATGGTCCTGCTTCCCGCCAGGAGAGCTCTAGAGCAGGGATGCTCAACCTGCGGCCCTCCAGCTCTTGCAAAACTACAACTCCCAGCATGCCCTAATAGCTATAGGCTGTTTAGGCGTGCTGGGAGTTGTAGTTTTGCAACAGCTGAAGGGCCGCAGGTTGGGCATCACTGCTCTAGAGTGTTAGCTGGCAAGCCTGGAGTGAGGAAGCACATCCATCTCCTCCTGCTCCAAGGGCCCTTGGGACTAGAGATCCAGCTTAATCGTGGGGATCACTAAGAAAGGGAAATGCAAGGTCCCAGGCCACAGAAGATTTGCAAGTGTTTACAGTCAGCAGAGTGATCAGCAATACAGACTGGGCTGCTGGTGAGGGGATAACAGGTTAAGACACCCATCACTACAGTTCAGGACAGGCACACTTAAAAGCCTGCATTGCACAAGTGGACACCTAGCGCAAAAGGGCCAGCTTATTGCTGGTAGTGAAGGGAAATAATGAGAGATAGAAGCACTACTCTAGAGTGCTATTGTCTGCCATCTTGACTGCCACCATACCTCATTATCTTGGGTTAGAGACATTGCCCCTTGTACAGATGACAGCTGGATGTACTGTAATGCCTCCTTGGTTCTCCTACTTCTGCCTGATTCCTTCATACCACCTTTTCACTGCACCTAACCCCAAGGAGCGATGACCTGAGGTAGTACAACATGATACAACATCTCATCAGGGCCACTACTACTCCCATCCTCTTCACCAGCTCTCCAGGGGCTCGCTGAATAATGCCCAGACACAGACCAAAAGGACCTTATGTCATGTTTACTGTGTACATCAGGAGCTTTAACGTTGTAAACACTACCCGTACATCACATACATAATGTGAACACAGCTTGAGTGCTCACCTTGCAGGTACATCTCCTCACCCTCGGCAAACATCTGGTCGCAGCGGACACATCGTGCACAGGTTGGGTGATAATGTTTCTCTCCGGCCTACAAGAAATCGGTGGGTTTCGTTAGGATGAGGTTTAAACATTTTACATGGGTTCTAAATAACTCAGTTCACCAGAAGACAATGGGGGAGATTTATCATAAGCAGGATTGTTATAGTTTTTTTTTTTTTCTGGAGTGCAGGGCTTGATCATTTTTATCCGCATACAGTGGCCCAGATTTACCAATGTGACTGCACCTTCTGGTGTAAATTGTGGCAAAATGTGGTGACATTTGGAGCTATTTGGCACATCTAGGCTTAGGGTACTTTCACACTTGCGGCATGGCTATCCGGCAGGCTGTTCCGGCGAGTAAACAGCCCGCCGGTTACGCCATGCCGCAAATACCCGTGTGCTGCCGCTCCATCCCCATTGACTATAATGGGGCGTGGGGCAGAGCTATGGCACAGCATGGCAGTGCAGGGCCAGAGATCTCCGGACTAAAAGTACTACATGTCCGACTTTTTAGTCCGGCGATCTCTGGCCGTGCACTGCCGTGCTGCGCCATAGCTCCGCCCCCCGCCCCCATTATAGTCAATGGGGACGGGCGGCAGCACACTGGTACTTGCGGCATGGCGGATCCGGCCGCCGAAACAGCCTGCCGGATAGCCATGCCACAAGTGTAAAAGTACCCTAAGAGAAGTTATCTGTGCCTAACCTGGCAATGGGGTGCATGGCTTACTCAAAAGGGATGACATCTAAGATGTACAATTTAGCGGCAAAATTGCGCCATAATTCTTGCGTAAAATTCTGTTTCAAAGTAAGCAATCAATAGTAGGTATGGAGTCAGAGAAAAATGTCTGTCTCTGCACCACATTTATCATCCAGCCTGAGCCCCTATGATAAATCTGGTGCAGGTCCAGACCACCTGCCTATAGGGATAAAGTTGTATGCAACTTTTTTTGTTTTTGTTTGTCTGCTTGATTTCGGGGCAAATTTACAAAATGCTGCAGTCGTCAATTTTAAAATTTGTTGCATGAAATCCCAATAAATTTTTCAGTCTAAAGTCCAGTCCTATTTATACACTTGAGACTGTTTCTGAAACTTTTTGCATAAAAGTAGCAATGACAAATCTGGATAAAAAAAACAAAACATCTGGCTACCCTTTAGTAAATGTAACCTGCCAAGCATGGTGCAAACCGGCCTAAAAATAAAGCAAATACGTCATAAATTGGATGCAAATGCCTACTCAACCGATAAAACAGGTAAAATGACTCCACTTTTCTGGCGCGGCACACTTGATACATTATTCCCTGACTTTACATCATCCAAAGGATCAGGAAATCTGTCCTAATGATGACATGGAAGAGCCTGATGACTACCATAACATTTTCTGTAGACTGAGTGATGAGTCAAAGAGAGTATGATAAGGTGGCTCATTTTTTACAAGGTTTTTAAAGTTCTGCAATGCAAGTCAAGAACCACCAACATAACAAACCCATTGACCCATTGATCCGCTTTGTATTTCATGTGTCACTAATTGATGTGGGAGGCCGCATGTAGCTCAGCCCTATCTCATATCCACAGGATCTGATCAAACCCAGCAGTCAGGGCTCCCACTGAACCATTCCCCAATCCTGTGGTCCCTTTCCTCCTTATGAATGGAGCAGGAGGTCGTGTTTCCCGTAGCTCCATTCAGTCCTTATGGGACTGCCGTAAATCTTAGCACAACCCTTTACCTCTTCTTTACAGGTCTGTCTTACTCCCAAAAATGTCCAATTGGATACACAATAGATAGACACCCTAGTGGACAGTTTTAAAAAGGGTTTAGATGAATTCTTAAAAGTAAACTACATTAATGCTTATGAAAATGTGTAGAAATGTTGGTTTCATTTCCTTTTGGGATTCGCGTCCCCACCTATCCCTTGGTTGAACCTGATGGACTTATGTATTTTTTCAACCGTATTAACTATGTAACCCTATTAAGAAGCGGAATGGTGTCCACTGTCCCCCAGTTGTTAATGTATTCATACAATTCCAGGAGGAATGGCCCAAAGTTGTAAGAAAAGACGCTTGTGATCTGGAAATACATGGGGAATACGAGTGCTTAGTGAAATGTGTCAGGACATCTCGTAAAGCCATTAGAAGTTTTTGAACTGTGAGGAGTCAATGTGAGCAATACACAGATCTGACAACCATTTACTTTAAATAACTTTATTGCTGTGTTCCTGAAACCTTAGATTTGCAATTTTTTAGGATTCAGGCACTTTCTAGCCCAACTTATGTATAAGGCAGTGAACAGAAATGTAAAAATCTGTCGTGTCCGAATCCCAATGTCGTCCTCTACTGCTCATTACCCACCAGGGTGTGCAGGGAGAGGTGCTCCTGCGATTTACACCAGTAACCCCATCTCAGAACCTAATCAATTAATAATTATTTGTAGCTCGCTCCTCGGTAGGATGGGCAAAACCAGGAATGGAGCAGCAATCAGCGTCTACAGATATATACAATAAATCAGGGATTAAGGTGAAAAATAAGAACTCTATTATAGGTGAGTGCCATGTCCTGAGGATGAAAGGCGCTCAGACAAGAGGTGAGGAGATGTTACGTCAAAAAGAATGCATCAAAATGTCTAAAATAAACAAAAATGTTCTTTTTTTTACATCTAGTTCTCTACAGAACCAGTACATTCATACTCATATTGAATGGTTATGTCATAATTGCCTTATAGGTGGGTGTCCAAATGTTCAGACTCTCATATATCTTGGGCACACTTTCATTTATATAGAATGGGAGATTTGAGATTGTTGTGTCTGGTAGAAGCCAGAACCTGGATTCTAGGTGGGTAATTCTGGTCATATGCTCAGCTTCAGATGAGGATATCCTCACGTTGACCTTTTGGGACCTGTTGGGACTAGTATGAACCAGAACCTGGATCCTTGGTGGGTCATTCTGGGCCCACTCTTAAGTTCAGATGAGGTTATCCTCACATGGGCCTCATAAGGCTTGTTGTGGATGTAAGGAACCAGAACCTGAATCCTTGGTGGGTCATTCTGGGCTTACTCTCAGCTTCAGATGAGGCTATCTTCGTGTGGAACTCAAGGGGACTGTTCTGGCTGGTACAAACCAAAACTTGGATCTTTGTGGGTCATTCTGTGCCCACTCTCAGTTTTAGATGAGGTGATCCGCACATGGGCCTCATAAGGCCTGTTGTGGCTGGTACAATGCAGCACCTGGATCCTTGATGTGTCATTGTGGGCCATTTTCAGCTTGAGATGCATCCAAATTTCTTGTTTGGTGTACTTACCTCCAGCACTCGGCCTGTGATGAACTTCTCACAGTGATCACATTTTATGCCAAAATTTGCATGGTAGTCCATTTCACAATACGGTATCCCATCTCTGCAAGACAGATAAGAAGTCAAGGGTTCATATAATGGAAGGATGCCACGAATATAGGACTATATGACCTAGCCATGATCAATTGCCCCCACTATCCTACACCCATCATCTTCATCTGCCTATACTCTGACTTCATTGCATAAATGCACCAGACAACCCATATACATAATAGTAATAAACCCCAGGTGGGCACATGTAGACATACTATATGGGTGTGTTTCCAGGACACATCCCATGTTCTCTTGTATCTGCCTGTGATCCGCCTACTTACTTGCTAATATATTCCGCCTTCAAATGGACACCACAGGTCTTACATTTGAAACATTCCAAGTGCCAGTGCTTTTCCAGAGCCACCAATGACTGCCCATTTTTTATTTCCAAACCGCAGCCTCCGCAGTCTGTAAATGGTGAAAATATCATATTGTCAGTCTGACGGTATATATAACATTATATGGTATAACACAGTCTGCAGATGCCACTAGGGGGAGCTCACTGCTTACATAATTTTAGTGCATATGGATATTTAGCGCAGATGCTGCAGAAACTTTTTAATTATTAAAATTCTGTTAGTATGGTGCGGAAGTATTGCCTTTTATGAATAATGAATCAAATTGTTAGTTTTGATTTCTACCCCCTTGGTGGTGGGCCAGATTTGTCTATGATTATCTGTAGTTTTATAAAGATGTATACTTGTGTGGAAAAAAGGAGGGAATCTGATTCAGCAGTGTGTCTGTGTCAGCTCTCTGAGGGCTCATAAGGACACTTCAATTGGGACAAAGACAATTATAGAAGAAGGGGGTTTTGCCCCAACAAAACTTGGCGCCCAACGTGGGGCTCGATCTCCCGACAACTTGGATAATCCAGACCGGGATGGACAGATATAAAAGACAGCGCTGCAAGGTAGGAGACTTTATCTTACATTATATCTGTGCCTCCCGGTTGTCTGGTTCGAGGGATTGAACCTTGAAAGTTGAAAATACCTATGATTGTTGAGTTTAGTTTCTGATCATGAGAAACTTTGATTGATGATGTTTTTGGTCTGGTTGAAGAAGTGGTTGATACATGGAAAAAAGTAGCTCGTGGGGTTAAAACTGAAGGATGGAGAAGAGAGGTTGTATAAGGTAGATTGTAGTATACTCAGAACCAGAAAGGCAGTACCATTCCTGGTTGACACGGGGGCAGCCAAAACAGCAGTAGACCAGAGGTTCTTGCGGGCACATCAGTTAACTCCTTGTTATGTACCGGCTGTGGGATTTACAGGAGAAACAGGTTTTGTCTGTAAATCTGAGCCAGTTAAACTACAGATAAAAGACAGTACGGTTGTTACCCAATTGTTAGCTAAAGAAAACCTGCCAGAACCTCTTTTATGGACTGATGTTTTGAAAGTATTGGGAGCCCACATACACTTTTACCCCAACTACCTGTGTACATTTTAGGGCCCCAGAGAAAGTATTATGTCCCTTAATAGCGACACTGGCCCTGCCTGAGACTGAACCATGAGAATTAACCCTTGTAGACCAGGCTGTTCTTGAGGTGGTACCGAAGGATTTCTGGGCAACATCAAAAACAGACATAGGGAAACTCCCTGTGTCTCTGGTCACAGTGCATCTTAAGCTAGGATGTCAGCCACCTCAAGTGAAGCAGTACCCCCTCAGTCATGCCCAGGAGATAGCAGTGGCCAGTCAAATTGAGGCTTTTCTCCAGGCTAGTGTATTGATAAAAACAGTCTCTACTGCTAATACCCCGCTGTTCCCGTTGCACCAAGACTGTCAGTATCTGTTTGCTAAGGAATTTCACCTGTTCTGTTCAGAAATGCAGGGTCACAGGACGGCTCTACTGACTCACAAACATGGTGACCGCCAGCGGCCAGTGGCATACTTTTCAGCCAGATTAGATCCTGCCGCCAGAGGCACCCTTCCTATGTTAGGGCGGTAGCGGCAGTACAGACAATGATAGAAAAATTGAAGGAGTATACTTCAGCACGGTTCCAAAGTATTTGTAGTTGCACTTTATTTTCAATTCTCCAAACAGTGGTAGCAGTACAGACAAAATCTCCACCTCCACCACAATAGTGACGCGTTTCGAACAGTCGTTCTTTTTCAAAAACATTAAAAGAACGACTGTTCGATACGCGTCACTGTTGTGGTGGAGGTGGAGTTTTTTGTCTGTACTGCTGGAGAATTAAAAATTAAAGTGCAACTACAAATACATTGGAACTGTGCTTGAGTATACTTCCTTCAATTTGTTACAACTAGTGCATGGACTGACTCGACCAACTCCATGCATGGGGCTACAAAAATTGTAAGGTGAGCTGGAAAACAACCTTTTGCTTTTCTACAATAATAGAAAAAGCCTCTGAAATTGTGTTAGACTACCCGGTGATTGTACAAACACCTCATGACATACAGGGCATAATAAAACAGGTTCAACCTAAGCATATTTCTATGGCCAGGCAACTCAGACTCCGATGTGCACTCCTCATGACCGCTAACATTTTTTTTCACAAGGTGTACTTTTCTGAATTCTGCTACTTTGTTACCAATCACAGATTCAGAAATGGGGGAAGGGAGCATAGAAGGTACAAGCAGCCTCCTAAATGACATGATGGAGCATGACCCCCATGACTGTGTACAATTAATGCAACAAGAAACATCAGGATTTAATCATGTACATGAAAACCCCCTTGATAACCCTGATTTTAAGTATTTTGTAGATGGAAGCAGGTTAATGGGAGAGGACGGCCGGTTCCACACTGGATATGCAGTGGTCACACAGCATGAGGTAGGGATAGCTGAACCACTGCCACCTCACATGTCAGCGCAAGAGGTGCAGCTGAAGGCACTCACTGTAAATTGGCCAAGAGGAAGAAGGTGAACATCTATATGGACTCAAGGTATGCTTTTGGTATTGCACATGACTATGGTCCCATATGGCAGGAGACTTTTTAGCATCAACAGGTCAGCCAATTAAAAATAAAGACTCTGTACTTGAACTTATGAACTCTCTGTTAATTACCAGAGGATGTTGCTATTATTAAGGTAAAGGCTCACACAAGATGTATCACGGTGGAAGCAAAAGGCAAGGATCGAGCAGACAAGGCAGCCAAACAAGCTGCACTCCAGCCACTAAATGCTGATGCCATCCCGGCGAGCGCCTTGACACCTGAGGACATTTCTGTAAGTATATTTCAAAGAATGCTCGAACAAGCCCCTCCTGAGTAAAAAGAACTTTGGGCAAAACAAGGGGCCAGACCTGATGAACATGGAGTTTGGAGAAACAAGGACAAAATTTGTCTACCACACTCTCTATACCCAGCTATGTCTCAGGAGGCCCACGGGCCCACTCACATATCAAAAGGTGCCATGGTAAGTGTGGTTAATGCAGGGTGTATTGCTCCAGGATTTTTTACAGTAGCTTTTTAGTTTGTACAAGGATGTATGGTCTGTGCATTGAACAATCCCGGTCAAGTGGTGAAGACTCCAAGCAAGCACACCCCCAGGCCACTTTACCGGTCCAGAGACTGCAGATAGACTATATACAACTGGCTAAGGTAGCAGTATAAGAATTTGTCCTTGTGTGCGTTGATCTCTTTTCAGGGTGGCCGGAAGCCTCTCTAGTAGCAAAGGCAAAGAACACAGCAAAGAAGCTAGTCAGTGAACTGATGTGCAGGTATGGTGTCCCTGAAGTTATTGAATCAGACAGGATTATCCCAATTTGAGATTCTGTTTGGATGCGCCCCCAGATTAGGATTGTATTTTCAACAACAATTGCAAATGAACAATGATAGCCTAACAAGCTATGTGCGGGCCCTCACAAAGAGGCTTGACCACACCCATAAACAAATGTTTGCTTCACTTCCAGATCCAGTAGAAGGAACACACAGTCTGCAACCAGGAGACTGGGTGGTGATAAAAAGACATGTGAGGAAAGGCCTGGATCCCAGATTTGTTGGTCCTTTCCAAATCCTGTTGACTACTCATACAGCAGTAAAGGTTGAAGGAAAGCCTAACTAGATACACGTTTCTAACTGCAAGAAAGTTCCGAAGCCCGAGGATGAGGATCCTCCTGCTGATGGCCGCCCTAATCCTGGGAACAACGGCACTGTACAAACAACTGAAGAATGATTGGGGCAATGCACTCATCCAACACTACAAGGTGCTGTTTACAGGACTTAATGACACTGACAGTAAAATTAAGGACTGTTGGATCTGTACTCCCAGTCCCGTGAGTTCAAGAACTCTACCTTATCTGGTAATCCCTTTGACTTTTAAAGAACTTATTCATATGACTTGTTGGCAATTTGTCTCACAAAGAAGACCAGGGCCTGATGATCAAAAGTATAACCTCACTGCAGTTCCTCTCCCCATCGCAGGGTGGCTGGAGGCTCCCAGGTGGCAAGACAAACAATAATGCAAGTAGTGTGGATTATAATAGGAGTATATGCTGTGTTTAAGCTTATGTTTATGTGTACCAACAGGTTCTGTACCAAAAGGAGAAACTACCAAGATTATTGAGAGGTCTTTGGAACTGCATCAATACCAGAGAGGGAATCTTGCCAGTTGGGCCTATCCCAACTGAAGTACCTCTGGGTTAAGATGTCAGTTGCAAGATATCCTAAAATGGGGGAATTGTGAGGGATGAGAATCCATTTTGTATAAACATGACCCCCATCTTGTGCATATGTGGAAAATTACTGAGCCAGCTGTGAAGGATGAGGGTGGTGGCAGTGGTGGTGGGGATTCTTTGAATAAAGCTACAAGGCCAAGGTAAGCAGCTCCTTCGTTCCCCTTATCAGAGTTTGATGTCCAAGAAAGTAATATTTTGTTTTCTCAGTTTTCTGGATGTACTGCTGAAAAATGTAAACTTTGAGATAAGATGCTGCAGAAACTTTATAATTATTAGAATTCCATTAGTATGGTGTGGAAGTATTGCCTTTTTGTTAATAAAAATGTGTCTGGGGGTTTGGATGGTGGCATGAGTGGTGGTAGGAGGGAAGGAAGGTTGGGCGCAGCATCCGTTATAAGTGAGGGTGGTCTGGTGATGGAGGATATGGAAGTGGGTGGTGGTGGGTCTTTGGTAAGTGGGGAGGGTGTGGGACCTGGTCCAGTTGCCCCCCCCCCCCCGGCTGCGGCAGCTCCTGTGCACAGCTATGCTAATGTCGCAGCCAGGGTAAATACTTGTCCTCTGGCGATGGCGTTTTTTAGCGGCGTCTTCTGGAGGTTCTAAAGAGAGGGGAGAGAACAATCAATGTAGAGGGTAGGGAGGTTGATCTATCCTTCTGGATAAAGAGGCATGGCCTTTCAGCCTTCCGAGAGGAAAGGAGCAGGGAGACCGCGTGGTCTCTCCCGACAGCTGGGCAGGGTGGTCTCCATAGGAATGTGGTCCGTCTGAGGTGGAGGGGCAGTGATTCATATCCTTCAAGATCAGAAATAGTTGAGCTCCTGCTAAAGATGGGCTTCAAGGCGACTGAAATCTATGCCTTGATACATCCCTATGGGGATGTCAGTTTTGTTCGGCTAGAGGGGTTTGAGCTCTTCTGGTCTAACTATGAGGTGGCAAGGAACGAGCCCAGCTGGTGAGATTATTTGTAGTATTTGTATTCCTTTACAAATGTTATGTTCATGCAATGTGCCTGGTTCACCAGCAGATGGCGGCACCTCTGGCAGAGCTGTGTTAGCTAGAATGGAGCCCTTCTTCATTTCCAGCCCCGTCTCTAGAGAGGAAAGAGTTGAGTTAGTTAGAGTTAGTTCAGAGTATCCCCTGCAAGGGGAAGGCAGTGTTCCAGCCAGCAGAACACTGTCTGCTCTACTGGGCATAGGGGCCCATGCCACAGGCCTCAGAAGCCAGGAGAAAAGGTTCCCTGGATAAAGACAAAGATACAGATCAAGACAGAGTCAGACTACAGAAAGTTAAGTTGCAGCCTACAGCAGCAAAGGAAAAGTTCCTATTTAATCCAGCCAACATAGCAGAGCTGAAGGAGTTCAGATGTAGTAGTGCTGAATGTGTATGCCTGCCATAAATCTATGGCAAAACCTGCTGGTAACCAAGATAAAGTTGGAAGATTGTTCCCTGATGCAAGTTTATCCAAGTAAAGCTATTTCAACTTCAACCCAAGTCTGGACTCAATTCATTCTACAAATCCCCCAACTGTTCACCCTATTTGCACTGCTGCGGGCAACTACTCTTGGGGTTCCAGGATATCTAGGTAGGAGCGTTGTGACAAGTGCACAGCCGCACCTAGAGGGACAGTTTAGGCCACCCTCATACCACTCTGGAATTCCTACACCTGGTTCCACCATCACCTTCTGCATAGGGGGACTCTGTCCCTCGTTGCTGAAATGCAACTGGCGTCACGACAAAAACTCACAAAACACCTTAGAAGAGACCCCTGGCGCGGACAGGGCCGCTGCAATATGTCCTCAGGGGTTGGGGCTGGCCTGGAGTCAAAGCACAAGGACCGAGGTGAGATGGACACATCTGTTTCTTTGAAAAGGGGTAAGCCATCATCTGATGGAAAGAATGGGCATGGGCAGTGGGAAAAAGAAAGCCGTCTAATTCAACCCATGATGGCGGCACCCACTCCGTTGACGCTGGAGTCCATTAATGTCGCCAAGATTAAATCAGATACGACTAGATTTGTGGCCTTTGATTTTTTCAGCCAGGTTGAAGCTGACATTTTATTTTTGCAGGAGACCAGGCTGCCAGATTTGGCGGCCGTATTTAAAGCTAAAAGGGAGAGGAGGCGCAGAGCCTTCTACTGGTCTCTTGCCGCCGAGCAGTATAGCGAGGTGGCGGTTCTTTTTACCGCATCGGTTATTAAATTAGAAATGGGGAGGTGTCTGATCTTGGATGTCCTCATGAAGGGACAAGAACTTCATCTAATTAACATCTATGGTCCCCAGTGCGAATAGGACCGGAAGTGTCTCTTTATGAGGATCAAGCCCTATCTTTTTATAAGTCGTCAGGTGGTCTTTGGAGGGGACTTCAATACTGTCATGAGGCCCCAGGATAGGGGCGTTCCAGGGACAAGCTAACTTATGACAGCATCGCGCTCAATAGTATAGCTAGTGAGGCTTGCCTGGTAAATGTCCACATCAGGCGCACCCCAGGCCTCCCGGGGTTCACCTATCATAGGTGTAGTTGTAGGTCTAGAATAGATAGGTTTTGTTTAAAGGAGGAAGCCGTCTCTTCAGCCGTGTCTGCTGTGAAGGTGGAGTTCTCCGACCACTGTTTGATTTTGTTTTCTCTGAATGTTACAGAGACCCCCCGGATGGGAAGAGGCTACTGGAGGCTCAATTCACCTCTCTTGGAAGAAGCAGAGAAAAGACAGTTCTTTGAGGATTTTGTTCAGAGCCAAGTACCATTGCTGGATGGTGGGGGATGTTCAAGGAAAGGGTGGGGAGTTTCTTCCACCAGCACTCGAGCCTCAGGAGTCTGAGGAGGAAACTAGAACGTCTTGTCTCGACTGGGGGTAGCCGTGAGGAGAGCTCCAGAGTGAAGTCTTGGCGGTTGTTTGTTGATTAGCCTAAGAACTTGTATGCAGGAGGAGAGAGTTTCCCACTTGTGAACGTTTGGATTGGCCGCCCTTTTGAGGTGGGATCTGGAGTTTGCCAGGGTTGTCCTTTGAGTCCGCTATTGTACGTGTTTGCGATTGATCCCTCTCTTAGAAGGGTTGATAGTGAGCCGTTGGCGGGTGTCGGGATAGAAAGGGCAGCTCCGGAGACCACACTGAGGGTGGTGGCGTATACTGATGATGTAACTATTTTTGTGTCTTCGAGAGGGGAGGCAGAGTGGGTGTGGTCGAAGGTAGAACGCTACTCAGAGTCATCTGGGTCCAAGGTCAATCGGGATAAGTGTGAGAGTCTCTGGCTGGGAGGTGGAGATCCTGGTTTTGATCTCCCAGACACCCTTCCAGAGCCCCATAAGTCTACAAAAGTCCTCGGTATTGAATTTAGCCAGGGGATTACCCCATCAAAATTGGGATAGCAGGCTTAAGATTGGGACCAGTGGAAGGGTTGGTCTTTGACCCTCAGGGAAAGGGTAAACATTAACAAAACCTACCTGATCCCTTTGCTGTTATATCTGGGCAGTGTGTGCTTCTTGCCAGAACTTTTCTGGACTCGGGTCTAGAGTCTGTTCTTCCAGATGTTATGGGGAAATAGACTGAACCCTGTCAGGAGGGAGGTTACTTACCGCACGAGGAGGCTAGGAGGGTTGGGTATGGTCAACCCTGCTGTGGTGTTCCTGGTGAACACCTTTATTAAGATTAATCTCGCAAGCCTCTGGAAAGAGAGGGCTCCTCTGTGGGTAGTCTCCTGTCGGGGATGGTTTCGGCCTTTCTTCCAGGAATGGGAGACAGTGGGACAAGTGAAGGATCTTCACACACCACATGGGCATCTCCCGGCTTATGCTGCCCTGGTTCTGAAGGTATTACGTCTCGGTGGGGTCTGGGGATGTGAGAAATCAGGACTCGGTCAAGGAAACTCCTTGATCAGAGGGTTCTGTTGACCCATTTCCAGAAACCTCTGGCCCTCAGGGACTGCCCAAATCGGGATCTGGGGTTGGGTTACAGCTTTTGAATTACATTAGGATCCCTTTGAAGTTTTTTACTTGATTTGGCGCTGCTTCCATGGGAAACTGTGTGTGAGGGATAATCTGAAGTGTAGGAGCTCTGTCCCCGAGAGGAGTGTGGTGGTGTGCTGGAGAGCATGAACCACTTAATGCTTCATTGTCCATTTAACACAGAGATTTCCACCAGGGTGGGGACCTCCATCAGCTGGCCCAGGCTGGTCACTCTTTCCTATGCGGAACGGGCCTATGGAGCATTTAGACACTTGGGTGGTAGGGACCGCTGCACTTTATTCCTAGTCAGCTCAGTGGTCAGGTACTACAAGTGGCATGCACGATGTGTAGTCTCGACGCAGCGCAAAATCCTCCCCGCGGGTGAGGTGGTTAGGAACATTCTTGGAGACCTGGTGAAGGTGCGCTCTTTGGAGTATGAGAGGTTGGGGGCGGGTAGAGCCTCTCTCCTCTAGAGGAGTTTTGCCTTTAGGGTACCCTAGCCTGTTGTTTCCCTTCCTGGTGGTGGGCTGATGCTAGCTTTCTAAATTTTTGTTTTGCTTTGGTGGCTGTATGAGGACATACTGTAGGGCTTGCAGGCGCCAAACTTGGGCTTTAATGGTTGTGTGTGGCTGAAAAGCCTCACTGTGGGTGGTATGGGTGGTCTGCCATGTATGTTTATATGTCTACATGTATATTTGTATATATTGGTATGTAGTGTGTATATATTTTATAATTTGCGTTGTTGGGTGTAGTGTTAGGTTGGGTGGTCGGTAAATGGGGGAGGGTTCTACGGTTCCATGGGACATTGAGGACTTTTGGGGTAAATGAGATATTCTGGGCTGGTTCATGGACATCTGTTATCATGTACTGGGACATGGGATGCGGGACCAGCTCATGGCCAAAAATAAATGTGTGTGTTTAATTGGGGTGTTGGTGAGTGGAATTTTTGTACGCTTTTTTGTAAGTTTTCAGTAGTTTGCTGTGTGTAGGTAGGGTTCAACTGGATCAGGAAGGTTAATACATTAAAATAGAAATTGTAAATATTGTAAATACTGTATATAGTGGGTGTTCTATGGGAAAGTGAGTGTTGGGCTGGACCGGTGTTGTCTGTACCGTGCTGAGTTGCATTATGTCCTGCATTTTTGGTTTGGTTTTGGGCTGAGTTCAGCTCTGGAGTATAATAAAGGATACAGCTCAGAACAGCATAACAAATGGAATGTATGTACACAATTTTATATACAAAAATACTCAATTTTACAGAGACTGTATATAAACTGTAAAGTGGCTTTAAAGGTTTGGGAGCCGTGTTGTGGACAGTCCAAATTCTGACATAAACTGAGAGACATGGCTGGACAGTAATGTGAGTGCACGGCTCGCTGAGCAATGTGTCACACTGTGCACAGTACATGCCATTCTGTAAGCTTTACATATTTACCAGGACTCGTAGTCGTCCCTCTCCCTCTCTGCCCTGCATGTGAGATTTAATGACTTATTTTGTGAACCACCTTCTGTGCTCTAAGTTCCTTCCACATCTGCTTCTCAGCAAGCACCAAACATCTGATCCTGGTATCCATTTACTGAAGCTCCATCAAGCTAAATATACGTAGAATCCGGATAGTTTTCTTCTCTGATACAAGTTACCAAGCGCTGCAGCAGGAATGATGAGGTGAAGGTTATCTTTATCTGTGTTTGTGAATTTAGAGTCACTTTCTCTACTGGGTAGGTCTATGGTAGGTGACAGGATTCAAGGGATTATCTGGACCTGTACCTAAAATTTGCCTTTCTGCTAACCTATGGAGAGAAGATATTTTCAACAGTATTTAACTGTCGCTCAGCCGATTCCACAATCCGGCTGTGCAATTGGCTGCTGGTCTTTCCTCTGTCATTCCGACTATATATGCTCCTTTTTCTTCCTGTTCAGCTGCATGTGCATTATGTAGTCGGGTGGTCATGTCACCCCAGCTAGAATCGCAAAAGTATTGCTTAAAGTGTATTCGCTGAAAGACCCATTTTAGGTACAGGCCTGGAGAACCCCTTTAATTTACCCTTTAAATTTTAAATAAATTAATGCTGCAGTACTACTTATTACCAGTAGGTGGCAATGCAGAGACCCTGAGTTTCCCCAATCTATTATTGCTATGCATGGATAATTATATCCACTACATATTTTAATATTCTGATGTAGCAGACTGCAGTACGTTAAAGGCCATGTCCACCTTTGCACCCACTGGGCTGATTAACCAAGACTGGCGTTTGCACCTACATAATGGCCATACACTGCATGCCGAGGACGATTCCTGGAGCCCTTTCTGTGGTACTGTGCTCTGTTGCAGTGCATGTCACTGACATCAGCACAAGAACTCTGTGTTGGGACAGGTTTTCCCTGGTTGAGCAGCTGTGCAGAAGATCATCATGCACAGCGTCAGGTGTCTGCTGGAGTGGTGTAAAGCACGTCATTCCTGGACTCCCCTGAAGTGTTCTCCTAATAACATGTGACTATCTGGCAGTCTGACGGATGACTGCTACCTACCAGAATGCATAGTGTTTCTTGTAAAATTTGTTAAGGGAGAAATAATGGTATTCGGCTGTATTTCAGGGTATATATAAATATGATGAATACATATAAATAGTGTAGTAATGCTGGAAGATTTCAGCTCTGAAGCAATGAATGCAGCCCTGAAGAATGTATAAGGCCAAGTTCATTCTTCAGTTATTTTCATCAGTTATTGTGAGAGAAGCCTACACAGAGATCAGGTATAATATAAGGATTTCCTCCTGTTCTGTGTTTTTGACCCGCGCCTCATTTTGGCTGTCAATAACTGATGGAAATAACTGACCAAATAACTGAAGGTTTAACTCGTCCTAGTACAGTCCAGGCTTTAATGCGGGATCAGCACAGGATAGGTAAAGCATTTACACAGTCAGTCCTTCATTTATTTAGATCAGGGATGTCCAACCTGCAGGTCCTCCAGCAGTTGCAAAACTACAGCTTCCATCATCCCTGGAAAGCCCGCGGCTATCAGGGAATGCTGGGAGTTGTAGTTTTGTAACCGCTGGAGGGCCGCAGGTTGGACATCCCTGATTTAGATTTATAGCTGCATATAAACTGTAAAATTATGCAACCAACAGACTTACTTCTCAGAGACTGGATTGAGAAATTGCTGTTGCTGACGGTGGGGGAGACGGTACATTTTTGGCATATGCACTCCTTGCCGTTAAAAGTAACACGATCACCGGGAGGGAAGGGGCTTCTAAAAAACAGGAAATGTACACATAGATATATATTAGTGTAGGTCCATATTCTTAAAGGGATTGTTCCATGAAAAATATTCTACATTTTTTAAACCAGCACCTGGATCTGAATACTTTTGTAATTGCATGTAACTACAAATTTAGTATAGCCACTGAGTTATTCACTGAAATCTAACTGTATAGCGCCACCTGCTGTTCGCCCTTTTTTTTTTAAATTATCCGTCCAGGTGAACTGAGGTTGACATATATGCTCAGTTCCATCCTTCAACTGCCACCAGCTGTAAGGACATGCCCCCAGAGAAAGTGCACGCCCCTAGAGCTGCAGCTTGAAAAAAAATCTAGCAGAGCGACTGCAGCAATGATTGTGGAGATCTCTGGACCCATGTGAGGTACAGGGCTGGTTCTTAGTCATGCACTATATGATGTCTGATTTTTTACATTACTTATCGGATAACCCCTTTAACACTGCGATTAGTGAATTTGTATGGCGGCAAAATGTTACATGTCAACCTATATACAGCAGACTGACCCATGTCCCCTTCTCACAATGAATGCCCCATTAACACATTTGCAAAATCAGGATCTTCACCAGCAAGGTAGGACCCCTAAAAGACCCCCTTACCTGCATATAGCACAGACGAAGCAGCAGGGGTGGTAGGTCTTCCCAAGTGCAGACACCACCTCTCCCTCTATGAATTTATCACAACTAAAGCATCTGGTTCCAAAGAGTTTCTGATAATCCAGAGTGCAGATGTAGTCTCCCTGCCGCACAAAAAATCCACCCTGGGCAAGGTCACAGCCACAGACTAGGAGAAGGAGAGAAAATGTTCATTATTAAAGAAGACTGGCCAACTTCAAGAAATGTTGGAAGGTGTTTCAGGCCATGGGTGGAGAACCAGTGGCACACGTCCACATCTGACCCCGTTGACTGACTTAATGCCACTTTTGGAGGTGCAATGTGGCTATTACTATTATTTGGGGTCTGTGCATTCCAGCACTTCCTCTCTTCATCTCCTACTTTCCCTTGGTTCTATTTTGTCCCATCTTATAATTAAAAATGAGAAATATAGAAAGAAATCTTCCAAGGAGCTCAGCTATGTTCTCCCTCCTCCTCCTTACTATTCTCTGGCTGTAAGAAACTGGCTGCAGCAGGAGCCTCCCCCCTCGACTCTGTAGAACAAAATACATGGTTAAAGTGGCGCTGTACTTTCAGTCAACTTTTGATAGATATCATAGAGACACATCAAAAGTTTAGATCGGTGGGGGATTGAGCTCTGAGAGTCCCACCGATCCCTAGAATGACGGGAGCGTAGTGCTTGCTTAGCGTGTCCTCTCTTCTTGCTGCAGAAGGCTGCCATCTCGAGCAATGAGAGAGAGTGTGCTAAGCGCATGCTTCTCTCCCCAAGTTCTAGACGTAGCGGGGGTCTCAGCACTCAAACCAAGTGATCTTAACTTTTGAAATGTCTTTATGCAGGGGCACACCTAGCATTTCTGCTGCCTGAGGCGAAGTTTGAAATGGCGCCCAACCCCCCAGCCCTACTGTTTAAGGCATACTGTGATACAGTTGAATATAGAGAGATATTCCCACAGCCCCCACTTGTCTCTAGGTCTTGCCGCCTGAGGCAATCACCTCACCTGGCCTCATGGGTGGTGCACCCCTGTCTCTATCACATATACACAACATATGACACAAAAGTCTACTGGAAGTACAGGGCCCCTTCAAGCCCTAACCCCTTTGCTATCCCCACCCTCAACCGGCCACCAGACAAAGACGGAAAAATGAGGATCATGCAAAAACTGCTGCAGGCTGAAAAAAGTGGGGGCAACTATATTTCTGTATGATGGCTAGCAGTGGTTAACACTGGTGCCTTGTAGCGCTTTGGTGCTAGGTCCAAATCTGACCAAGGACAAAACCTTCATGGAGTTTGTATGTTCTTCCCGTGTTTGTGTAGGTTTCCTCCGAGCAGGGGCGGACTGGAAACTTAAAGTAGCCCTGGAAAAACCCTAGAAGTGGCCCCATGTTGTAGGTGGGCCTAAGTTCACAGAAGGTTGGCCAACACAGGTAGGCAGGGACAACAGAAGTGGGCAGGAGGAGCAATACCATGAGGGGGGCTTGGGCGGCCCGTGTATCCAGGTATTCCGGTTTCCTCCCATACTCCAAAGACATACTGAAATGTAATCTGGACTGTGAGCTGCACTAGGGACAGCAAGTAATGAGAACTTTTCTAGGTTTAATGTCCCTTTAGTGTGTGTCTGACGCTGTCACTGTTATAGCAGATCTGTGACTGGCTGCCACTTTAATGGGGATCATGTGGCTGTTGTTGGGGGTCCTTAGGGCCATTATTGGCAGTGCTATGGCTATTTTTGCTGTCTGTGACTATTACAGGGGGTTGTCCTGCTGTCACTGGGGTTGTACAGCTGTCACTGTTGTGGCTGTTGCTATTACACTAGGGGTAGCTTGCCACTTGAACATTAGCACACTTTAAGGGTTAATTTAGATTCTGCAGCTTTCGAAAAACCCCATGTGTAGCAGAAATAAATCAGCAAAGAAAATGAGCATGCTTCAAATCCGCAGAATGCTTATGAGGTCTCGGAAACGCTGCAGATTTTCACTTCAAATTTTGCCTCCGTGGTGAATCTGTGGCCAAATTCACCTCAATTTTGCGTACTGTCGTCGGTGGAATATGTCTGCCATATATAGGTGAAGCTTGCTTTATGGTGTTTGACATTTTTCTGCCTATTTACAGCTTCTCTATATTATCACAATTTTAATATCAAGAGCATTATTATTTATTATTAATATATTATTACAGAATTATTATTATATTACAGGTTTCGATATTCTGCATTTCCCTGACTAGAAAGACCTAGTGCTGGAATAATCACACATGGCTGCATCGGTGGCTGCCGGGAGTTTAGTGAATTGGAGCAATTATTACCTTATGCTTTTCCTTGCCTGACCTTATGCTTTGTGTCCCCTGAGCTATTCCTGCTGCACACTGCTCTATGTGCCGGATCCAATAACTCCCAGCACCACAGGTCACTCTGCTCTTGTGAGGGATGCTACAATGTATCAGTGTAAGGTCAGCGTATCAACCTGATGTTTACATATTTACAGTGCCTTGAAAAACTATTCATACCCCTTGAGCTTTTCCCCATTATTTCACGTTAGGGTTCACACTAGCGTTATTCTTTTCCGGTACTAAGTTCAGTCCTAGGGGCTCAATACCGGAAAAGAACTGATCAGTTTTATCCTAATGCATTCTGAATGGAGAGCATTCCGTTCAGGATGCATCAGTTCAGTCCCTCTTACGTTTTTTGGACGGCAAAATTACCGCAGCATGCTGCGGTATTTTCTCCGTCCAAAAGTTCTGCCACAGATTCTCAATGGGATTTACGTCTGGACTTTCTAACACATGAATATGCTTTTATCTAAACCATTCCATTGTAGCTCTGGCTGGATGTTTAGGGTCGTTGTCCTGCTGGAAGGGGAACCTCAACCTAAGTCTCAAGTCTTTTGCAGCCTCTACCAGGTTTTCCTCCAGTATTGTCCTCTATTTAGCTCCATCTATCTTCCCATCAACTCTGACCAGCTTCCCTGTCCCTGCTGAAGAAAAGCATCCCTGCAGCATGATATAGCCACCATCATGTTTCAGGGTGGGGATGGTGTGTTCAGGGTGATGTGCAGTGTTAGTTTTCGGCCACACATAGCGTTTTGCATTTAGACCAAAAAGTTTAACTTTCTTCATCTGACCCGAGCACTTTCTTCCACATGTTTGCTGTGCCCCCTTCATGGATTGTGGCAAACTGCTTTCTTATGGCTTGCTTTCTTTTCCCCATTGTTCCAGATTTGTGGAGTAAAGGACTAATAGTTATCCTGTGGACAGTTTCTCCCATCTCAGCTGTGGATCTCTGCAGATCCTCCAGAGTGACCATGGGCCTCTTGGCTGCTTCTCTAATTAGTGTTCTCTTTGCCTGGTCTGTCAGTTTAAGGGCCCTTTCACACTGGCGTTTTTGTTTTCCGGGATAGAGATCCGTCGTCGGGTCTCTATGCCGGAAAAATCCTGATCAGGATCATCCCCATGCATTCTGAATGGAGAGAAATCCGTTCAGGATGCATCAGGATGACTTCAGTTCAGGACCGGAACGTTTTTTGGACGCAGCAAATACCGCAGCATGCTGCGCTTTTTGTTCCGTCCGAAAATCCGGAACACTTAGCCGCAAGGTCGGATCCGGAATTAATGCCCATTGAAAGGCATTAATCCGGATCCGCCTTAAGCTAAACGTCGCTTCGGCGCATTGCCGGATCCGACATTTAGCTTTTTCTGACTGGTTACTATGGCAGCCAGGACGCTAAAGTCCTGGTTACCATGGTAAAATGGAGCGGGAGCGGGGAGCGGCATACTTACATTCCGTGCAGCTCCCGGGACGCTCCAGGATGACGTCAGGGCGCCCCAGTGCATAGATCACGTGATCGCATGGATCACGTGATCCATGCGCATGGGGCGCTCTGACGCCATTCTGAGCGCCCGGAGCCGCACGGATGGTAAGTATACCGCTCCCGCTCGCGTTCCTACTATGGCAACCAGGACGCTAGTAGCGTCCTGGTTGCCATAGTAACCTGAAAGTACTCGAAGACTGATCAGGATCCTGATCAGTCTTGTAATGCTTCAGGTACTTGTGCTCTGGACGGATCCGGCGGGATGGAAGTGCCTGCCGGATCCTCAGAACGCAAGTGTGAAAGGACCCTTAGTGGATGGCCATGTCTTGGTGGGTTTGCAGTTGTGTCATACTTCTTCCATTTTCAGATGATTGAACTAAACAGTGCCCTGTGAGATGTTCAGAGCTTGGGGTATTTATTTTATAACCTAACCTTGCTTTACACTTCTCCACAACTTTATCCCTGACCTGTCTGGTGTGTTCCTTAGTTTCCATGATGCCATGATGCTGTTTGATCCCTAATGTTCTCTAACAATCCTCTGAGGCCTTCACAGAACAGATGTAGTTATACTGAGAATAAATTACACATGGGTGGACTCTATTCACTACTTAGGTGACTTCTGAAGGCAGTTGGTCACAATGGGCTTTATTTAGTCATATCAGAGTACTGGGGCTGAGTACAAGTGCACGCCACACTTTTCAGATTTTTGTTCATTAAAATTTAATTTTAAAAACCATCTATCCATTTTCTTTCCACTTCACACATACTCGCTGCTTTGTGTTGGTCTATCACATAAAATTTTAATAAAAAAATTAAGTTTGGGTGGTGTAAGGTAAAAAATGAGGAATGGATACATTGTAGCATGCGCTGGGCAAGGTGAATTGCTAGGTCTGTACTCCTTTTCAGCTGAAACCAGAATATTTCCAATCACAGCAAACATATATCTTGAAAATAGTGAATAAATAATGTATATTCATAAGTTGCAAACCTTTTCATTACACAGTGAGTGGACTGCTGAGGGAACTAGGACCTGAGATATGTTCCTGCGTCTCTTCTCTCCCAATAAATCCTATTCTGGCTTTCCACATGTTGGCAGGTAATGTGAAAGATAAGGGGATGTCCCTCCTTCTCACTCCATGCCTAACCACAAGGTAAATATTACACATGTCCACATAGCAACCACATATTCAGATTTGCTAATATCATACCCTATGATACATTTGGCTTCTTGTGCTTGGAATGTTCCCTCGCCGGTTCTTCTATGAAGTGACCCAGTCCATGAGATGACATAAGGGCTCTATGTCTCATGGACAGACATGCTGGACAATAACTTCCTTCATCTGAAAGGTCATTCTGTCTGTTGTGGCTCCGCACAGATGGATCCTGTTTTGGAGAAATTCAGTAGCCTGCCTCCCTCTACATCAAGTCCGTCAGTGACCTGTAATCTACGTAACATATGTGGAGCAACATATTCCACTGAAGACGAGAGAGACGTCCTTCTAATGCCAGATACTGATGAGCGTAGCTACATAGGCATCTCTAGCTATCTCTTGCTTGTGATCCAACTGCACTGCCAGATGTGGCCCCTTCATTTGGATCCAATAGGCCACCCACTGGTCATAACAGGATGGCATATGAAAATACCCCTTTAACTGATAGATATCCCTCATAGACATGGCAGTTATGTCCCACCCTCAACCTGTGAAGCACAGCAGTCACTATACACATGCATGCCAACTTCTTACCTTTACACGTGAAGCATTTGATGTGAAAATAACTGTTCTGCACCCGAAGGACCTCTCCTTTACACGCATTGCCGCAGTTGTTGCAGAGGATTGCATTACCGGCCGGCTTCTCTAGGTGGCTCTGTAGAGCCTGGTGCTGAGATACTGGGGAGCAGAGAAGAACATGGAGTTTCAGCATTGAATATATTTTTACAAGGACTGTTCTACACAATGAACAAAACCCCATTGATACATATATGTCAAGTATGTGGAGTGGAGGATAGCCAGTCACAAGTCTACGAATATACATTCATGGCGTATCTGCAATACGGAGGAGCAACGACACTCCCTATTTTGCAGTCTAATGTATAGTGACTATGTGACTGCGCATTTGTAGGCACTATATGGTATAATGTAGAGAAAATACTGCATTTTCTGAGCACCATTTGTCCAATTGTGGTAGTACATGAGCATGTAGGAACTAGCTCTATGTATGATACTTTTTGGCAGTAGATCTAATATAGGTGTCCTTCAGCGTAATAAATGACCCCCTATGTATTTGGTCAATGCATAGCACTAAATGGGAACTCTTACAAATTTGGTGCATCTTTTCATTGTCCGTGCACCAGAAAATCGAATCTATGTCTGTTATAGCTTTGTGCCACAATTTATGACAATTTTTGGTGCAAATTGTGGTACATGTACAGGACAGTTGGAGGCCACACCCCTTCTACTAAACCCTGCCTACTTTTCTCATTTCCTTTAAAAAGTGCAGAGAAAAGTTCAAAATGGCAAAAAGTTTCACATTTTGTGGAAATGTAACTTTTGCTTGAATGGGTTGGTAGATTTCCCCCAAGTCTACTATGTATGAAGTCAATGGGTGATGTACGGCATAATATGGAAAGACTGAAAAATGTGTGCACTTATTTATACAAACATAGGAGGTAATTTATTATGACTACCGTGTTAGACGCGGTCTACACCTGCAACAGGCACCCCCTTCCCCGTGGAAAAGTCACAGATTGCGGCACAAATAACTTTTGCTATCCAATCTGTGACAGATATACTCCAAAAAGTGGCATATACCTGTTAGTAATCCTGTAGACGGCATATACCAGATTTACCACAGGGGCTCAGGCTGGTGCCAGGGATAGACGCTTTTCTTTGACTATATACCAACCATTGGTTGGTTTACTTTGAGACAGAATTTTGTGGCACAACTTTGCTGCAAAGATTTGCATCTTAAACCACACCCCTTTCCAGCTAAGTACCACCCTGTTTTAACATGAATTCCAAGATTTGAGAATAGGCTTACACAGGCTAAGTGATAAAACATATTTACTGAGTATAATTAAATATAAGGTAAAATAGACAAATCACATACAGAACAAATAATAATCAATCACCTAGCCTGCAAAATAGGGGAACACAATGGGGGAGCTCCAGTTGCCATGCTACCCATGTAGCACATGGTCAACACCCTATGGCAATACAAGAGAGAGATAGTGATCTACAACATCCTATCTGGATTATGTTCCCAGCGGAGCTAAATTCTTTGTGTTTGTGCAGAAAGGTTTATACTTCTCAGGCCCTCTTCCTAAGGATGTCCAGTGTAGAGTACACACGTCTTATGAGTTATCCACTCTGGAATGTGGCCTGGTGGTCATCTCACACAGAACAATGACTTTGTATATGTTAACTAACTATCCCTAGCTCACTACATTATAATTATATATGTCGAATGACAATTATTTCTTGTAAAATACCCTTAGGCTACCTTCACATCTCCGGTGTGAATTCCGGCATGCTTTTCCAGCAGCCTCCTGGAGTCCACCGGATCTGGCACTGTCTGCCGGCTTTATTAAATAAAATGGGGTCCAGCGGAAATCCGTACGCTGTACCGGTAGACAAGTGAATAGTCGGCCGGACACAAACTGCCGCCGTTTGTGTCCGGACGATGATCCGTTTGTCTGCCAGAATAGCGTGCCGTCCCTTACTGCTAAGCACAGCCCCCAAGTCAGGAAAAAGGGTCGAAACCCTAGTAGCTCTAATTCGCACCGCATACTTAACAGATTCTAAGCGCAGACACAGTAGTAAATCTGGGCCACATAGTTTCACAGGAAGAAATATAGCTGTCAGCCTTTGGTTTTTCAGCCCAGAAATGTTACTGTGACGAGTAGGAACACCATTATGAATAATACATCTTAGAAATCCACTGCAGACAATCTCTAGGCCGTCGATTGAAAACACTTCATTAATTCTTCCGTCAGGGCAGAGAAGTCATGTTGCTCATGATGTAAAATAACTAGTTTAGTACAATAGCGGCTTGTGAGGCCTCGGCGTGATCAAGGTGAAAAATTTCCAAATAACAATGAAATGGATTCAATTATCGAATGTGTTGTGTGAATAGTGTACAGGCGTCTGTAGCGCTGTATACGGAGACAATGAAACGTGAGAACTTGCTTCTAAATGTTACATACTTAGCAAAACAGAGTGAAATTAAAGCCGATCTTTAGCTGAGACAAGTACAGGGTCCCTCTGACCCCGTCCCTTACTCCCTGTCTGGGGCTGCAGTTTAGGATTGGCAAATATTCATCATGTTATACACCCTGGAAATGTAGCCACATAGCCGTCAAGTTAAAAGGGAACCTGTCATGCTGAAAATTCCGGGTTTAGAGCATGGCGCAGTGATGGCGTGAGCTCAGGAGTAGAGATGAGCGAACTTTAAAAAAAAGTTCAGCGCCGTCATGGGAAGAGGTGATTGGCATTGTGAAACACATGCTTCTTATGGAGAGGTTGGATATGGAAAAATATAAGGAAAAAATGGTGGGCAAATTTATTAAAAAGTGGAGGAAGTTCATTGAAAAATCATTGATGGTGGAAGAGATCAAGGAACTTATGTCTCCGTTTATACAGACTAAATGGTATATGGAGTCTAGACTAAACGGATCCCTGGGGAAATTTGAAGTATAATTCTGGGAAAGGGTCACCACTGTTTTTCTAAGGGCGGAGACGTAACACAATACCAACTACTAGTTTCACCAAGGATGCCATTTCTACGGGTTTCGGGAGAGGGTGGGATTCAAGAGGGGGAGGTTTTAAGGTTTTGGAAGTTATTCTCAGGGGGGTGAAAATGTAAAAGATGTCATATCTGCTTTTCTCTATATTGTACTGCTGAATTCCTGATGTCTGTGACTCTTATTGACATTTTAGTTTCCGCATGTATTCAGTATCATCTGTAATGCTTTAATCTGACATCCTTAATAAAAATTATATATAAAAAGTTCGGCGTTGTTGTGGTAATCGCCGCATCCCGTCCTCGCTATGGATTCCACTATCGCGACTATCTCGGCATATGGAATCCATAGGGCGGCTTCCACGAACTCGAACTGTTGAACAGCCGAAGTGGTGCCACCGTCATGTGATCAGTGCAGGGGCGTGGCTCAGCACTGGATTTGATCCCGTGCTGAGCCACGCCCCCTGCACTGATCACATGACGGTGACGTCACCCAAGGTCATTCGGCTGTTCAACAGTTCGGGTTCGTGGAAGCCGCCCCTTATGGATTCCATATGCCAGGATAGTCCGCGGTAGTGAAATCCATAACGGGATGCGGCGATTACCACAACCCGAATGCCGAACTTTTTTTTAAAGTTCGCTCATCTCTACTCAGGAGTTGTTCACTTGCAGTTGCAGACCACGTTACACAGCTGGAGCCTGCTCTAATGGCCAAGATCGGAGATAACGCCGATTCCAGACATTTAAAGGCTACAGACACCTTTAGGAGATTTTTTTTTAAGATTGCATTTTGCTCATTTGGGGCTTAAAATCATTTTTTATTGGACTTTCAAAAAACAAAAATTTCAGCAATTTTTTCAGGGGTTAAAAATCTATCCGTTTGCAGAGGTATCACTTCTCAGTCCGGTCAGCTGATGGCTAATGTGAAGTCTTATCTCTGATCTCCTGACCTCATAAATCCTTATTTAAACCAGATTCCTATGAGTTTGATAAGAGTTTAGAGATAATGCGTGGTTATAAGGTCAGGAGATCAGTGATAAGGCTTCACATGAGCTGTTGGCTGTCTGCAAACGGACTGATTTTTAACCCCTGTATCTTAAAAATGCCTGACAATGTTTAATATTAATATTAATATTTATTGTTTATTAATTTTTAATTTTTATTAGTATTTCATTTTTAATAAAAAAAAAAGACTTTAGCCCAAAATCAGCAAACTGCAATCATAAAAATCAAGGTGTCTATAGCCTTTAAAAGGGGCCATGGCAAGTTTTTAAGGTATTCTTTATACACAAAATAGGGGATAACTAACTGATCAACCCCACCGATCCCAGGAGAACGGGGATCTCATTTTCCCATCCATTCATCTTCTATGGGAGGCCTGTACTTGGCTATCTTTGGAAGTCCCACAGAGAGTTAATGGGGTAGCAGGGCTTCTGCAGCTCCATCGGGATGGAGGGAACGGTGAGAGTACTATTGAGTTCGAACCCCAGCTACTAGTTATCCCGTGACTAGGGTATATCTTAAAAACTTAGCAAAACCCCTTTAACCTCTTAGGTACCATTGTCAGTGGTGACCATGGTATCTAAGTGGTTAAAGAGAGGGAGGGGCACCTTTGCTTGTCCTATTAACCCCACAGTGCTGAGGGGTTGCCATGGCAGTCAGAGGCCTAACAATGGCTTATAAGCCTACCATATGTGGCAGGCAGCTTGTCAGATTTACTGTAGCTGATATAATACACTATTATATGGGCCCTCAGAGGATCACAAGTTTGTCCCTTATTAAATGGGTTGTCTTATCATGGACAATGGGGGTATATCGCTAGGATAGGATATGCCCCCATGTCTTATAGGTTCGGGTCCCATCGAGACCGGAGCCCCGCAACTGACGAAGGGCACACTGCGCATGTGCAGCCGCCATCCATTCATTTTCCATGTAAAACGCCCTACGCCCAAAGAAGTACAGGAGCTTCTTTAGGGCATATTGTCGCGCGTATTGTGATTGACGCCACAGTGGTCAATCACGCGAACGCGCGTACGACGCGCGTTTCTTATTTCCACAATCGCACTGTAATTCGTGCGTCAAGCGCGCGTATCAAGTACGCTCAAGTGTGAACCCAGCATAAACCTGACAGAAATGAGGACAGGGATGGTGATGACTGGGGTTCTTTGGGACTGGGTTGACTAGTAGCAGTCATAAGGGTGAATAGGTGTGGACATTGATGTGGATGTGATTCAGGGTATGTTCACACTGTGCTGAAAAAACCTGATGTGGAATCTGTTTCACGATTCCCCTTTTTACAATGCGGTTTTTCATCCTCCCCTTTCAAATGGGAACTTTGGAAGCAGATTCCAAGCAGAATCTGCATCAAGCATGGACATGTCACTTCTTTTTTCCCCATCGCAGTCTTGGAAAACTGCAAGCGGAAAATAAGTCTGACAAGTGGTTTCCCCATTTAATGCAATGGAGATAAATTGAAAGTGTTTTCCGTGTGGTTTTTTACATGAAATCTACACTAAAAACTCTGTGTGAACATACCCTTACTGTCTGACAGCAGCCACACATGGACCTGCTTAATCCAGGTAAGGGATCATGAACACAACCGTATGTATTTTGTGTTCCGCAAAACATGGATCCGCAAAAAAAAAAAGAGGATGACATCCGAGTGACGTCTGTGCTGCATACGTTTTTTTTGCGGATCCATTGCAACAATGCCTGTCCTCGTCCACAAAATGGACAAGAATAGAACGTGTTCTTTTTTTGCAGTACGGACATGCAGACATTGAATGCACATAGAGTAATTTCTGTTTTTTTCAAGCCCCATTGAATTGAATGGTTCCGTATACGGACCTATTAAAAATGGAATGGAAACTGAAAAAAAAAATAAGTTTGTGCCCTAATCCAGGTAAATAACGTCCTGCATTATCCGTCCAGTAGAGTAAAGACTTCCATCATTCACCTTCCTGGGATCTGGAATTGGATAATTGGATGCAATGAAAAAACAATGTCACTCCAAAATGACAACATCCTCATGAGAATGTACAGACTGAAGGGTGAAAAAGGAGCTTAGGGTACTTCGCACTTGCGTTAGAGGTATCCGGCAGGCAGTTCTATTGCCGGAACTGCCTGCCGGATCTGGCAAAATGTATGCAAATGGACAGCATTGCAATACCGGATTGTTATCCAGAAAAACGGATCCGGTATATATATTTTTTGCATTTTTAAAGGTCTGCGCATGCGCAAACCGGAAGACCGGATCCGGCAATGCGATATTTTTTCCCGGATCCGGCTCTAATAAATGTCAATGGAAATTCCGGCAAGTGTTCTGGAATTTTGGACAGAGAAAATACCGCAGCATGCTGCGATATTTTCTCCGTATCAAAAATGTACATACTGAATGTATTTCTCTCCATTCAGAATGCATTAGGATAAAACAGATCATTTTTTTTCCGGTATTGAGCCCCTAGGATGGAACTCAATGCCGGAAAAGAATAACGCTAGTGTGAAAGTACACTGAGAATGTTCTTTTTTGGCTCAAACCCCAAGATATGCTGTGCCACCTCTCACATTGAAAGGGTTGTCTAGATTTAAAATTTTCAGAAATAGCGCCCCCTTCTTTCCTTGGGCAGTGCCTGGTATTGCAGCTCAGCTCCACCTATTAAATTGACAAGAGTGGCACTTTTTCTGGTAAAAAAAATAAATAAAATTTAGATCTTTCTTCATAAATGTGGATAACCCCTTTAGGGCTCATGCACACAAACACATTTTCTTCCGTATGCGGGACCATTCATTTCAATGGGGCTTGAAAAAAACAGAAATGTGTGAATTCCGTGTCTGTATGTCCGCATGTCCGTTCCGCAAAAAAAATACATGTCCTACTCTTGTCCATTTTGCGGACATGGACGGGCATTGTTACAATGGATTCACAAAAGAAACGGATTCAACACGGATGTCACACAGATCCGTGTTTTGCGGACCACAAAATACATACGGTCGTGTGCGCGAGCCCTTAGGGGTGGATTTTCCACAGCAGACATTCCGGCTGTAATACAATGCGGATTTTCCGCACACCGTTCTGCATTGTAAAGTATCTGCCATGTGTGAACGAATCCTTGATTACGTAATGCTAGTGTAACGCGCCAAATATAATACTTGGTAATATTGTTCTAGAAAGTAGACCACATCTCAGCCGATCGCCGTGTTACTCTTTTAAGCTGCTTCCCTCCATGACTTTACTCCTCAGTAAAATGAGTAGTTGCGGCGCGGCGCAGCGCAGGTGTGTCGTGACAATTACAGCTTTCCTCCCTCTGTGACTCACTCCATGTGAGTTGTTTTTCACAGTGATAGTTAAGTGATCCACACACTTACTCACCCACGCACATATAGATCGCTCATCGCCATTACCTCCCTTCTGCAGAGAGCTTGTCCTGGGGAGAGGGGCTTCTCTCCAAAAATCCTGACAATGTATTAACCCTATATGCTAGACTAGTAGCAGAGGTGTAACTCGAAGCCCGTGGACCCTGATGCAAGATCTGTACTGGGGCCCCCACTTACCACATGCCATTTATCTTCATATGCGGCAGAGGGGCTTTTGGCCCCATTAGACACCAGGCTGAGGGGCCGCTGCTGCCTCTGCACCCCTACTGCTACACCCCCGGTTATTACGGTATGTCTGAATTGATGCACAATAGGAAGCAGACATATTTACTAAGGGTTTTGCACCTGTTTTCTGGCATAATTTGCACCAAGTGCAGTGGTTCTTCAACAGATTCATCATTCTGTTGTGCCAAAAATAATGCCCAACTGTCAAAATGTGTGTGGATTAATGAAGTTGCATTCTGCGCTAAATTTATTATTGTCGTGCACCTGTTTTCTGGCACAAAACAAAGGTAAAAAATAAGCCAAATACATAGAAGTGTCTAATTTCATGCCGATGTGCCAAATCTGTCATACAGCGTACGCTGTCGTGATACTTGAGGTGCACCCTGTGACGGCCTGGATTACAGGAGTTCAGAGACTTTACTACTGATGACCTATCCAGTATCTGATCGGTGGGGTCCGACACCCGGGACCCCCTGGTGATCATTTGTTTGGGAAGGCACCGGCACTGGCAGTAATGACGCGGTCTTCTCTCAGCTTACAGCGCCGTACATTGTATAGCGGCTGTGCTTGGTCTCGCAGCTCAGTCCCATTCACGTCAATGGAGCGGAGCTGCGCCCAGACACGTGACTGATGAAAGTGAAATCACTGGCCTAGGGAAAAATAAGAGAAGGTCGTGGCGCTACTGCAAGCACTAGTGCCTTCCCAAACAGCTGACTGACAGAGGTCCCAGGTGTTGGACCCCCACCAATCGAATACTGATGGATAGGTCGTCAGTAGAAAATTTTCAGAAAACCCCTTTAAAGCCTCATTCACATGTCAGTGAATGTGAGACAAAGCCATGATTGGAGCCTCCACAGACATGATGTATAAGGGAAAGATCTGCATCCGTTCTGTGTTTAGAGCCGCACCTGGTTTTTTTCTCGTGTGAATGAGGCATAAGGACGCAACGTATTTTTGGTCCGCATCCGTATGTCCGTTCCATGGCATCCGCAAAAATACAGAACAGGTCTTATACTTGTCTGTTTCAAGGGCAAGGATAGGACAGTTCTATAGAGGGCAGGATGTTCCGATTTGCAAAACACGGAACACAAATGGCCGGTATCCGTGTTTTCAGGATCCGCAATTTGCAGACAGCAAAAACGGCAACGGCCATGTGCATGAGCCCTATATCTACTCTGTCTAAATATTATACAAGCTTAGTAAATGTGGGTCATCCTGTGATCACTAGAGATGAGCGAATTTCCAGTTATGAAATTCGCTTGCGATTCGCTTACTGGTAAAGGTGAATTGCGTTATAGATTCCGCTACCACGGACCATAACGCAATTCTATGACGGAATGCAGTCTAGACGGACGGATCCATTATGCAGCCCATAGACTTCTAATATGACGGAATTAATAACGGAATGGCTCTAAAGGCATTCCGTTATGCATTCGTCTGGAATTGCGTTATGGTCCGTGGTAACTGAATCCATAACGCAATTCCCTTTACCAGTAAACGAAGTGTGAACGAATTTCAAATATATAAAATTCGCTCATCTCTAGTGATCACCAATGGACCATGTCAATAGTTAGTATGCAGTTGTTAAAGGGGAACTCTATCCGTCAGCTGGAATCCAGGTGGACGTTCCAGCAATCTGTAAACAGAATCTACTGCACTTATGCAACTGAATATTGAAAAATCATTTTCATAGCAGGGTAGACTGATATAGTAAAGAACAATTATGTGTGTCTATGTGAAAATAAAAATTATCATGAAAGTCTTGTCATTTAAGTGACAAAACCTTAAAGGGGTTGTCACACTTCAGCAAATGGCATTTATTATGTAGAGGAAGTTGATACAAGGCACTTACTAATGTATTGTGATTGTCCATATTGCCTCCTATGCTGGCTGGATTCACCACTTTGCTGTGACTGTGCACATCATAAGGACGTTGGCGCTGCTAGACCTCATGCTGGGCACCGTCGGGTCACAGCCCAGCCGTGGCAGGAAGATCAGAAAGAGCGTGGATATCAGGAGCGATGGCAGTGGCCGGAGCAGGGGAGGCAAGTTGATTTTGTTTTTTAATGTCTGATTTGAGCATGAGAGTCTGATCTAAGGTCTGCATGGGAGATCATTCACATTGGGGGTCTGTTCTGAGGTCTGTCTGGGGGTCATATTCACATTGGGGATCTGATCTGAGGTCTGTCTGGGGGTCATTTACATCGGGGGTCTGAATAATGGGGTCTTATTAATATTGGTGTTCTGATCTGAGGTCTGATTGGAGGTCTTATGAACATTGGGGTCAGATTAACATTGGGGGTCTGAGCTGAGGTCTGATTTACATTGGGGGTCTGAATAGTGGGGTCTTATTCACATTGGGGCTCTGATCTGAGGTCTGTTTGGAGGTCTTATGACCACTGGGGTCAGATTAACATTGAGCTGAGGTCTGATTTACATTCGGGGTCTAAATAGGGGGTCTTATTCATATTAAGGCTCTGATCGGAGGTCTAATTGGAGGTCTTATGAACATTGGGGTCAGATTAACATTGGGGGTCTGAGCTGAGGTCTGATTTACATTGGGGGTCTGAATAGTGGGGTCTTATTCACATTGGGGCTCTGATCTGAGGTCTGATTGGAGGTCTTATGAACATTGGGGTCAGATTAACATTGGGGGTCTGAGCTGAGGTCTGATTTACATTGGGGGTCTGAAAAGGGGGTTCTTATTCATATTGGGGCTCTGATCTGAGGTCTGGAGGTCTTATGAACATTGGGGTCAGATTAACATTGGGGGTCTGAGCTAAGGCCTGATTTACATTGGGAGTCTGATTGGGGCTCTGAGCTGAGGTTTAATGAAAATATTTTTTCTTATTTTCCTCCTCTAAAACCTAGTGCGTCTTATGGGATGGTGCGTCTTGTAGGCCAAAAATATGTCATTCATGTTTTACCTTCAGTGGTAACAGTAGTTAACCTGCTTGATGATGGTTTCCAGCTAAACGACGATAGTGAGTACTGTATGTATTAAAAGTCCATATTCAATAACCATATCACTTTAATAGACTTCTCTATGACAGTCTTTGATGATTAGAGATGTCCCGAACTATTCGCCGGCGAACATAGCTTGTTCACGTCCGCCGCGGCGGGTGAACATATACGATGTTCGGTCCACACCCTATACATCATCATTGAGCAAACATTGACCCTGTACCTCACAGTCAGCAGACACATTCCAGCTAATCAGCATACCCTCCGTCCCAGACCCTCCCACCTCCAATCTAAACGCAAGAACAGCATCCATCTTAGATTTATTCTGAAGCTGCAGTGTTAGTAACTGTAAATCGCAATGCGATTAATATAACCTGCATTACTCGCATTGCGATTACAACTTAGAGCTGAGTTCCTAATGGTTGTATTGCTAGAATATAACGAAGATTGAGAATATAGTGCTATATTCTCAATAGAGATGGCCCGAACTATTCGCCGCCGAACAGTTCCCGGCGAACATAGCTTGTTTGCGTCCGCCGCGACAGGTTATATTAATCGCATTGCGAATTCAACTTAGAGCTGGGTTCCTAATGGTTGTATTGCTAGAATATAACGAATATAGCGTTATATTCTCAATGTTCGTTATATTCTAGCAATACAACCATTAGGAACTCAGCTCTAAGATGTAATCGCAATGCGAATAATACTTACAATTATTAATCGTTTTGCGAATCTATTTGATTGTATATGACGGTTGAATATGACTACCACCAACGTTCTGCTGCCTCCAAGGCAAGATATCTGAACCCCCCAGGGGCCATTTGGGCGTTTTTGATAGAAACGCATCAAAACGCATCTGCGTTTTATTATTCTTTCGTTTTTTTTTGTGTATTTTGCCACATTTGGTTGCATACTTACATTTGGTATAGGCAAATATGGTAGTCTAGATCATGTGTCTATACCAAAACCTAGGATCATTGTTTTACAGCATATTTTCTAAGCCATGTAGCTGAATATAGATTTGGGCAGAGTAATGATCTAGACCAGTGGTGCCCAACCATTTTTCGCCTGAGGGCCGCACTAGACCTGGTATAAATTTCGCGGGCCGGAACCAGGTAGCTTTGCCAGAAAGAAATGCAAACACTGTGAGGGGCACGTGTTAGCATTCTAAAATACATTATATGTAGGCCTTCAAATCTGCGTTTGGAGCCTCTGTTGCAAATTCTGTCAAAAAAACTGACAAAAAAGCCTTGTATGCTGAATTTTTGTGTCCGGTAAAAAGACAGGATCCCGAACGGAAACTGAACGGATCCCATCATAGTTGGTGGAGTCTGTTCAGCTTCTTCCCTGTGGGGTGACAGGAGGAGGGGGAGCAGGGTCACTAGTGGGGTGACAGGAGGAGGGGGAGCAGGGTCACTAGTGAGGTGACAGGAGGAGGGGGAGCAGGGTCACTAGTGGGGTGACAGGAGGAGGGGGAGCAGGGTCACTAGCGGGGTGACACGAGGAGGGGGGAGCAGGGTCACTAGTGAGGTGACAGGAGGAGGGGGAGCAGGGTCACTAGCGGGGTGACAGGAGGAGGGGGAGCAGGGTCACTAGTGAGGTGACAGGAGGAGGGGGATCAGGGTCACTAGCGGGGTGACAGGAGGAGGGGGAGCAGGGTCACTATCGGGGTGACAGGAGGAGGGGTAAGTAGGGACACTAGCGGGGTGACAGGAGGAGGGGGAAGCAGGGTCACTAGTGACAGGAGGAGGGGGGAGCAGGGTCACTAGTGAGGTGACAGGAGGAGGGGTAGTAGGGACACTAGCGGGGTGACAGGAGGAGGGGAAGCAGGGTCACTAGTGACAGGAGGAGGGGGAGCAGGGTCACTAGTGGGGTGACAGGAGGAGGGGGAGCAGGGTCACTAGTGGGGTGACAGGAGGAGGGGGAGCAGGGTCACTAGTGAGGTGACAGGAGGAGGGGGAGCAGGGTCACTAGCGGGGTGACAGGAGGAGGGGGAGCAGGGTCACTAGTGAGGTGACAGGAGGAGGGGGAGCAGGGTCACTAGCGGGGTGACAGGAGGAGGGGGAGCAGGGTCACTAGCGGGGTGACAGGAGGAGGGGGAGCAGGGTCACTAGTGAGGTGACAGGAGGAGGGGGAGCAGGGTCACTAGTGGGCTGACAGGAGGAAGTGGGAGCAGGGTCAGTATTGTGGTCATAGTAGGAGGGGGAGCAGGGTCACTAGTGGGCTGACAGGAGGAAGTGGGAGCAGGGTCAGTATTGTGGTCATAGTAGGAGGGGAGGAGGGTCACTAGTGGGCTGACAGGAGGAAGTGGGAGAAGGGTCAGTATTGTGGTCATAGTAGGAGGGGGAGCAGGGTCACCGGGGACCAGTCACACGCTCTTACCTCTCCAGCGGACCTTTAAGTTGCCCAAGGTCTTCATGCTCTGCTCTACAGCCTCCACGGGAGCCGGCCCCTCCTCCTTCGAGCTCCCGCCGGCTTCCCTTTCTGACTGAACATGTATGCCTCATTCCAACCAATAACAAAGCTCCTTGCTGTAAGGAGCTTTGTTGTTGGTTACTTTAGGCACAGGCAGCATCGCTGCGCTACCTGTGCCATTCACATCGCTGATGAATGTGGGGAAAAAGTCTAAAGGCGTACAGTATTGTTACGCCTTAGACTTTTTCCAGGAAGTCTCACGGGCCGCATGACAGAGCTCCGCGGGCCGGATTTGGCCCACGGGCCGTAGGTTGGGCACCACTGATCTAGACCAGTGTTTCCCAAACAGTGTGCCTCCAGCTGTTGCAAAACTACAACTCCCAGCATGCCTGCACAGCCAAAGGCTGTCCGGGCATGCTGGGGGTTGTAGTTTTGCAAAAGCTGGAGGCACACTGGTTGGGAAACACTGAATTCTAGACTACCATATTTGCCTAAACCAATTGTAAATATGCAACCAAATGTGGCAAAATACACAAAAAAATAAAATAAAAAATAAAAAAATTATAAAAACGCAGATGCGTTTTTGATACGTTTTCTATCAAAAACGCCCAAATGGCCCCTGGGGGGTTCAGATATCTTGCCTTGGAGGCAGCAGAACGTTGGTGGTAGTCATAGTCAACCGTCATATACAATCAAATAGAGGCATCAAATGGATTCGCAAAGCGATTAATAATTGTAAGTGTTATCAGTTTGAGATTACAACTTTGGCGGGTTTGCTAATGGTGGGATAGTAAGAAATAACGAATACAGTGCTATATCTATGAATAGTGCATTATAGAAGTTGGATTCGCAATCCGATTAATATTACCTGTATTATTCGCATTGCGATTACAACTTAGATCTGAGTTCCTAACGGTTGTTGTATTGCTAGAATATAACGAAGATTGAGAATATAGCGCTAGATTCTCAATCTTCGTTATATTCTAGCAATACAACCATTAGGAACTCAGATCTAAGTTGAATTCGCAACGCGGTTAATACAGGTTATATTAATCGGATTGCGAATTCAACTTAGAGCTGGGTTCCTAATGGTTGTATTTCTAGAATATAACGAAGATAACGAATATAGTGCTAAATTCTCAATGTTCGTTATATTCTAGCAATACAACCATTAGGAAATCAGTAGTGATGTCGCGAACATAAAATTTTCAGTTCGCGAACAGCGAACGCGAACTTCCGCAAATGTTCGCGAACGGGCGAACCGCCATAGACTTCAATTGGCAGGCGAATTTTAAAACCCACAGGGACTCTTTCTGGCCACAATAGTGATGAGAAAGTTGTTTCAAGGGGTCTAACACCTGGACTGTGGCATGCCGGAGGGGGATCTATGGCAAAACTCCCATGGAAAATTACGTAGTGGACGCAGAGTCGGGTTTTAATCCATAAAGGGCATAAATCAACTAACATTCCTAAATTGTTTGGAATAACGTGCTTTAAAACATCCAGTACGATCAGGTATGATGTTGTATCGATCAGGTAGTGTAAGGGTTACGCCCGCTTCACTGACATTGACAGACCAAACTCCCCTTTTAATGCACCACAAACAACCGCAAACAGTTCATTTGCACAACCGCAAACTCCCCATTTGCACAAGGTTGGATACCAAGCTAGCCACGTCCCGGTGATGTCATTGAAGGTTTCTTCCTCCACCCAGCCACGTACAACACCAAGGGTCCCCGAAAGGTCAATTGAATTGATTTTTCGAACGGGGAGATGGTTAAAAACGCTGGCTCCCTCCACTCTGTTTTAATCCACGGTCACTGCGTCTGCGCCGTGCAATTTACTGTCACACCCGATATGAGTGGTATTTTCTGTAGTACTATTCTCATCAGTTTAATCCCTCTAACATCCCCAATCTGGGGGCCATTTATTGAATAGATTTTTTGAACGGGGAGATGGTTAAAAAAACGCTGGCTCCCTCCACTGATATGAGTGGTATTTTCTGTAGTACTATTCTCATCAGTTTAATCCCTGTTACGTCCCATATCAGGGATTGCCTTTTGTGAAAAAAAATTTAGGCCGGGTACCTTCAACTGCCTTCACAGTGACAGACCAAACTCTCATACACTAAACTGAATTGATTTCAGGAACCGGGAGATGGAAAAAGCAGCTTGGTCGGTCCTCTTACTCCCAAATTGGGGCACTGCACGTGCACAGAGCAATGTGCTGCGACACCCTATATGAGTGGTGTCTTAACTAGTACTATTGCTATCAGTTTAATCCCTGTTACGTACCCTATATGGGGACGTGTGCCGAATTAGACTAATGTGTAAAAATTAAATGCCTTATTTATCGGCAAGCTACTGTGCCACCCGGTATCAGTGGTTGGCACTGGCAGTGGGCACACTACAGTCAGTGGAAGCGGGCCTGACACACACTGGCAGCAGGCAAGCAACTGAATTTAGACTACTTTCTAAAAATTAAATGTCTTATTTATCGGCAAGCTACTGTGCCACCCGGTATCAGTGGTTGGCACTGGCAGTGGGCACACTACAGTCAGTGGAAGAGGGCCTGACACACACTGGCAGCAGGCAAGCAACTGAATTTAGACTACTGTCTAAAAATTAAATGCCTTATTTATCGGCAAGCTACTGTGCCACCCGGTATCAGTGGTTGGCAGTGGCAGTGGGCACACTACAGTCAGTGGAAGTCAGCCTGACACACACTGGCAGTAGGCAAGCAACTGAAATTACACTAAAGTGTAAAAATTAAATGCCTTATTTTCGATGCAAAGTCCTGTGCCACATGGGATGACAGTGGTGGGCACTGGCAGTGGGCACACTACAGTCAGTTGAAGTCGGCCTGACACACACTAGCAGCAGGCAAGCAGCTGAAATTACACTAAAGTGTAAAAATTAAATGCCTTTTTATGCAAAGTCCTGTGCCAGCCGGTATGAGTGGTGGGCACTGGCAGTGGGCACACTACAGTCAGTGAAAGTCAGCCTGACACACACTGGCAGGCAACTAACCTTAGATTAAAGTGTAAAAATTAAATGCCTTTTTTTGATGCAAAGTCCTGTACCACACGGAATGACAGGGGTGGGCACTGGCAGTGGGCACACTACAGTCTGTGGGCCTGCAGCTCCTCACACACAGGCAGGCCAGGCAACTGCAATATGTATATAAAGGGGAAAAAAAAGCAGACTAATGTTGCAGCCCTAAAAGGGCTTTTTGGGGTGCTGTCAGGACGCTGTCCTTACAGCAGAGATCAGATGAGTCTTTCAGGACTGGAGTGGACACTGAATACACTAGCCTAGCTATCAATTTCCCAATTAAATCAGCAGCAACTACACTCTCCTTCCTCTCACTAACACTGGGTTCAGACCTGAGCGTTTTGAAGCCTAGCGTTTTTGGTGCGTTCAAGACTGGCGTGTAGGCGCGTTTTTTCAAGCGTTTTGGTAAATAGTGTAGGCGCGTTTGACGCGCGTTTATGTGATTGACTGCATAGTTGGCCAATGACCAAACAGCCCTCCCTATATAGTTTGGCCAATCTGAGGTGTGAATTTTGAAAAACGCGCGTCCATAGGCGCGTTTTACGCTGCACAAACGCCCGAACAACACACCTATCGCGTTTCCCATTGAAGTCTATTAGCACCAAACGCTCGAAAAAAGCCCGGACTAACGCGAACATACTTGCTTATGCGTCGGACGTTTATAGGCGCCTATGAACGAACGCATAAGAGACGCTGCAGTGTGAACCACCCTCATTGGAATGCATGGTTCCTTTACTGTTGTGCGTTTTTATGTGCGTTCAAAAGCGGCGTTTTACGCGAAAGTGTGAACTGAGTGTAAGACTGCAGCTTCAGAATGAATCTAAAATGGATGCTGTGCAGGAGGTGGGAGGGTCTGGGAGGAAGGGTATGCTGCTGATTGGCTGGAATGTGTCTGCTGACTGTGAGGTACAGGGTCAAAGTTTGCTCAATGATGATGTATAGGGGGCGGACCGAACATCGCATATGTTCGCCCGGCAGAGGCGAACGCGAACAAGTTATGTTCGCTGGGAACTGTTCGCCGGTGGATAGTTCGGGCCATCTCTAGAAATCAGCTCTAAGTTGAATTCGCAATGCGATTAACGCAGGTTATATTAATCGCATTGCGAATTCAACTTACCACACTCTGCGTCAACTACGTAATTTTCCATGGGAGTTTTGCCATGGATCCCCCTCCGGCATGCCACAGTCCAGGTGTTAGTCCCCTTGAAACAACTTTTCCATCACTATTGTGGCCAGAAGGAGTGGGTTTTAAAATTCGCCTGTCTATTGAAGTCTATGGCGGTTCGCCCTGTTCGCACGTTCGCGAACATTTGCGGAAATTCGCGTTCGCGAACGGAAAATTTTATGTTCGCGACATCTCTACGCGCTGTAAAACGCTCAACACATGAAAACCAATGCTTTCCTATGGCCCTGGTTCTCACTTGAGCGTTCTACAGCGCGTTTGAACGCGATGTAAAACGCCCGACGCATAAACAAGTACTTGAGCTTTTTTTGGGGCGTTTGTCGCGCGTTTTGTGATTGACACCACAGTAGTCAATCACAAAAACACGCGTAAAACGCACGTTTCCAGAACGCTCAGGTCTCAACACAGGGTTAAAGGGGGTTGCCCCATGCTTTTCATTTTCAGTGTTGACTCTTATCTTCTTCAGGACCGCCGTACGCAGGATTGCGTCCTGCGGGCGGTCCTGTTCTTCTGATCGGACGCGGCGGCGCGTCATCTCGCGAGACGCGAGACTTCCTGTGAACGCGCGCGCGCGTTCACAGCGTCTGGCGTCTGAAGAGTTGTACTACAGCCTGCCAGCGATGATCAATCGCTGGCAGGCTGTAGATGCGATATAAATCGCATCAAACAAGTATATCAGACGCTGTTTTGTGAACAGCGTCTGATATACCTGCTACCTGGTCCTCTGGTGGTCCCATTTGCTGGGATCGACCACCAGAGGACCAGGTAACTATAGTAAAAGTGCACCAAACACTACACTAACTCCCCCACCCCCCTCACCAATTAACCCCTTGATCACCCAATCTAGACCCCTGATCACCCCCTGCCATTGATCAAACCCCTTGTAAGGCTACATTCAGACGTCCATATGTGTTTTGCGGATCCGTGGATCCGCGGATCTGATCCGCGGATCCACAGATCCTCAAAACACGGACACCGGCAATGTGCTTTCTGCATTTTGCAGATCCGCACATTGCCAGAACTATATAGAAAATGCTTTTCTTGTCCGCAATTGCGGACAAGAATAGGACATGTTCTATATTTTTGCGGAACGGAAGTGCAGACTCGAAGCGCGGATCCGTAATTCCGGATCCGAGTGGGACAAAGTCTGTCCCCATAGAAATGAATGGGTCCGCAATTCCGCTCGCAAACAGAATTGCGGACGTGTGAATGGGGCATAAGGGTCCCTTATCACCGCCAGTTAGTTAGCTACTTGTTAGGTAGCTAGCGCCCAGCCCACCGCACCGCAGTCACTGATTTGGCAGAGATTTTTTCATCCACATTGACCGATGCGAATGAAAAATCAGTGCCGTTCATTTTTATTTTTTCAGCGCAGAGGCTGAACGGAAAAAATCTCATTACCCGTATGCTCAATATAAGGAGAATCGCAGAAACTCCTAATGCTGGCCATACGTGTAATGATTGCGGAGACCCTCAAATGCCAGGGCAGCACAAACACCTCACATGTGACCCCATTTTACAAAGAAGACACCCCAAGGTATTCCGTGAGGGGTATGGGGAGTTCATGCAAAATTTTATTTTTGTCACAAGTTAGTGGAATATGAGACTGTAAAAAAAATAAAAATAAAAAAAATTTCCGCTAACTTGTGTCAATTTTTTTTCTGTGAACTCACCATACCCCTCACAGAATACCTTGGGTGTCTTCTTCCACAATGGGGTCACATGTGGGGTATTTATACTGCCCTGGCATTTTAGGGGCCCTAAAGCGTGAGAATCCAAATGCGTAAAAATGGCCTGTGAAATCCTGAAGGTACTCATTGGAATTTGGGCCCCTTTGCATCTAGGCTGCAAAAAGTGTCACACATGTGGTATCGCCGTACTCAGGAGAAGTAGGGCAATGTGTTTTGGGGTGTATTTTTACATATACCCATGCTGGTGTGAGAAATATCGCTGTAAACGACAACTTTTAAATATTTTTATTCAAAGTTGACAATTTACAGAGATATTTCTCTCACCCAACATGGGTATATGTAAAAATACACCCCAAAACACATTGCCCTACTTCTCCTGAGTACGGCGATACCACATGAGTGACACTTTTTGCAGCCTAGATGCGGAAGGGGCCCAAATTCCAACGAGTACCTTTAGGATTTTACATGGCGGCTCACGATTTAGCCTCGCCTAAAATGCCAGAACAGTAAACACACCTCACAAATGACCCCATTTCGAAAGTAGACACCCCAAGGTATTCACTGAGGGGCATAGTGAGTCGCATGAGATTTTTATTTTTTTGCCAGAAGTTATCAGAAATTGAAACTTTTTTTTTTTTTCTAGAAAGTGTCATTTTCCGCTAACTTGTGAAAAAATGAAATGATACATGAACTCACCATGCCCTCCGTGGAATACTTTGGGGTGTCTTCTTTCTAAAATGGTGTCATTTGGGGGTATTTATACTATCCTGGCATTCTAGCACCTGAAGAAAAGTGACAGGTGCTCAGAAAGTCAGAGCTGCTTCAAATGCCGAAATTCACTTTTTTGCACCATAGTTTGTAAACGCTATGGCCCCTTTCACACGGGCGAGTCGCGGTGCAATGCGTGAGGAGGACGCATTGCACCGCACTGAACGGACCCATTCATTTCTATGGGCTGTGCACATGAGCGGTGATTTTCACGCATCACTTCTGCGCTGCGTGAAAATCGCAGCATGTTCTATATTCTGCGTTTTCACGCAACGCAGGCCCCATAGAACTGAATGGATGCGGAAAATCGCAAGCATCCGCAACCAGGCGCGGATGCGCTATGATTTTCCCGCATTGCTGCTTAGCAACGGACTCAATTCTATTATTTCCCTTATAACATGGTTATAAGGAGAAATAATAGCATTCTTAATAAAGAATGCATTGTTAAATGATGAGGAAGGGGTTAAAAATAATAAAAGTTAACTTACCTTAGCCACTTGATCGCGTAGTCGCGATCTGTCCTCTCTTTCCCTGCAGCATCTATGATCTAGTGACCTGTGATGACGTCACATCACATGGCCCATCACTGCTCCATCACTATGGTGATGGAGCATGTGATTGGTCCATGTGACCATGTGACATCATCCAAGGTCCTTAACCTCTATCCTCAGGCTGTGGATAGTGCTTATGGACCTTGGATGATGTCACGTGGTCACATGGACCATCACATGCTCCATCACCATAGTGATGGAGCAGGTGATTGGGCCATGTGATGCTGTGACATCATCACAGGTCCTTTACATCTTTCAAGCTAACTGAGAGGATGCCGGGCTTCGCGATCAAATGGAACAGGTAAGTAATTATTAGTTTATTATTTTAACTCATTCTGCACCAGTTTAAACATTAGGGAGATGGCCAAGGGATATTATTTTACATTATAACTATGTTATAATGTGAAATAATACCAGCGGGACAATTTCTGACCCAAACATGCACTTCTGTGAAGAAGTGCAGGTTCGGGTCTGGGTACCAAAGTGCCGATTTTTCTCGCGCGTGCAAAACGCATGACAGCGCTTTGCACTCGCAGGGAAAAATCGCGGCGATTCCCGCAACGCACCCGCACTGTTTGACGGAGTGCACCCACAACGCCCGTGTGAAAGAGGCCTATAACTTTTACCCAAACCAATAAATATACACTTATTGGACTTTTTTTATCAAAGACATGTAGAACAATAAATTTAGAGAAAAATTTATATAGAAATGTAGTTTTTAAAAAAATTTTACAACAGAAAGTGAAAACGTCATTTTTGCAAAATTTCGGTAATTTTTGATTAATAGCAAAAAAGTAAAAATGTCAGCAGCAATGAAATACCACCAAATGAAAGCTCTATTAGTGAGAAGAAAAGGAGGTAAAATTCATTTGGGTGGTAAGTTGCATGACGGAGCAATAAACGGTGAAAGTAGTGTAGTGCAGAAATGTAAAAAGTGGCCTGGTCATTAAGGGTGTTTAAGCTAGGGGGGCTGAAGCGGTTATGATCCGTTTTCACCATGTAAACCAATCCCTCTGGTTGCTTTCCATCCTGTATGGAGCACTTCCTAGTCCAGTATCCAACCAAACCCATGATGCACTTCTCCTTCCTCTGCCTCAGCTCCAGCACCGCCCCTAACAACACCCAGCTAGTTTATAGCTCCTCCCACCCAGGTACCTACATAGACACTCCCCTATCACTGCTCATAACAACGCCCAGCTAGTTTATAGCTCCTCCCACCCAGCTATTTACATAGACACTCCCCTATCACTGCTCCGCCCATGGACATAACATCACAGCAAATAGAAAGGAGCTGCATGGACATGATCATGTGACCACAGCCCAAAATAGAAGTTATTAGCTATAAAGTAAAAAGAAATACATTACAAAATTACAGCTACCTTCATAAATAACTATTTTATGGATGTTGACGCAAATCAGAAAACCCCTTTAAGCTAGCCATACACATTAGATTTCAGTCATTCAAACTCACCAAAGAAACTCATGGTAGGAATAGCTGAATATCTAATGAAGGATCAGGCATTCTGGATTTCAACATGGCTGGTCTATTGCTCCTCTGAGAGGGCTAGCCAATGTGGAAGTCTACCTTAAAAGTGGTGGTGGTGATGTTAAGACGTGATTTATACAGTATATATAAATGATGTCTGATCATGTCCTGTCCTGGTGAGGATGGTCAATATATGAGGCAATTATTAGAGATAAGGAGAAATAGTCACCGACTGTAGGAGTTGTACATAGCTGATTATGGGGGTCCTTGCATCAGACCCCACCAGACAACAAATTGGTGACCTTTCCTAGAAGCTCCTTTAAATGTTATATGATGAACAGATGTCTTTGTTTTCTACTAAAAAGCTCAAATAAGAGCCAAAACTGTCAGTGCCTAAACTAACATAAAAACGTAATAACATAAAAGACTGTTCTGTAACTGGTATCATGGAGGAAGGTCTTCCTCGGATGCATCGCTGTAAAATACAGGCACACAATACACTGCGCCCCGTCTTGTGACTCTGTATGTCTCTGGATACTTGGTGTCATTGTTTTGGAGAGTTTATTTAGCTGAATTGCTCCTGATCATTGCTGCGGTTAGTCGTATTCGCTGTGAGTGACTCACGTAGGTAGAGATGTCATCTGCCATACAATGAATACTCATTTCCATGGATACCCGGAGTTCCCTTACATTGTTAGCAATGCTTCTCATACACCTCGTAAGGATTATCTGACTTGTTTCGATAACTTTCAGCTTCAAAACTCTGGCTTCTCTGAACTAAAAGGAACACTCTAACTTCCATTGGAAATTAAAGGGGCTTTCTATTATTTTAAAGGGTATGACAACTTCTGGATCGGTGGGGGTTCAACTGTGGGAGTCTGCTACTGATACTCAGAATGAAGGAGCAACAGCGCTAATAATTTCAGCATTATCTTCACAGTTTCTCCTTGTGTATGAACATCCACCTGCTGCAGGGATTCGCAGCACTAGTGAAGTTCATGCACAACAACAGGAATACAGGAGAGCCGCCGCGCAGGAAAAATATATTTGTGGGTAAAACCCTTTAAAAGTTCACAGAGTTTTCATAAAACTTTTGATAGGTCATAGAGGCTGTGAACGGTGAGGGTCTGGGTGTTGAGTCCCTCACCAATCGATAGAACAAGGAGAGGGAAGCACTCGCTAAGGGAGAAGAAGAGAGATGGAGTCAAAGTGTAAGCACTTCTGTCTCCTCATTCTAGCGATCAGTGGGGGGGGGGTCTCAGCACCCAGACTCAGTGACCCTTTAAAGGGTTTTAGCCACAATAACATTTGTTTTCTCTGTTAGGTTACACAAAACAGAACTATTTTTCAATAAACACATTGCTTCTGTGCTTAGATATTATAGCTGTTATAGTGCCCCCCGCCTTTTTGCCTTCTTCTCAGAAAACCCACCTAATGTGTCCAAAGCTGGTAAAATAAAGTTGCTTTTAGCCTTATTGATTGGCTTGCACAATAGCAGAAATGGATCTGCTGCCTGTGTACAAGAAGATAGGACTGAGCTTCTGAGCATATGTGACCACCACCTTACAAAGGTTTGGTGCAAGAGAGAAGTCTGTGGAGGTAACGCATGTTTAAGACCCCTGGGCTTCACAGCATTTGGCTGGGTTCAAATATTCTGTCCAGTCCATCCAGTCAATCTCAAGAGATTCCAAGTCTGTTATACACTGTGCACCCAGTAGCTGGGCATTAAAAATACAAATATTGAGAGAGGGAATTGAAAAAATAGTTTTGGCACCGTAAAAAGTGACTTAGGGAGCGAGCGCCTATACTGTCCCCCATATATGCAGCCTCAGGAACTGTTCAGCAACATTTAAGTACTGTGCCTGCACCTCTTTTGGATGTATGTGTATGCTGCTTTAGTCTTAAGTGACTGTTTGCTACACTGCATAAGACTACTACCTCCATCATTTTGTGTCTTTGCCACTGCTCATAGTCCTTCCTTCTCTCCCCACCAATCAACAACACCAAGAGCACCGCACCCTCCACCGGTCGATGGACTGGTACCAGGGTAGGCCCCAGGGGAACTTTAATTTAAACCTAAGACATGCCAGAAGATTAATAAAAAATAGAATTCCCCCAAAAATCTATTATTTGTATCTCAATGGAATAGTTTCTGCAGGGAATGACTTGCAAATCCGAGTACAGCTGGTGAACCAGGCAGTGGAAATGAGCTCATTAAGTCATCTTTCAGGATACAGCAATGATGTCTTTTGCTACGTTAGCAAAACTTGAGAAACCATGAAAGTGTGACTAAATTAATAATTCAGGGAGAGCTGCTGCCGTAGTAACTCGGCGCTGTATGTGTATTTCCTGATATCTCAGCGTACGGTGCGCTCCGACGAGGGTCCAGAGGATATCCTCTCATCCAAAGAAGCTAATGATCGAGTGCAGAGGTACAACACTCAGAAAGTCAGCACAGGCTAAGTGGCCCATAAGTCCCTCACTACAGAGTAGACATATGGATTGGACCTTAAAGGGGTTTTCCGGGTGTTTAAAGGGAGTCTGTCACCTACTCTGAGTGTTTCAGACTGCTCAGATCGCGGTATAGAACGTTTGCCCCCTATTAAAACAGTACCTCTCTTGGGTCTGTGCCACATAAAGATCCTGAAAAAAGTACTCCATAAAGGTGTTGCAAGTGTCCAGAGACGGAGTTACGGCCAGCTATGTGCCCAGATAACGGCTCCCCTTGCAGTCCTCTGGCCCGCCTTTCTCTCCTACTGCATCCTCCTCCTCTGGCTTGGAGTTTCTTGCGAGCGCCGGTCACCGCCGGGCCCGCGCATGCGCACTGCTCTTTTAACACCCCAGTGTGGTGTTACCACTCCTGCACCCTGCTTCTGTCTTTATTGGGCCAATGTTATCTTGTGTATATCTGTCCAGGTCTTATACATTGTGCATTCCTAATCTGTTTGCAAGTGTTATGTTCATGTAATATGACTGGTTCACCAGCAGGTGGCAGCAAACACGGCAGAGCTGTACTTAGAATGGGACTTACCATTCCATTCTAACTCCCGTCTGGAAGGAAGTGGGCTTGTCCTACTTCCTTCAGGAAGGGTGGGGATCAGTTAGAGTTAGAGTCTAGGCTACCCTCTGCAAGGGGAAGGGTGTGCAGGGGCATGTCTCTGTTGGACGTGCCCATGCCAGCCAGAGCACCTTAAGCTCTGTGGGCCAGGGAGGCTGAAGCATAGAAGCTTCAGGAACCAGGAGATTAGTTCCATGGCTGAAACATAAGTCCGACTACAGAGTGCAGCATAAAGAAGAATCAAAGTTACTAAGTGAGCCTGTCAGTACAGCAGAGTGAGAGAAAGATATAGCAGAGTTGAGTTTGTCTGCCAGTTTAATGCTAAAGCCTGCTGGAACCAAGACAGAGCCTGAGACTGTTTGGAGAAACGTTTATTCAAGTAAAGCTGCCATTGTACTTCATCTCAAGGTCTGGACTCAAGTTTTTTCTTCAAATCCCTCAATTATTCCCCCTTTTTATTACTTTGGAGCCAAAGCCTGGGGACCAGCGGTATCCAGGTAGGAGCACTGTGACACACATAAAGAGACATTTAGGCCGCACTACATCACTTGGCATTCCTACACCTCGGTCGCGCGATATAGAGAGGGCCATGGGGGGAGGCCACCCTCTGCACTCTGCCCACTGTGGGCAGAGACACTGATCTTACCAGTGCACAAGAGAGGTACTATTTTAATGGGGGGAAAACGTTCTACAAACGCGATCGGAGCGGTCTAAAACGCTCAGAGTAGGTGACATACTCCCTTTAAAATTGGTGACCTATGCTCAGGATAGGTCATTAATACCTGACTGGTGGGGGTCCGAGTCCCGGCACCCCAGCCGATCAGCTTTCTGTAGAGGCTGCTGAGCTCCAGTGAGTGCTGCAGCCACCTCCTCGGCCAGTGACGTGACGTTCATCAGTCAAGTGGGCTAGGCATGGCACAATCCCATACAAATGAATGTGGCTGAGCTGCAATATCAAGTACAGCCACTATACAATGGATGGCGTTGGGATTGGTAAGTTGCAAGGAGGCTGCCGGGGCAGCATGGCCTCTTTAAACAGCTAATTGTTGGGGGTGCCAGGTGTTGCACCCCACCGATCAGGTATTGACGAATATTAAAAACCCTTTAGGAGCTATTTTGACAATATAGAAATTTCTGGGCATTTTGAGGGCATTACCAGAGGAACGGGAAAGGGTTCACAAATGTCTTGCAATTTGGAGTTCAAAAGTATATACAGGTGAAACTCGAAAAATTAAAATATCGTGCAAAAGTTCATTTATTTCATTAATGCAACTTAAAATTAGAATATTGTGAAAAGGTTCAACATTCCTGGCTCAAAGTGTCACACTCTAGTCAGCTAATTAATCCATACCCCCTGAGCAAAGGGTTCCTGAGATTGAGACCAGTGGCGTAACGATCGCAGTCGCAGAGGGTGCGACCCCGACCGGGCCCGGCGAGAGAAGGGGGCCCGCTGCGCTCCCATGTAGTGACAATGCCGGGCCCCGTCAGAGCCGTTTTCAAACATGTACATCAAGCGCCCCGTGGGGGGGAGGGGGGGGCGCACTCACCCGCCCGGCAGTTCTTGTCACTGCCGGGCTGTTTGTCTCCAGAGTGAAGCAGGGAGACCGCAGGGAGTCATGTTTTTTGCATTCTATAGAACTTCTCTAAAATTTGGTTAGAAAAACAGTTAGGCCTCTTTCACACGAGCGTGACGGATTAGGTCCGGCTGCGTTCAGGGTGAATTCAGTGAAACTCGCACCATTTTGCAAGTAAAACACTAAAAATACGGATGGCGTCCATGTGCATTCTGTATTTTTGTGGAGCAGAACAGCTGGCTCCTAATAGAACAGTCCTATCCTTGTCCATTATGTGGACAATAATAGGACATGTTCTATTTTTCTTGAGAACTGACATGCCGACATATGGAAACTGAATGCACTTGGAGAAACTTCAGTTTTTTTTTACGCGAACCCTTTGAAATGAATGGTTCCATAAAAAAATGAACGGACACGGAAACAAAATACGTTGGTATGCATGAGCCCTAAGTAAAAAAAATATGGTACACAGCATTAGACATGTGATGTATTCGCCATTGGTTACGTGACATATGAATAGTGTGAAGGTCCGGTCAGCAGGATCATGCACAAGCCACAACTGTACCTATATCTTCCGGCATTAAGACAGGTCCAGGGAGCTGTAATCCCAGTAGGTGCTGGCACGCTGCTGGCTCTGCACTTGCCAATGCTCCGCGCCCACTGAGTACTACAGGGCACTAAACAAGTCACTGGGAAGGTCAGTGAGCAGAGACCAGTAACGTGACGCAGGCTGAGCTGCTGGTTCTTGCCTCAGAGCACATGGTTATTTGACTCCATCAGCTCCCACACACAAGGACAGACTTAGCCAAGTTGTCGGCTCCCTTCTAAAATTAGAGGCCATCGGCTTCTGTGAAGACTCCCACGCTAACATTTGGGAAATACCTATCCTTACTGACATGTCTGAGTGTCACTTACAGTGAGGACTAAATATGGGACCCTACAGCAAGAAGCATCTCTCCCATAGTGCAAAGATCACGAACATAACTACCAGGGTAGCAGGCCTAGTATCTGCTTAGGGACCCGGCAGCTGAGGGGCCCTATAAGCATTCTTAAAGGAGTCTTAGAAGGAACCAGTTTGGGGTCACTAAACCACCATCCTTCCCCGCAAAGAATAGTAAATGAAAATAAAGCAGGACCCTTCTCAATCGGCATCCAGGTATGTGCACCGAGCCGATGAAGCACCATGAGCATGCACTGCATATAGGGCACATGTGCAGGGAAATGGTGTACCGTCCACGGCTTCATCAGGGCAGTGCGCATGCTCCAGATTCTTCTGGAGAAGAGTCCCGGATGCTTCTACCGTTCAGGGCTCATGCACACAAACGTATTATCTTTCTGTGTTCGTTCCGTTTTTATTTTGCGGATCGTATGCGGAACCATTCATTTCAATATTACTCTGTGCGCATTCCGTTTTCGCATGTCCGCATGTCCATTCCGCAACAAAATAGAACGTGTACTATTATTGTCCGCATAACGGACAAGGATAGGACTGTTCTATTAGGGGCCAGCTGCTCCGTTCCACGAAGTACAGAATGCACATTGCCGTCACCTGTATTTTTTGCGGATCTGTGTTTTGCAGACCGCAAAATACATACGGTCGTGTGAATGAGCCCTAAGTCTGATTTTCACAACTATTCTTTGCAGGGAAGGATTGGTTTGCTATGGGCATGTTTGAGACCCAAAACCTAAGCTGTATAATAGAATGCTGGTGGTTTAGTGGCCCCAAACCAGGCGACAGGTTCCCTTTAACCGAGAAGAAGCAGAGTTATGGAAGCAGCCAAGCAAGCAGTTCCAAGATAGAAACATCTGTACCAAGATAGAAACAAACATATCCTCTATCCACAGGATAGGGGATTGGTATCTGATTGGCAGGGGTCTGACTTGGCTGTGTCCAGCAGTCCCATAGAGAATGTACTTGGCTAGCCTACCACCAGGGTTACCAACCAGAATTTTTTTTTTCTAGATAAAAATAACGGACAACCAACATTTTTTACGGACAAATTGGAACACCGTAATGAATGATAAAGATAATAAGTAATACATGTAAAATGATGATAATTATCACCAAAATAATCTGGTCAGGTACCACCAGCCTCAAAAAATCATGGACACATCTATTTTTTTACACTTTCACACAGGAAAAAAAGTCGCCTATTTTTACTGACTGTCTAGAAATTTCTGGACGGTTGGCAGCAGTGTTTATTACCCACTGATATGGTGGCACTTGACCCCCGTTCTCATAAATGGGGGAGGTCCTAGTGGTTGGAGCCCAATCAACAAGGTATTTATCTTGTAGTCAATGGACATGGCCATGCACAATCACAGCCACCTCTCTACTGCAGTCTATGGGAAGTCCTGCTGCTGTGACCGCCATTCTCTTGATATGTGAGGATCCTATCACACAGTCATAGCATATTCTATAACTGATTAGAATACCCCTTTAAATATTACTTCTTTGTCATTTTATTTTAGGGTAATTTTGTTAATTGAGCTTGAACTGCTGAAACGCGCACGCTGAGAGTGATAAATGGACAAGGCTAAACTGAATAGAGAGGTTAGCAGTCAAGGTGTCGGGGATTAGAAAGAGATTAATAAGGGTATGCAAGGAAGATATTAAATTAGTGACATACGCTCACACGGATGCTTCATTTATCTGCTGCAGCTGAGGACTTTATATTAATATTAATGGAATATTCGCGCGAGATCCTCAGTAAGATATCTGTTACACTGCAATGCAGTGACCAAAATAGAAGAGTTACAGTCGACCTATCACCAAATGCCAAGTTTAGTCTACAGTAAATACAAGAGGCAAATACTCAAGATTTACAGATGACGTCATAAATGTGGTAAAAGGAAATTGCATCAAATACCCAAGGAATACTAATGGAATACTCGTCAAAAAGGCAGGAAAACCTTAATAGGGCAGCTATTATATAAAGGGAATGTATTGGTAGAAAATTATTATTAAGACATATTATTCTAAACAGATTTTTTGTCAACTTTTCTGTACAGATTGGGACAGAATGAGAAGAGTCATCTCATGATGCTTAAAGAGTAGACAAGTCAATGACTGTTCTATTGGACTTCTGAAGGTCTACATAAGTCAGTAACACTAGATGGACACTATAAACTATAGATACACAGATAAAGGCTCTGTATTAGAGATGAGGATATCTATTCTGATAAATTGATTTGTCCCTGTAGGGTGACAGAGTGCCTACCTGCCACAAGATTTATCCCAGCCCTGACAAGTTCCTGCATGCGCCGCTGCTCCAACTGGCAGAGCAAGGGCACTGGCTCTGCTAATCAGGTGCCACGCCTGTGCAGATGCTCCTCTGAAGCGGAGGCAGAGCCTGTGTCCTTGCTTTGCTAACTGGAGCAGCGGCGCATGCAGGAACTTGTCAGGGCCTGACTTGAGCTCTACAATGTACCACCAATACCCACGGCACCCCAATGATTACCAGGCAGGAGACCCCTAAACCATGGTGTTCCCCTCCCTTCACTGTGTGCACGGCCAAGGGAGTGCTGGAGGAGGATTGTCCCTGTGAGTACTACTACCTCCATCCTCACTGCTGCCACCAATCTTATCCTCTCCACCTCATGCCACCTGGGATAATAGCACAATTTCACTTGCAGTACAGAATGGATCACTATGCTGTTGTTCTTCACACCACCGGGACCGGGACCGTTAAACGGTACTGACATCTCCGCCTAGGCGTGTAGCGATCTGCTGGAGTATTAAAGAGGACTTTTCACCACTCTGACATGCCTATTTTAATAGCTTCATGCATTCCCCATGTAATAACAATTCTGGAGCATCTATTCTTATAACTATATGTTGTCACGTTCCTTTATTATTTGCACAAAAGTTATGAATAAATTGCTATTAGCCTTCAGTAAGGGTACAGAGGGAGGTAACCAGTTGGGGGTGTACCTGCACGGTATGAAAATGGCAGCACTGATTGGATAGAGTGAGTATGTGCAGGTACACACCTCCAACTGGTTACCTCCCTCTGTACCCTTACTGAAGGCTAATAGCAATTCATTCATAACTTCTAGTAGAAATAATAAAGGAACGGCACAACATAGAGCCATAGGAAGAGATGCTCCAGAACTGTTATTACATGGGGAATGCATGGAGCTATTAAAACAGGCGTGTCAGGAGAGGTGAAAGGTCCTCTTTAAACCAAGGTCTTTCAGTTCAAGGATTCTGTCCCTCTCGCTTTGAGACAAGTAGCCATAACTGGCACATCGGCGAACAGAAGGCATCACCCATTCATCCCACATGACTTGATACGTTTTTTGAGGTTTTATATGGTAAAAAAAATGGTCTTTCAATCTGGCTTTTATGCCTATCCCACGTGCCACAGGTTGGAGCTATATGCAAATTACTGTAGGTCCTGTGAGTCAAAAAATTAGAAAAAACATTTTTAAAATTTTTCTAATTTAGGAGTGAAAATCTTTTGATTCCCTTCTTTCTGATAAACAAGCTGTTTAGTTGGCGCTGGTGTTCCCACTGTCTCCTTTTTTTGAAAGCATATGGAGCATTACAAGGTTACAGATAGTCTTTTATATTCATTACAATAATGAGACATTGTGTCCCCCACAGAATATTCCAAAATTTTGAATTGAACTGTTCCTTTCTCTTAATAATTCCTTCATGTTGGTGACAGACCTATTTTATACATATGGGGCATAGAGAAGACCATTGTCCACCACCGGAATCCCTCCATCCACTCTCGTCTCTGTAGTCATACAGAATTTCCTAGTAGGAATTATGAGAGTCAACTTCAAAGGCCAACTACAACAAAAGGCTGGGCAAAGTACACCGTCACACTGGCAAGAACCGTGACCACAGGAAGAAAGGAGCATCTGAGCAACAGGACAAAAGCTGTCTTGTCATCCGTCTTGTGACCCGGTGTGTTTTACACTGTAGGTCACTGATGCGGGAATGTCTTCGCCAGGACTATGGTGGTAGAAAACCACAACTGGCTTGGGAATCGACATATTACATTACTGGATACAGCAGTGGATAACAAGACTGGCATTCAGCACCGGGGTCATGGGTTTGCGATTATACAAAGATATGAAAACAGTATTTGCACCTGTCCAGAGGACCCTAATATTGCATATCTGTCACACAGAATGGATTCTGATCTTTAAAAGGGTTATCTGACAGGATTAATTGATATATATATATATATATATATTATATATTCTGCCATTCAGATCCTTACCTGGTCTCCATTGCTTTCTGCTTCTGGGTCTTGGTTTGACAGGAAATGCCGGGAGATGACTGATCAGCCAATCACTGGCTGAGGAAGGTCATGTTCTGCCACTTCCTGTGTGTCAGGCCAGAACCAGGAAGTGGACATCAGGACATCAACAGAGACCAGGTAAGGATCAGAATGGCAGGGGCATGGGATCGTTGAATTGAGCAATGCTTTCTTTTTAAAAGCATCCTGCCACATGTCCTATTTCCGGCCATTTAGATGGCCAGACGGACCCAACAGCAGAAAATGGGCCTGTTTTTAATGGCATCAGAAAGAAGCGCATCCATCTGATGGTTGTTAAAAACAGGACACTGGCCAGGAGATACCTGGGAGGCCAATCAATTCATACGCTTTTAAAGGCAAATGGAGGACAAACACTCGTCAGAGGGGCCAGTAAATGGGTAGACCCGCAGATGCAAAATGGTTAACACCTTTTTTTCACTGTCTTGTAAATGTTCCTTATTTCACTTTTTGACCCATTCTGCCCCAAATATAAAAATGTATAACTCCTCACAACCTCTTTAACTTTGGTGCTCATCACTTATCCAAAAAGTCTATGGAGGAGATTTATCAAGACCAGCATGTGCTACTAAGGTCTAGATATCGCCTGCACTGCCTAAGGTGGAGCAGAATTTATGCCAAGGTGCGGACGTCATCACAAAATAGACGCATCCTGCGGCAGACTGTGTGCCTATACTTAAGGGACAGGGTTTCTGACTTTTTCGTCATAAATCTGCCCCAATGCTTTCAATCCGACGATAAATTTGGGGAGCACTTCGCTCAATGGGTTGCCATCTTCTGGACTAAGATGGTTGACATTTGAAGGAAAGTCACTCCAAAAGAACGGGAATTGGGTGCAAAACTGTGTGCAGCCAACTTTATTCATAGTCCAAAGCAATAGTGGTGTATGAGTGCGTGTACGTGGCAGAAGTGCTACCCAGAGGGGTCTGCCGTTTTGGGTTTCATCAGCACTGCTCAGCTTTTAAAGTGTCAAGTATGGATTCCCATATACTTTTTATGAATCTGTGTATTTATTTATTTTTTAAAAGGTTTAAGTATCCTTTAAATCTCACTCCATAACACTGACTCTCCAGCAGCTCCGCCGCCACATCTCCGACAGCCTGACAGACCCCCTGCCACATGTTCTGTATAGATGGAGATGGGCCCTCAGAATCATTTCCTCCCTTAGGCCCAAAAAGCCCCCATCGAAAGTTAAAGGGGTTATCCAGGAAAAGATATTTATGACTTATCCTCAGGATAGGCCATCAGTATCAGAACTGCGGGGGATCATCTGTTTGAAGAGGCCTTGAGCACCCCAGCCTGTTCCTAGGTGACTGTATATCGGTCACATGGCCTAGTTGCAGCTCAGCCCCATTCAAGTCAATGGGACTGAGCTGCAATACCAAGCACTGCCACTGTACAATGTACGGCGCTGTCCATGAAAAGCTGCCGGGAGCCTGCCTCGCTCATAGAGCAGCGGTTGGCTGAAACAGATGATTGGTGGGGATGTCGGGACTTGATCCCCGACTGATATCCTAAAGGGGAAGTCTTTATCTTTTCCAGGATAAGCCTTTTAAGATAAGTCTGGAGAATGAAAGACAAAAATGCTCCATCACATGGACATGTTTACGACCTTACGATCTCGGCTCTTACGTATTTTGGCCTTTTCTACTCTAATTGATGGTCATATTCTATAAAGGTCAAACTTAAGACATCTCGGTCGACCAGTGCCCGCGGTAGGCCAATATGAACGCATGGGTTTTGTAATCAGAAGCATGCAGGTCAATTAAGTTGAAGTAATTGGACGTCCAGATATGTTCTCCATACTCATTACATGGTTTCACAGGACTGAAGAGAGGAATGAAAACTATCTGCTACGCCGCTGCCCATTTACCAACATGCTGACAAGTATTAAAGCCGGTTTATTTCTGCAGCGTGTTGTCAGAGACTTTCTTTTTCCTCTCGTTCATCAGACTATAATTATCTTCATTACAATGTAGAACTAAATCTCATTAACTCCTGCTGGCCCAGCAGAACATACTATATCGGTCCATTGGTTACTTGAATCTTACAAGAATTACCAAGAAATTCAATTTTAAAATGTGTTTCGCCTGAACAGACGTCCATATGAAAAATACAACCAATCCAAATAACCTTAAAGGGGTATTCCAAGTTTTTAATATTGGTGCCTATCCTCTTAATATTTGATAGTCGGGGTCCGACATGCACCCCCACCGATCAGCTGTTCTGCAGGAGCTCCAGAGTCGCACATAAGCACTAGAGCTACACAGCTCCCTCTATTGTGCAGTGCTTGCAACTGCAGCACTGCTCCCATTCACTTCAGTAGGGGTGGTGCTGCAGTTACCAGCTCCGTCCACTCCACAATAAATTGAACCGTATATGCGCCAGTTACTGGTGCAAAATTGGAGTGACGCAGCATGAGCAGACAGCAGTAACTGGGACATGCTCACTGCATATCTCCGTGCCTTTGCCTGAGAGAGAGATAAATCTCCTGTATAGATAGGTAATCTATTATTACCTTAGTACAATAGTAGATAAGTAGAATTAGGATAACAGTATGACAGCTCTATCGTTTTCTTGATAGGCCTAGATAAAGATGTCCACAGAAGAGCATTTCCCTGATGAAGAGCACTGACTGATTGCCGGAAGGTAAAGAGCTGGGGCAGGAAGAAGAATACATGGAGTGACCTCAAATCATTATATCCAGAAAACAAAAAAAGATATTCACATATAGGTTGTTAATATGTAGTTACAAAATTTTGATGGTACTGTCGCTTTAAAAATTTCCTTTCATTGAGTTAATGAAATATCTCATATTCAGCCGCCCATAAAGGCAAAGGCAGAAATGATCAAAAATGTCAAACGTGTAAAGGGCAAAACCTTTGTAACAAATTACTCCTGCAAAACAAGCTCGTCTCCTAAAAGCTGATTATTCCTCTTGTCAGCTCACAGTGCGGATGGATAATCCAGAGCCTGCTAGGAAACAGCCATCAGGGAGTCTTCGGGAATTGAGCAAATCTTCTGAAGTACAATTCAGGAAATGCTTCTACGTATTTGTAAAACCTTCCAAGTGATCGCTTAGCAGGTTGGAAAAAGCCGATGAGAAGGTTACAGAGAGGAGGACCTAGAAAGTCCTGCAAATGATGGATGACTCCGAAGGTCAATAGACAATAGATATGACATAGATACATTAAATAGATAGATAGTTAGAAGATATAGGAGATATGAGATAGATAGATAGATATAAGATGGATAGATAGATAGATAGATAGATAGATAGATAGATAGTTAGAAAGATATAGGAGATATGAGATAGATAGATAGATATAAGATGGATAGATAGATAGATAGATAGATAGATAGATAGATAGATCGATCTAAGATAGATAGTTAGTTAGATATAGGAGATATAAGATAGGTCTGCGACTAAAAAGCTGTTTGATTATTTTCATCTAATTTCCATGTATTTTGGTGTGCTGAAAACAAATAAAATATTGAAAAAAAATCTTAGACGTCATGATTTGCCACAAAATGCAAAATTGACTTCAAATTTAAAAAAAATAATAATTTTTTGTATTTTTTTATATTATGGGTTTTTAACCAAATTTAAAGTCCAAATTACTATTAATTAATTCACATAAATACATTTAAGATTTAAAATGCCCCAAAAAAACTTAAAGAGGACCTTTCATCAATATTGCCGCATTGAAATAAATGTCCTACCTAGATGGGCGCCTTCCACTGATGTGCCCTCCTTTATTTTTTCAAATCGACCCCGAATCGCTTTATAATTGCCCGTTTCTTCTGCCGCCTGATATGCAAATGAGGCGGACTTTTGTATGGGGCAGTGACAAAGGTTTTGCCTCGGGTGTGGCAGCGCTTCTCCCAGGCTGAGACGCAGCCAATCGCAGTGCTTGGCTCTCAGCCAAGGAGAAGAAGCTCATCATGACTAAGGATCCGCACCTATAGTGATCCGAAACCGGTGGATTTCTTGCATTGCTGTATGTTGGTTTTTATCTGCATGGGATTCAATAAAGCCTCAAGTTTTTCAGTGAAGCTGGACCGTTTTCTCTTCATTCTGGGACTTGTTGTGCGCCAAGGTTCAGGGCGAGGTCCGGGCTCCTGGTTTCCTGTGGACGACGCGACATTCTCCAGTGTTGTTTCAAGGTGTGTTGAGGACCTCCGAAACTGGTTCAAGGGTAAGAAAAATCTTTCTGTTATGGGATTCCTACGGTATGGCGAGAGCAAAAGAACCATAGTGACGACTCTTACTTTTGTTCATGCGATGTGAAAGGGTTTAATTCCAAATGGAAGCATTCCATTTCATACCCCAATCTTCACTCAGCAATTCGTCCCATCCTCCATGGCACAGTCCAGTACCCAAGCCCCCTGCGCTCCGATGAAGGTAAAGTCATACCAGAAACAGATGACGAATCAAGTTCTGACTTTGAAGATGATGCAAGACCAAAATTGTTTTTTAGGAGGAGATGAATGATTTGGTAAGAGACTTGAATCTTCCCAAAGATGTTACTCGGATCAAGGCTGAAAAGCAGGAATTTATTTTTGCCAGGAGTGTCATCTTCATGGTTCAGACATCAGGAAAGGAGCTCGTTCCTTACTTCGCCAAGGAAGACAAGTTGGTTTATTGCATCGATGTCGAAGGTCTGATGGGTCAATTTAAAATCCAATATGATTCAGAGCAATGGCGTCTTTCTATAGAGTCTTCAAAAACAAAAGTCTCAAAGCAGTTTTACTCCACAACAGTGGTTTTTACGCTTCCATACCTATAGATCATTTGGTACACTTGAAGGAAACCTACGAGAACTTGGAATTGGTTCTTCCTAAACTTAAATATGAAGACCATGGTTGGCAAGTGTGTGGGGACTTGAAGGTCTTGTGCATGCTGCTCGGGCAACAAGCTGGCTATACCAAATACCCTTGTTTTCTGTGTCTATAGGACAGTAGAGAGCGACAAAATCCCTGGACCAAGAAGAGTTGGCAGCCGAGGGTGCTAACAGTCGGTGAAAAAAATGTCCTCCGAGAAACTTTGGTACATTCCCATGAAGTTCTTTTATCACTTCTCCACATAAAATTGGGATTGATGAAGCAATTCGTAAAATCACTTCCAAGAGATGGAGAATGCTTCAAATACTTGGTCACCAAGTTTCCAGGCCTGTCGGAGGCAAAATTGAAGGAAGGTGTGTTCGTCGGACCAGACATTAGAGGGCTTATAGTTGATCAAGAGTTTGTCAATACCATGACGGATCCTCAAAAAGAAGGGTGGATTGCATTTAAAGAAGTCGTACAGAAATTTTTAGGCAATAACAAAGATCCTCACTACAAAAGATCGCTGGACGAATGCTGAAAGCATTTCAAGCTTTAGGTTGCCTGATGAGTTTGAAAGGGCATTTCCTCCAGTCCAACCTTGACTACTTTCCTGAAAATTTGGGAGCTGTGAGTGAGGAACAAGGTGAACAATTTCATCAAGACATTAAAGATATTTCATCTCTTTAATGTCTTGGTGGAATCGTTCACCTTGGAGATACCAGGGAAAATGGAGCATTACAATGATGGCGGACTACTGTTGGATGCTTTAGATGCTACTCACAAGCGTAACTGCACCAAGGGAAGAAGAATCGAGTTTAGTGTGTGTAGGTGAGCTCATTTCAGTTCAAAAAAGGATTTTAATGAAAAAATTGTAATAAAAATTTAATTTTATAAGTCTATTTCCATTTATTTTGAGGTAGTGCCTTATTTAACATAGTTACCTAAATTTTCAGGAAACGTTATGTCCTATGAGAAAATGAAGGCCATTTTCGGATTCAGCGCACCACAAAACATAAAGATTACGTGGAATAACCAAAACAGCTCTTGAAAAATTTTTTTGCAGACCTGTGATTTGATAGATAGATAGATATAGGAGATATGAAATAGATAGATAGATAGAGATAGGAGATGGATGGATAGATATATAGATAGATAGATAAGATAGATAGATAGATATGAAATAGATAGATATATACGTAGGAGATAGATAAATATGGGATAAATACATACCTCCCAACCGTCCCAGATTGCAGTGGCTGTCCCGCTGTCCCGGGACGGGGGAGGTATGTCCCGCTTTCTGGCCGCTGCCCATAGGAAGCAGAGACAGTTGCCATAATGAAGCAGAGAGCCATCGCCGGCATCGGCTCCCTTCTTCATCATCCCTCCCCCCTGCCGGCTCTCAACTCCTCTGGTCCATGTGGGGGGTGGGGCCAGCCGACAGTCAGCCTTGGCTCCGCCTCCTTCACAGACTAGAGCAGCCGATGTCCTGCTGCTGCTAGGTACAAGGCAAGTATATGGAGGGAGATTTATCAAAACTGGTGTAAAGGAAAACTGGTTTAGTTGCCAAGAGCAACCAGTCAGACTCCTTCTTTCATTTTTCAGAGCTCCTTTGGATAATGCAAGGTGGGATCTGATTGGTTGCTATGGACAACTAAGCCAGTTTTCCTTTACACCAGTTTTGATAAATCTCTCCCATGGTGTTTATTTTTTTCCTTTCTGTGAGGGGCACAATGTGGGGATATTACTGGGGGGCACAATGTGGGGATATTACTGGGGGCACAATGTGGGGATATTACAGGGAGCAACAATGTGGTGATATTACTGGGGGGCTGTAGCACCCCCAAGTCAGGGCTTTGTGTAAGAACTAACCTGGGGAATGCCAGTGATGGAGAGGCCGGCACGCTGCTCCTCTGGGGCACTCTCTGGGTTCTTGAGGGACACAGCCAGGTGGAAGGTGAGGTGCCCTTGGTGTTATGGTTTAACGTGCCTATGGCTAAGTCCCTGATATGTCGTGACGCCAGTGCCAGTAAACGGTGGCACACCGTATTTACAGTAGGAATAACTGAGGTACAGACTGATAACTTGAAAACAGAATCCAAACTTTACTGAAGACAGTGATGATACAGTAAGCAGTCTTTCCAACAGTTCCTTTTTGCAGACAATAAAAATTGCAGTGGTCTTACATCCAGCAAGGTTAAACAGAGGGTGGTAATACAGGACTTGAAATTGCAGGTGAACCTTACTTTCTTCCTGACTCGTCCTGACTGGAATTGATGCTTCAAGGCCCCAATGCCCTACTTCTGGCTTATATCCTTGAATCTCCAGCTTTATAATTTACCTCCACTTGACGTTTAGTACCTCCTTGCTCTAGGGATTGCCTCTGGGTTCTGCATTCCTTCTCCTAGGGCACCATCTTCCTAGGGTGGATGCCTCACAGGCCGTGAGGCCTGGGTTTGGCCTTCACAGGCACATGGCCTGCACTTGTCTAAGGCACACTCCAGACTAGACTACTTTCCCTTCCCCTGACTGAGCCTTATATAGACTAGGGCAACCTAGCTCCCTCTAGTGACTAGAGCTGGAATTACACCCCTAGCCGGCCTGCACATAGGACATTTCACAGTAACAGGGAAATAAAATACACTGATTTACATTGCATGGTACAAACAGCACCTTTACCAGCCTCCTCCTAACAGAGAGGAACGACAGCAGCCAAGTGACCCTTCCGTAGTGACGGGCAGTACAACTCCCGTACACTACAGGGCACAGTGTGGGTATATTACTGGGGGCACAATGTGGGCATATTACTGGGGGCACGATGTGGTGATATTACTGGGGGCACAGTGTGGGTAATTATTGGGGGCACAATGTGGGCATATTACTGGGGGCACAATGTTGTGATATTACTGGGGGCACAGTGTGGGTATTTTACTGGGGGCACAATGTGGGCATATTACTGAGGGGCACAATGTGGGCATATTACTGGGGGCACAATGTGGGGATATTACTGGGGGCACAATGTGGGGATATTACTGGGAGCACAATGTGGGCATATTACTGGGAGCACAATGTGGGCATATTACTGGGAGCACAATGTGGACCTATTACTAGGGGCACAATGTGGGCATATTACTGGGGGCACAATGTGGGCATATTACTGGGGGCACAATTTGGGTATATTACTGGGGGCACAATGTGGGTATATTACTAGGGGGCACAATGTGGGCATATTACTGGGGGCACAATGTGGGGATATCCTGGGGGCGCAATGTGGCCATATTACTGGAGGGCACAATGTGGGCATATTACTGGGGGCACAATGTGGGGATATTACTGGAGTGCACAATGTGGGCATATTACTGGAGGCACAATGTGGGCAAATTACTGGGGGCACAATGTGGGCATATTACTGGGGGCACAATGTGGGTATATTACTGGGAGCACAATGTGGGTATATTACTGGGGGCACAATGTGGGCATATTACTGGGCGCGCAATGTGGGCATATTACTGGGGTGCAATGTGGGGATATACTGGGGCGCAATGTGGCCATATTACTGGAGGAGCACAATGTGGGCATATTACTGGGTGCACAATGTGGCCATATTACTGGAGGGCACAATGTGGGCATATTACTGGGGGCACAATGTGGCCATATTACTGGAGTGCCACAATGTGGGCATATTACTGGGGACACAATGTGGGCATAATACTGGGGGCACAATGTGGGCATATTACTGGGGGCACAGCTGGGCATAATTCTGTAAAGACACAATGTGGGCATAAATACTGTGCGGTGGCATGAAGGGGGAATAATTACTATGTGGGGGCATTAAGGGGACTGGGTGAGATTAGGTGTATAGTTATGTTCTGGGCGGAGTTAGAGGCGTGGCCTAGTGCGGAAAAAATCATACATCATACAGAACATGACAATCTCTTTCTAACACAGCTAGAACCAGCCCTGCACCTCACATGGATCCAGAGATCTCCTCATTCACTGCTCTGCTAGATTTAGGCTACTTTCACACTAGCGTTTTTTCTGGATCCAGCAGGGTTCAGCAAAAACGCTTCCGTTACTGATAATACAACCATCTGCATCCGTTATGGACGGATCAAGTTGTATTATCTGTAACATAGCCAAGATGGATTCGTCATGGACTCCATTGATAGTCAATGGGGGACGGATCTGTTTTCTATTGTGGACGGAAACCAAACAGTAGCATGCTGCGGTTTGCTCTCCAGTATGTTAATGCAACCAAACGGAACAGAATACATTCTGTTGCACTCCGTTCTGTTCAGTTACGTTTTGTCCCCATTGACAATGAATGGGGACAAAACGGAAGCGTTTTTTTTCCGGTATTGAGCCCCTATGACGGACCTCAATAATGGAAAATATTAACGCTAGTGTTAATGTATCCTTGGATCAAGTTGCAGCTCAGGGGGAATATCCATTCTGCTGCAGCTCTCTCCCTATCACAGCTCAGGAGGCGTGTCCATGCTCTCCCTATCACAGCTCAGGGGTGTGTCCATGCTCTCCCTATCACAGCTCAGGGGAGTGTCCATGCTCTCCCTATCACAGCTCAGGAGGCGTGTCCATGCTCTCCCTATCACAGCTCAGAAGGTGTGTCCATGCTCTCCCTGTCATAGCTCAGGGGTATGTCCATGCTCTCCCTATCACAGCTTAGGAGGCAGTTCAAGGTTGAAACTGAACATGTGCGGCCTTCTCAGTGAGTTGGATAAGAAACAGAAAAAGAACAAACAGCAGGTGGCGCTATAGAGATCCATTTTATTGAATAACTCAGTGGTTATGCTACATTTTTAATTACATGCAACTACAAAAGTATTCAGATCCACGTGCCGGTTTGAAAAGTGTAGAATATATTTTGTGACACAAGTAGAGATGAGCGAACTTTGAAAAATAGTTCGGCGTTGGGTTGTGTAATCGCCGCATCCGTTATGGATTCCACTACCGCGGACTATCCCGGCATATGGAATCCATAAGGGACGGCTTCCACGAGCTCGAACTGTTGAAAAGCCGAAGGACCTGGGGTGACTGGATTTGATCCCGTGCTGAGCCACGCCCCTGCACTGATCACATGACGGTGACGTCACCCCAGGTCCTTCGGCTTTTCAACAGTGGAAGCCGCCCCTTATGGATTCCATATGCCGGGATAGTCCGCGGTAGTGGAATCCATAATGGGATGTGGCGATTACCACAACCCGAACGCCGAACTATTTTTTAAAGTTCGCTCATCTCTAGACACAACCCCTTTAAGTTCTAAATAAGTGATTTTTTTCATGAAATAATAAAATGTCTCAACAACATCTGATATGTGTTCTATGTTCTATTGTGAATAAAATAAAGGTCTATGAGATTTGAAATTTATTGCATTCTGTTTTCATTTACATTTTACACAGTGTCCTAACTTTTTTAGAACCAGGGTTCTATTTTGAGGCCTGGCTACTACAGATATGTGGCTGCTGCACCTCCTCTTTTGCTTCCATCCCTTATTTCCATTCATTTTCCAGTTCCTAAATTGTTCTTCTCATCAATGGTGCCCTAGGCAAATGCCTATTCTGCCTATCCCAGTACAAAAGAAAAGTCATGGACACAGCTTTGAGAATCGAGGATGCCGCTAGTCTACAGCTGGACGGCATCTGCTCTGTTTCTGAGCTCTGTACACGTCATTTATTTGTGATTCATCATTCACTCAGGAAAATTATTAAAAGATTCCGAATATCACCGACTGCCGGGGTAGGATATCCTGCCAGGAAAGACCTGCGGACCCTGCTGAGTGGATTTTGGAGGGCTGATAGGAGGGCTGGACATTGTAATAACATTGCGCTACACTGGGGAGTTTCGCAGAAGATAATATTGTTTCAGAGAAGAATAACAGTGTCACCAAAAGCCTGTGTATCTTAAGGCTGGAAAACCCAGGGAAAACGGGAGGAAAACTGTAGAGAGGGCGTAGAAGTCATGTATCCGCCATCGAAAGACACAGAAAACAATTAACACCATCATACATAACTATTCAATAACATTCTGCTGAAGGGGTGCTCCGCTTTGGACAACCCCTACTTGTTGGAAGGGTTCCTGACAATAAGTTGACCACAAAGTGTCATCCTGCTGGGAACCACGGAGATCAACTGTAATCTGTGGTTAAACCTAGCGGTGTTTAGTTTTCCTACAGCGCCACCACAGGTCAAATTAAGTATTATACAGTGTCCGTTCAAATCAATTGGATGTCTAGGTAATGGAGGACAGGACAGGTCCTCCAGCGCAAGAGTTTCTCTTTGTAACCGCTCTACACTATGGCTAGGAGATAAGGATTCATCATCAGAAGGAATCGTTAGATATCTGGGGCATTGTGCTCTGTCTTTGGCATTTGATGCACGCATACTGGGAAACTTGGTGCAGGAGGGCACATACTAAGTTTTACTATGGGGCCCTATGAGATCTGTGTATGCCCCTGCAAACAGACATGATTACAACCCAATACAATTGTAGAAAATATGTTCAAAACATTCAATAAAATAGATGCAAATCCATCAACAACTTTAGGGTACTTTCACACTTGCGGCAGGACGGATCCGACAGTCTGTTCACCCTGTCGGATCCGTCCTGCCGCTATTTCGCCGTGCCGCCAGACTGCCGTTCCGTCACCATTGACTATAATTGGGTTGGGGGCGGAGTTCCGGCGCAGCACGGCAGTGCACAGCAGAGGCCGCCGGACTAAAAAGTCGGACATGTTGTAGTTTTAGTCCGGCGTCCTCTCTCTGTGCACTGCCATGCTGCGCCCCCGCCCCCATTATAGTCAATGGGGACGGAGCGGCAGTCCGGCAGCACGGTGAAATAGCGGCAAGGCGGATCCGACAGGGTGAACAGCCTGTCTGATCTGTCCTGCCGCAAGTGTGAAACTAGCCTTACCAGTTTGGGCCAAGTACAGTCACAAAGCAACATATTAACTCAAACTTACTTTTAAAGTGTACCACATAATGGATGTGCTTCATTGTACAATCATTACTGTGAAGGAACAGGTCTTTGTTGGGCTTCCCTAAAGTCTCTTTCAGCCATATTATTCCCGGTTTCAGCTTCACAGTTAGATGCATTTCACTAAGAAGCAGGGGGTGTCTCTCTTCTGTGAAATCTGCCAGCACTGTACTGCTATGCTGTCACGTCCGTCTATGTCTATTTTCAGCTCCTGAGCTCACAGAACAGATAAGGAAAGGCAGGAGGATCCTATAATCTTCAAAAGCAGTGTAGAAGCAGTTCTATTATCAGACTCAGCATCTCAGCAAACTCTGACACGCCCCATTTCCTATGAGTCGTCTTCTGTGGATCTTGCCTGTTAACAGGCAGTGGACTGCAACTTAGGTGGAAGTGAGACCCCTAGTGACCATGACTTTACAGCTTTTTTCAGGTAGATACAGGCAAATCTTTTAAAAGAAGTGATTTGCTAGTTACACCGTTCTCTATTAGATGAAATGAAATTGTGTAAAAGAACAGTGACTCTTTAAACTTTACAATAAAGTTTCATGGTTTGCGGTTCCAGGGAACCTCAATCATCCCTATGCTCCAATTAGCAGATCCATGGGGACTATCAGGTGCTAAACGTTAGATAGAGGTGACGTAATGTCCATGTGAAGCGCTACATGAGCACTAATAATAATGATATCCCTGGGGAAAGATGTCTGACCTTGCAAATTACTGCAATCAGTCTTCGACATGCTGTATCTCCATTAGACTGGGAAAGCTCAAGGTTTAAGAGAGGAGAACCTGTGTCTTACCATTAACTCATATGTATAGGATAGGTATTGTCCAGCTGCCCATTCTCAAAAACTAAGGGTCGCCTACTGAGGTATCTCTAGGGGAAAGCAATATCCAACATGAAGACATGTCAATTGAAAAAGAACCTGAAGAAGCAGTATTCTGGAGTAAACACCTAGGACAATATTAAAAAAAGTAGACGTGGCTTTAGACTGGTGGCACTTATCAAAACTTTTGAACACTTTTCTAAGAAAAAGTCAGAATTCAAAATCGGGCATTCTGCGCTGGGCGACAGAACGGCCCAGTGCACGCTGGTAATTATAGATCGATAAATCAAAAGAATCCCAATAGCGATATAGCTCCGTTCCCCTCTGTGTCTTTAGCTGCGGTATCTCAGCAGGACCGCTTCAAAACTGCTGCGTGTAAAATGAAATTCAACTTATATATATGTGATACCGCGCTCTCCCTATACAGGGTCACCTCCGCTCCCCTCCTCCTTCTGCTGAAAAATGCCTGCAAGTATATGCTCAGTCTGTAGTTACCTGACTGATGTCTTCACTCCCTGTGGGGTCCCAGTATTCTTCCGCTGCAGTCACGGAGGGGGTCGTCGATATAGGTTATAATTCTGAACAGGGTTTAGTTCTGGACTAAGGAGTTGCGGCCCTGGCCGGAGACGCGACTCTGAGTACACTTTTGTGGATCGCGATCGCATTCCTGACGGAGAACAGCAATCTGTTTGAAACGCGTCGAATGGTATTGTGGTGATCCGTAGCTACAGAGGTGACGTCACCGGCTGCTCCGTGCGAGCGCGAGCCACAAAAGTGTACTCACAGAGTCGCATCTCCGGCCGGGCCGCGATTCCTTAGTCCAGAACTATAACCTGTTCAGAATTATAACCTGTCTCAACGACCCCCTCCGTGACTGCAGCGGAAGAATACTGGGACCCCACAGGGAGTGAAGACATCCGTCAGGTAACTACAGACTGAGCATATACCGGTACTTGTGGGCATTTTTCAGCAGAAGGAGGAGGGTAGCGGCAGTCACCCTGTATAGGGAGAGCGCGGTATCACATATATATAAGTGGTAATTATAAATCCCCTACTATGTGTCAAGGAAGAAAAACACTACCAGACCCAAGTGATTTGATGTTCTGGGTAAATATTATAGTACAAATAAAATAAGTGACATTGTAAAGAGCATAAAGTCGCAAAGAACAAAGTACTGTAATTTAGTCGTTTCCTGCATCGCTGAACATATTCTAACAGCACTGTGAAATGACATTGTGGATTAAAATGAACTGAGATGAAAATGTCACATATTACTATGTCTGGCTTAGTTAAACAATTAGATTCTGCAGGAAAAATAGAAATCAGAGAAGATGCTTAATGGGGTTGTCCCACAAATATTCTACATATTTCAAACCAGCACTTGGATCTGAATACTTTTGTAATTGCATGTAATTAAAAATGTAGCATAGCCACTGAGCTATTCAATAAAATGTATCTGTATAGCGCCACCTAGTGCTTGTTATTTTCCTTAATTCTCCACCCACCTCTCTGCAGTGGACACATATGCTCAGCCCCAGTCTTCAACTGTATCCACTGTCAGAAGCTGTGACACGAGAGAGAGATAGCTGCAGCAGAAATGGCATACCCCTGCAGATTGCTGCAGCAGAAATCAATCTAGCAGAGCAATTGGAGCAATGAATGGGAGATCTCTGGATCCATGTGAGGTACAGGGCTGGTTCTAGCTTTGTTAGAAAGAGATTGTCATGCACTGTATGAGGTCTGATTTTCATTTTTTTCATTACTCATGGCCACTTTGGACAAACCCTTTTCTTAGGATATTTAGCTGATCATAGAACTGCTGTGAAGAGTAGGTATTCACTTTCCCTGACAAAAATAAGGAACTATCCAATCTCAGTCTACATCAATGATCTCTGTGTAAAGTATAGCTGTGCTTGGTTCTCCAAAGACTAAATGAGGGACCACCACCCATTATTTAATTACAATTCCCTAACTGGGTATTTGAAGATTGGTTTTCTAAACTTGATAATCCCTTAAAAATGAAGTAGAAACGCTCTACTAGCCAAACCTAATTTTTTTGAGTGATCAGAAATAAGAAGTGCAGGAGTCAGATAAAAAGTTTAAAAAGCAGTGAAATTACTGCAGGCTCTAAATACTTAAAGGGGTTGTCTCACTTCAGCAGATAGCATTTATTATGTAGAGGAAGTAAACACAAGGCACTTATTAATGTACTGTGATTGTCCATATTGCCTCCTTTGCTGGCTGGATTCATTTTTCCATCACATTGTACACTGCTTGTAACCATGGTTACGACCATTTGCTGAAGTGAGACAACCCCTTTAAAGTCACTGTCTGCTGGGTCTCGATAGTAGTCATGGTGAAGATGTTGATCTGACTCAAGCCTTTGATAGTAGCTTCTCGTCCCACGAGAAGAAAAGCATAGGGCATGTTTAAATCCAGCAGCCCGATCTTTCTTTCTGTAGGTCAACCATCGGGGAGAGCTGAGGGACTCTCATACACGGTGTAGCTAAAGGCTCATGGGCCCTGGTGCATGAGTTCAGCTTGGGCCCCTTCCCTCAGTGCTTTGTGGTCAGGGGCAGGGAAGCATATAGCCTTTATGCTGCCTAAGGCAAAATTGAAACAGCACCTCCCCCATGCCAAATACTTGACCTAACCCCTTCCCTCCAGCCAGAGGTGTATCTTGACCAGCACTTTCTATAATACCAGCGCCTTATTATGTGGCACAAGGGTCTTTGGGCCGCCTCAGGCTCCTGGGGCCAGTAGCGACTGCTACCTCCACACCCCCTATAGCTATGGCTCTGACATATAATCCATACAGGCCTCTATGGGTCTCATAGTCCCAGTTATGGTCCCACTTCTCACAGGAACATGGGAAAAAGAAACAAAAAAACTAGATCTGCCCCCTGACCTGCATTCTCATAAACTCCATTGCCTTTTAACTGATTTCCATATGTGGTTCTTCTACCATCATATACGTAACCATGCGGACTTCACAACCATTGTCAAAGCCGAAGGATCTCTAAGGGGGCTGCCACATGTTCAGGTTTTTCGATGCCATTTTTTAAGCCAAAACCAGGAGTGCATTGAAAAAAAGTGGGTGGAAAAATTGTATTTTCCCTTAAAGGTGGTTTCCGGGAATTTGACACTGATGATAGGTCATCAGTATCTGATCGGTGGAGGTCCAACACCCATTACATTGTATAGCGGCTGTGCATGGTATCTGCTAATAGGCTACGTGATCGGTGAACGTGTCATCATTTGCCTGAGGAAAAGCTGAGAGAAGGCTGAGGCACTCACAGGACCGCCGGTGCCTTCTCAAACAGCGGATCAGCGGGGGTCCCAGGTGTCGGACCCCCACTGATAAGATATCGATGGCCTATCCAGAGGATAGGTCATCAGTAGTTAAATCCCGAAAATGGCTTTATTATTTTCACTCCTGTTATGATCCACATCTGATTTTGGCTTTAAAAACAGCATCCAAAAGCCTAAGATGTATAGCTGTATAGCTTGGAAGTAAAAAGAGACAGAGGAGATATAATAGAAACTTAAAAAAATACATAAAGGGAATCATCACGGTAAAAGAGGAGAGAATATTTAAAAGAAGAAAAACTGCTACAAGAGGACATAGTTTTAAATTAGAGGGGCAAAGGTTTAAAAGTAATATCAGGAAGTATTACTTTACTGAGAGAGTAGTGGACGCATGGAATAGCCTTCCTGCAGAAGTGGTAGCTGCAAATACAGTGAAGGAGTTTAAGCATGCATGGGATAGGCATAAGGCCATCCTTCATATAAGATAGGGCCTGGGGCTATCCATAGTATTCAGCATATTGGGCAGACTAGATGGGCCAAATGGTTCTTATCTGCCGACACATTCTATGTTTCTATGTTTCTATGGGTGCTTTCACACTTGAGCTTTTACTGTCTGGCGTAGAGTTCCGTCGTCGTGTCTCTACGCCAGAAAGAAACTGATCAGGATTATCCTAATGCATTCTAAATGGAGAGAAATCTGTTCAGGATGCATCAGGATGTCTTCCGTTCAACATTGCAACGTTTTTGGACGTTGACAAAACCGCAGCATGCTGCGGATTTGTCTCTGTCCAAAAATCCGGAAGACATGCCGTAACGCCGGATCCGGAATTAATGCACATTGAAGTGCATTAATTCGGATCCGGAATTAAGCTAAACATCGCTTTGGCGCATCGCCGGATCTGACGTTTAGCTCTGCGCAGTAGTTCCAATCGGGGCCCCAGTGTAAGCAGGGGCTCCGATCGGTTACCATGGCAGCCAGGACGCTACTGAAGTCCTGGCTGCCATGATAAGTACTCCGCAGCAGTGTACTTACCTGCGCTGCGGCCCCCGGGCGCTCCTTCATGATGTCACAGGTCCGTGCGGCGCATTGATCTATGCACCGCGGGGGACGTGTGACGTCATGAAGGAGCGCCCGCGGCCGCAGCTAGGTAAGTACACTGCTGCAGAGTACCATGGCAGCCAGGACTTCAGTAGCGTCCTGGCTGCCATGGTAACCTGGAAGCATTTCGAAGACTGATCAGGATCCTGCAAGACTTGTACAATGTATACAGCAGCTTTGAATATTTTTACAGGAAAACTTTTGCGTGAAGGAAAATAAATTAAGTTGTAACCAAAATGAAAGATGACTTTTTGAAAATTTCTTCATTTTTTCCCCAGTGTTTTGCTCTTGATACCCCCAAATATTAGCTGCATCCAAGTGCGTCGTTGTCTCTATTCTTAGCCCAAGGATCATCTGGCTCTTGAAACATTCCCCTCCAGCAACTGAAATTATGGCAACAACATTCTCGGCGTTGTACAATAGGCTCCCAGACCCTGATTCTCCCCATTATGCTGCAAAATGACAGCAGCAGGAATATACCCGCTAATGTATGCACTGTATGCCATGGAGGAGACGGGCACAATGACAGCGATTCGCACATTGAATAATTCAGTGAGATGACATGTTCTCCTTCCCAATTACAAACTGCTTCACCTTCTAGCTCCACAACGCTGATGCTTAATATGTAAAGTCATATGAATTCCATGTTTATGAATATTTAATCATACAATATAGTGATGGGAAGAGCCATACCAAGGGATTGGTTTCCAGCTACCATTTATGTACAAAGGTCACAAGGCACTAAATGTGGAAAAAGTACAAAAGATCCCCGCCCTTCCTTCCTTGATCTCCTCCTTTTCTTTGACTTATTTTGTCTCATGTTACAATTAGAACAGAAATTCAAAAAGGAGTCATCTTAGGAACTCGGCCATGTCCCACCTCCTCCTCTCTCACTGTCCTGTGTCTGGCTATAAGAGAACTGGCTGCAGCAGGAGCCTCCTCCTCCGCCCCTATCTGCAGTGAGACAGAAATATTTCCCTGCTATTGGCTAAGCCAGGCCCTTTCAGGCGTTCACCAGCCAAAATGGAGCAGATCAGAAGAAATGTAACCCCTGTGTTCTCTGCAGGATGTCTACAAGACTGTTTGCTGCAGAAAATCCTGAAGACTGACAAATGTTGGGTCAAGATTATCTCCCGTTTAAGCCTCATGCACACCACTGTATCTATTTTGCGGTCCGCAAATTGCGTCATCCGCATTGTGTTCTTAAATGACTTAAAGGCTATGTACTACTTAGGAGGAATTTTTTTTTTGATGATTGCATGTTACTCATTTTTGGCTAAAAATAATTTTTTTATTTGGCCTTTATTAAAAAATATTGAGCTGTTCTGTCACAAAGGGATAACAGTTTTTCTGTGTGACTGGTACTTTCACTTTGTTAATAAACCTTACCTCTAAAGTGCTAAGAGGTAATAAACATTCATTTAAGGGTACTTTCACACTAGCGTTTTGGATTCCGTTTGTGTCTTTGTGAGATCCGTTTCAGGGCTCTCACTAACGGTCCAAAACGGATCAGTTAAGCTCCAATGCATTCTAAATGGATAAGGATCCGTTCAGAATGCATCATTTAGGCTCCGTTCCGCTTCTATTCTGTTTTGGAGGCGGACACCAAAACGCAGCATGCAGCATTTTGGTGTCCGTCTGAAGAGGCGGAGCCTAACTGATCCGTTTTTAATTACAATGTAAGTCAATGGGGACGGATCCGTTTTCAATGACACAATATGGTGCATTTGAAAACGGATCCGTTCCCCATTGACTTTCAATGTAAAACGTTTGCATTATAGGTGCGGATCCGTCTGTGCAAATAAACAGACGGATCCGCACCAACGCTAGTGTGAAAGTACCCTAAGCCACATTCTTATCACTAAATATAAGCTCTAATGAGTGTTTATAAGATCAGAGAGCAGAGATAAGGAGCCCATCAGCTCTTGGTCTGACGGGAAAGACAGAAAATCCACAGGCTGCTACTAGAGCATCTCAGCTCTCTACAGAAAAAAGGATGTCATTTTTTTTTTTAATAAAGACCAATTAAAAAAATTATTTTTAGCTTAAAATAAGTACAAAGCAAAATTATAAAAAAATTAATAAATTGACCCCAAAGGAGCACATTACATTTAAATGTGTCTGTGGTCCACATTTTACGGACATGTTCTATCTTTTTGCAAAATGAACATACAGATGCAGAAAAGACATGGATCATACATGTGCTTTCTGCATCCGCAAAAATATAGAACATGTCCTACATCTGGCCCAAAAGAGAATATAAAGCTCTAAACGTATTTTTGGGCCGTTATTACATGCTGTGCACCACTGGATGTATTTCTAGACCCCCTGTGTGTCTTGTACGCGTAGTGGCGTATATTTAACGCCGCTGTGAAGGTCAGTTTATCTCTTTCGTTCTTTTCATTTCTTACATTTGCAGACCCTTGAAGTCAGTGGGTCCGCCAAAAACGCACCATGGACAGTATCCGTATTTTCTGGATCCAGATTTTTCGGACCGTAAAATACATATGGATGCATGAGACCTAACCTGTAACATTCATTTCTAGGTTTAGCGCCCCGCTAAAGGGGTTGCTATGCATAGTGTGGTGATTTGCAACTGCACACTGGGCAGAGCAGTTACTGGGGACAATCTTCCCGATGCCAAGCGAGTATTGCCCTTGGGCACCATTAACTGGTGTTTCAGCACATAGTTTTACAAAGCTTGATTGCCTGACTTACGTAAAAAGCTTGAGAATCGGCGTCTGCTGCCCGCACACACTGACTGCCAGGTATATTACCGTATATACATACTCATATAAAGGTGAGCGGTCAATCAGTGAGCGGGAAGATGAATCTTCGTAAGTCAGACCAGCTTATAGGGCGTGCTATCCTATTCTTCCTCCGGATAAGGTCGGTGTCGGACGTCACCTTTAATGGTAAATTTGCGAGAAATGCTGTATGGTGGCTGCTTACAACCAATTAAATTATGTACTATTAGTAAATTGTGCATTGATGAGGTGTAGGAATGTGAAGTTCGAAGGAGCTGAGCTTCTGTTTCACAGAAACCATTCACAGAAGACAGTCTACCACAAATGGCACCTGTAAGGCTTGAAACGCGCTGACGTTCTGAGGCAAGAAGTCACGGTATAGATTGCTCTTAGATAACGTGACAGCAGACAAGTGGCGGGCGCATGCTGCCCATTAAGAGACATCCGTGACGATGAATAGGTGCAGTGTTTGCCCTCAAGGACCAGACACAAGCCTTCTAATTGTGAATGCGGTCTCTGTGTCATGTCTGCCGGCTCTGCTGCTCACATGATGGAATCATTTAGCTCTACTGATTTCATTAAGGCAGATAAGCCAGTGAACAGGAGCCCACGTGTGAAGATCCAGATGAACGGCAAGTCTGTGTCAGCCTTAGGTTCTTCAATGGGGAGAACTTCTATCTCCGCAGCAAGACCACAGGGCTACGTGGTCCTCCGTGGAGTCATACAACCTGATGATCACGACTCAAGCAGCTTTCTTATTCTCCCCTATGGACAATGGGAAAACAACAATGTAATATTGACCAAATTATTGAAACTGAGATGTTTCTGGTTTGCTCCTATAGGGTCCTAGGTGACACAGGTCCTGGCCCTGGTTGGTCCTACGCCCAGGGGTGCACCTAGCCTTTCTGCTGCCTCAGGTGAAAACTGATACATTTTTTTCGGCCCAATGGGGCCACAAAAAAAAAAAACGGAAATGACTCTGTATGCATTCCATATCCGTATGTCTGCAAGTCTGTTCCACAAAAATATAGAACATGTCCTATTCTTGTCTGTTTTGCAGACAAGGACAGGCATTGTTACAATGGATCCGCAAAAAAAAAAAAAAAAAAACACTGAAGGTAAAGATTGTAAAACACCCTATTTGTGAACTTTGAATAAGGGAAAATTGTGGCTGAAGCAAAGAATAATCAAAAACAAAACCTCTGCACTTGTGAACTGCTCCAGAGCAGCAGCTGTTAAAGTTGTCAGAGGGTGGAGAACGAAACAAAAAACAGGGACTGAAGACTTGTCGGCGATGGTGAATGGCTACTGGATGCTGGAGCTAAATCATAGGTTGAAGGGAAAATGGGGTAAAGTATCACCCACTGCACGCCATTTTTATTTTTTCTTGTGAAAATCAAAAGCTGGAATTATAACACTGATACATCTGCACCATTTACCCAAACATTTATACCAAAATACTGCCATACAATGTCCACATAACAAAGCCAGTCAGTGCCCAAAAAATACCACCATACAGTATCTAAATAATACTACCATATAATGCCAACATAACACCACCAAATTACTGACAAGTCCAGCCCTCTGGAGCCCCTAGGCTCGTTCATTGGGCAGTCGGTGGCAGGGCAAGATGATCACTAACGAGCGTTAATGCGAATACTAGTTAGCAATTATTGGCCGAAATATCGTCAGGAGTAATACAGTCTAAATTGTTTACGTCTGGACCTGGTCAGGGTTTTTTCTTGGAAGAACAGAGTGACAACAGGTATCACAAGAGGAACAAAAACCTGACCTCACACTACTGGAAGCCTGACTGTGGGTCCGACCCTCAGCATCCCCACCGATTAGCTATTTGAACGTGCCTATGTTTGCCTGCACATTGTCTATACAGCAGTGGAAGTACAGGGCAATTTCAGCTTCGTCCCATTTAAGTCAGTAGGATGAAACTGTAATTACCTTGCAACGCTGAAGAGGCTGCAGCGATCACAGGAGCATTGCATCCCCTTCAAACAGCTGATCATAGGGGTGCCAATAGACAGGCTCCCACTATGAATATCTCCCACCATAAACTATGCTGAGGATACTGTGAAGCCAGAATAACCCATTAAGCATTTAGCATATCCACAGGATATATCTAGGTAATTAATATGGCTACCATTACAGTTCCTTAGGGTTTGTCACCCAGCTTTCCCAGACTTCTGAATGTCAATTCTTCCTATTTATGGCGTGAAATGTCATTGGGGGACGCATCACTCTATTATTGTGTACTAGGAAATCAGGGCGATAGCTAAGGTTGGCACTGTAATGTTGTCTACAATGGATGTGGTCTAAGAAATGGTTCTGTACGAAATTTAAAGGCTAAGTACTTCTTCGGGGCATTTTTTTAAATAATTGGATTTGACTTATTTAATGTTTTCAATTGGTCTTTATTAAAGATTTTTTGTAGTTTTTGAGATCCATGTGGTTAAAAATCAGTCTGTTTGCAGACTGTCCCTCCTGAGTTCCGTCAGCTGACGGCTCATGTGAAGCCTTATGTCTAATCTCCAGACCTCATAAACACTCGATTAAGCCTTAGGCTCCATTCACACGACCGTATGTTGTCCGCAAAAAAACGGATCCGTGTCCGCAAAAAAACGGATAGCATTCCGTTTTTTTGCTGATCCATAGACTTCAATAGGACATGGCCCTATTGAAGTCTATGGATCAGCAAAAAAACGGAATGCAATCCGTTTTTTTGCGGACACGGATCCGTTTTTTTGCGGACAACATACGGTCGTGTGAATGGAGCCTAAGACATATTCTAATCAGTTTGATAACAGTTAGGCCCCTTTCACACGGGCGAGTTTTCCGCGCGGGTGCAATGCGTGAGGAGGATGCATTGCACCCGCACTGAATCCGGACCCATTCATTTCTATGGGGCTGTGCACATGAGCGGTGATTTTCACGCATCACTTCTGCTTTGCGTGAAAATCGCAGCATGCTCTATATTGTGCGTTTTTCACGCAACGCAGGCCCCATAGAAGTGAATGGGGCTGCGGGAAAATCGCAAGCATCCGCAAGCAGCGCGGATGCAGTGCGATTTTCCCGCATAGTTGCTTAGCAATGGGAACAGATGTTTATTATTTTCCTTATAACATGGTTATAAGGGAAAATAATAGCATTCTTAATAAAGAATGCATTGTAAAATGAAGAGAAGGGGTTAAAAATAATAAAATTAACTTGCTTAGCCACTTGATCACGTAGTTGCGATCTGTCTTCTCTCTCAAGCTTCACCTAACAACTAAAGGACCTGTGATGACGTCACATCACATGGTCCATCTTACCATGGTGATGGACCATGTGATTGGACCATGTGATGTGACGTCATCACAGGTCCTTTAGTTGTTAGCTGAAGCTGAAAAGAGAAGACAGATCGCAACTACGCGATCAAGTGGCTAAGGTAAGGTAATTTTTATTATTTTTAACCCCTTCATCTTCATTTTACTATGCATTCTTTATTAAGAATGCTATTATTTCCCTTATAACCATGTTATAAGGGAAAATAATAAAGTCTCCAGAATGCTCTACCCGAAACCAGACTTCAGTGATGAAGTCCGGCTTCGGGTCTGGGTACCAAACATGGCGATTTTTCACACGCGCGTGCAAAACGCATTACAAACGTTTGCACCCGCGCGGAAAAATCGCGCATATTCCCGCAACGCACCCGCCTCTTATCCGGCGACGCCCGTGTGAAAGAGGCCTTAAGTGTCAAGTGTTTATGAGGTCAGGTAATCAGAGATAAAGCTTCACATGAGCCGTCAGAGGAACTCAGAAGGGACAGTCTGCAAATAGACTCATTTTTAACCGCATGTGTCACAAAAACTGCAAACATTTTTTAAATAAAGACCAATTGAAAAAATTATTTTAACCCAATATGAGTAAAATGTAATTATTAAAAAAATTGCAATGAAGGCGTCCATAGGCTAATGCAGGATACTAACTCATATCACCATTGCCAAGAAGGCTCAACCAGTTTTTCCAGAGAGGAAATATGCCTAATCATGCAATGATATGACAGCAGAATATATATTCAGGACTCTGGGAAAGTATGGTGGGAGCTAGAGATGAGCGAACATTTAAAAAAGTCCGTTGTTCGGGGTTCGGGTGGTGGTTAATTGCGCATCCCGTTATGGATTCCACAATAGCGCATATGGAATCCATAAGGGCGGCTGCCACCAACCCGAACTGTAGAACAGCTGAAGGACCTGGCGTGACGTCACTGTCATGTGATCAGTGCAGGGGGCGTGGCTCAGCAACGGACTTTTTTTAAATGTTCGCTCATCTCTAGTGGGAGCTGTAAATCTGTCCGCATTTGTTTTGACCCAAATTTACTAGAAACAGGTGTAAGAAACGGGAATGTATTACACTACCAATATGAACAGGAGTCTTGGAAAGCTGAGTGACAACTCAAGAGGCAGCTGTTATGCTTACAACTATCCTGGAAACAGACCTCCTATGAATCGGCTGTATAGAGTATTTGGTGACAGTGATTATGGCTACCCTTACTGCTCCTAAAGCAGCTTTCCCAAAGGCCAGAAAAAAGTCTAATGCTGGCCAGATTGGTTGTCACCCAACTTTCCTAGAAACAATCCCTGCAAAAATGTGGATATTTAAAAGAAAAGGATTGACACATAGCTTTCCCATAACCCTGGAAGACAAAGCTGACACTTTTCCCTAGAACTGGATCTCACTGAGAAATGGCTGTATAGAATCTTTAACAACCAACATGGCTTCTGTTACGACTACCAAAGGGGTCATCACCCGGCATTCCCAAATCTGCCTAGCATATGAGAGCAGGGGATGTATGACAACATAAATATGTGAGAAATCTGGGTTAACCTCAGGAGGGAGCTGTAATCTTAGCCACATTCATTGCAATCCAACTTTCCTGGAAACGGATACACCTATGCAATGGATGCATAGAATTTTTGGTAATTCTTGGCACCAACAAATATGGCTACCAATATCCTGCCAACCAATTAGGTTGCTAATACGGCTTATATGTTTATACAGCTAGACCTGCCAATAACCTTAATACAGTTTCTATGTTTATATGTTAAAAACAAAAGCAGAGTTATTTACAGTAACTTTATGTTCCATATAATAGTTATATATTGTGTTCACAGAAGCAGAAAGATAATATGCCTTTAAGATTCATTATATGAATGTAAGGTAAGCTCAATGACACAGCAGAATTAATAACAGAAAGCATAGAGTTAAACTGTTGTTACTGCCCATAGGTCTTGACCAATCACAGCCACCCTCACACTGAGCAGGAGTCTTGGCCAATCACAGCCAATCTTACACTCAGCCTATGTGGGAAATCCCTGTTGAAATCATTATTCACCAGAGAGAGGAGCTGAACAGACACACAGTTCCAGTCAGAGCTGAGTTTAGTGGAATCAAAGAGGCCAAAATAGGTATTTAGAACAGTTATATAATGTTTCTATTGTTAGTATTGTGATCAGAGCTGTATACTGAACCAGTTATGTATGTTTACTTACAGTTTCACCAATCTGCGAATAGTTCAAACAAACTGCTCATAACAGATCATACTGAGCCATAGAAAGCAAAATAGGCGCCAAACTATAGTGCAAACTGCATACAGAAAACCCCATAGCAAGTCTCAGATATAGCTCTCAGAGAGATCATAAAGTGCTTAAATAGAGAGTGAGAGTACAGATACTGAAGAGAGAAATATATCCACCATTTTATGTTAAATGACAAGATTGAACAGTTATACCACCATTTTGTGATGTTTTATTCAACACATATTTTGTACATAGACTATCTGCTGCGGAGGTGGCATATATATGAAGAAAAGTTGAAGTTAATAAAGAAGTTATTTCAAGCATTTAGAGTGCTCTTTAAGCCTACTGTTTCTATAAACGGTGCTAGAAGAATAAAAGAATAAAATTCAGAGATATCAAAATTCTTCTAATGCCATACCGCAAAAGGCACTTCATAGTGCTGTGTCTGCTACAAAGACACCCAACATTCCCAAACTCCAGAAAGTACAATCTGCCAAATTATGCATTGACATGAGAGCATGGGTGACATCAATCCATAACGTCTCTTTTACACATCCGTCTCTGATCTAGGGTTAGCAGTTCATCCATGAACATCTCCGTGAAGAATCCGTGTTTGGTCCTTGTATCCGTTTGTTGCCCTCTATGCGTCATCTGCTAAACTGAAAATTCATTTTCAGAGCATCTCCCACCATTGGCCTATGAGAACTATGGACCCAACATAGACCCATAGATTATAATGTGCATGAGGGATCTGTAATTACAGACAAAAATAGGGCGTGCTTCCCTGGTGTCACTATAGATCAGCAGTCTGTAGAAAACCACTCATGTATGAACACACACATTAAAGTCAAAGGAAACGTGAGCGCTCCACATGTGAAACGAGGCCTTAAAGGGTATTCTAATTGGTTGAAGTTATCCCTATCCATAGGACCTACTGGATCACAAGAATGGGGCACAGTACTTCTGCAGCCCCCTGAAATGAACGGAGAGGCTGGTCACACATGCATGTGGTGGCTCCATTCATTTGTATGGTTCAGGAGATCGGCGAGTACAGCGCTCAGCTATCTCCGGAATTCCCATAGGAATGAATGGAGCGGCCGCAAGCATGCCCGACCGCCACTCTAGTCATTTCAGGGGGGCTGCAGGGGGTATGGAGCCCCTGTTCTCGTGATTGGTTTGGTAGGACCCCCACCAATCTAATAGTTATCCCCTAGCCTATGGATAGGGGATAACTTCAACCAACCGGTATACGTTTAGGAGTCTGGGAAAGCTGAGCAGTAGCTGTAACTCTGACCATTACACTAACTGAGACTCCGAACGGCACATCGCTACACCCTTCTAGGATAGAAATATCCTATATTCAGTGTAAACTTGCGCTCAGCAGACAAATGCACCGGGCAGATAATTGGATTTCCCTTGTTCTGCAATGGGTGGCGCCCTATAAAGTGGGCCATGTATTCCTGGCCGCTCCTCGAGAGCATGCCCAGAGCTCCAATAAGCCAGCAGCACCCTGCACCTCCCCATCCATCCACCTGCCTCTTGTCATTCATGTATCACACGTGTGACTCCTCCGCTACTATGTATCACTCTGTTTATAAATAAATACAATGTATCAGTGTTCTATCCCCCTGCAATACATGACCATGAGGAGGAGGAGGAGGAGGAGGAGGATGGGGAGGATGAGCAGGGCTCACTGGGTAATGCCACCCCTGCTCTCCAGGAGCAGCTAGCCCCTGATTGACAGGAGCATCCTCCTTCACAAGGCGTCTACTCACATGCCGAATTAACCCCTTCACGGCCAGGCAGGAGAACTGATCAATGACCTTACCCTCCCCACTATTAAACCATTGCATTACAAACAAGATGGTCATTCAGAATACAGGAGGGTGCTCCATGGAGAAGTCTTACAGATTTGCAAAGGTAACCTGGGCACAACCTCCACAATGCCAGGGGATAATGAAGAGTGGCAGTGCCTTATTGCTATACATCAGGAACATGGCATGGGCTAGGTGGTAGCGTGTCTTATAGGACCAGCTGCCCCCACCCCTATAGGTGGTAATGCAGAATATGGCCAGTGTGTTGTATTCCCATTGCACAGGTAAGTGATCCTCAGTATAAGGGTATATTTAGCAATAGCACTTACCTGCACTCATGCTGGAGCTGCTGGCCCTGGCTCCCATCCAGTTGCATGCAATCTGTAGCCCCAGACGAGCCTCAGGCTGATCCCTTTACCTGTTACACATCAGCCCAGCCACATGTCTCGTTGCAATGTGATGCCCCCCCTCCCTCTCCAAGGAGCCTGCAATGCCCAGTGCACTGCAAGCAATGAGAAGCCAAGGCAGATGCTGCCTGTCCTACACTCTTCCTCTCCTCCACTGTCCCCTCCTCCTTATCTTCAGCACCGAGCTGATAAATGTTTCTGGGACAGCTATAGCGCAGGAAAGAAAGTCCAAAGGCATCATGGGTAATGTAGTTTTCTTAGAGCACAGCCGCTGAGCTCTGCAAGCTGAAGGGTCAGCGCAGGAAAACTACACAGACCTTGGTGCTTTGCGAGGCAAGTGTAATGCGCGGAACGAGCGCCAGATGGCGCCGTGCAAGAAAAGATAAATAAATCACTTCTCTGACTTTGCAAAGCAATTTAGTGCAGTTCCAGAAATGATAGCACCCGCCTGTGAATGAAGGTGTGCCAGGCAGGGTGAGGTCCGAGAGGGTGGTCAGACAGGGCAATACTTACAGGGGAGATATGCCTAACATTCAGGGTACAGGCATGTCACCCTCACAATAGTCCAAGAAGCTTGGATTTATGGATTTCTTTTAATTTTGCACAAAAGCAAAAATGGTTGTTCTTTATAAGCAGCCTGGCAAACAGCTCCCCAGATCTCAGCTTCATTAACCCTTTCAGTGTGATGCAGAGAGGCAATGGCGGGAAGTAAGGGCCCTATAGCAAGGATCACACCAGCCCCCCCACACAGAACAGACGGGTTTCTGCCCAGGGGCGTAGCTACAGGGGGTGCAGAGGTAGCAGTCGCTACCAGGCCCAGGGGCCTGAGGGGGCCTAAAGAGCCTTGTGCCGCATAAGAAGACACACAAACCATTGAGGGAAGGGGGGCCCAAGCGGAACTCTTGCACCAGGGCCCATGAACCGTTAGCTACGCCCCTGCCTAAACACTTTTCAGTGACTCTTGGGACATTTTTTCACTGCCTCATTTGCTAAAAGTTGTTACTTTAGGGTACTTTCACACTTGCGGCATGGCTATCCGGCAAGCTGTTCCGACGGGTGAACAGCCCGCCGGATCCGCCATTCCGCAAGTACCCGTGTGCTGCCGTGCTGCCGCTCCGTCCCCATTGACTACAATGGGGCGGAGCTACGGCGCAACACGGCAGTGCACGGTAGTGATCGCCGGACTAAAAAGTCGGACATGCAGTACTTTTATTCCGGCGATCTCCGGCCGCGCACTGCCATGCATTATAGTCAGTGGGGACGAAGCAGCAGCACACGGGTACTTGCGTCATGGCGGATTGTCATGCCGCAAGTGTGAAAGTGCCCTTAGAGGGTAGACCAATTTTTCACCCCCAGTAGAAGAGGAAATAATCCCAAGTAAGACGGGGCCCCCTCTTGCCCTGGGCCCTGTAGCAGTCGCATGGTCTGCCGCAATGGTAGTTACGCTCCTGCAGGGAGGTAATGTAAAATAACTGTTTTTGGAAGAAATCAACCATGTTTTTCTATTGCTGGACCATCCCTTTAAAGGGGTTTCCTGCTGGTGCTGGGAGGAGACCCGCAGCTGTAAAATAAAGAAGCCCCACCACGCTGCCTCATCTCTTTACATCCGGCGGTATATGAGCGCGGTCACATGTACTGCTGGCTTCAGCGGTGACACGCTGCTGGTGGCCACATCACTGTTGAAGCCAGTCATTGGCTGCAGTGGTACATGTGGCCATGCCCACAGCCAGTTGGATATAAAAAGTGCTGGAGACAGCGGCGTGGAGCAGGTAAGTATGAATCTTCCGTTTTTAGCGGACAGGCTGCGGGCACTTGCTAAAACAAAAAATCTGTGTTACTGGAAAACCCCCATAAGGGTCCATTCACACATCCGCAACTGTTTTGCGGTCTGCAAATTGCAAAACATGGACACCGGCCATGTGTGTTCAGCATTTTGCGGACCGCACATGGTTGGCACTATGATAAAAATGCCTATTGTTGTCCGTGGCTGTGGACAAGAATAGGACATCCTCTGTTTTTTTTGCGGGGTCGGGAACGGAAGTGCGGACCCATTATGCGGACGTGTGAATGGACCCTAAAACTAGAATTAGCAGAAAAACACAAAGGGATGGTCCAGCAGTAGAAAAACATGACAGCTTTCATCCAAGAATAGCGCCACACCTGTCCACAGGTTGCATGTGGTATTGCAGCTCAGCTCCATTTACTTCAATGGGCAAACCTTTGCAGTTAACAGCTACTACACAACAGACAGAGCTGTGCCCTTTCAGTGCCAACCTCTGGCAGCAGCGCTACTGCAGAACAGATGATTGGGGGGTATGCTGTGTCGGACCCCTGCTGGTTAGATGTTGATGGCCCAGAAAACCACTTTAACACCTTGGATCATTAATAGCCAGCACCTTGCATTTATGACAGTGGTTGTTCTTGCACAGTTACTTGCAGGGGCGGCTGTGCCTGACAAGAAGGGTCATTTAACCACTTGAATGCCATAATCAGTAGTGAATTTGGCATCTAGGTGGTTAAATGGGGGCAGGGGTCTACTTCTGTCACCCTCATAGGAGCCACCGCAACACAACTGAACTAGTAGTTGGGAGCCTAATGAAGAAGCTTTAATGGGAATATACAAAAATAACAATTGACCATTAAATTAAGTAAAATAAGCTTAAATTAGTCATAAAAATACCCAAAAATGAATGAACACACAGACATTAGCTATCCTATAACAATGTCATGGGTTGTGTCCGGCTCTGCCGTGAAACAACTGATATATGTCACCCCAGGCCTGGCCTCTATGAGGAGCACATGGAGATTCAGTTGGCTTCTGGGCAAATATCCGTGACAGGCTTGATGTCAGGGATACGGAGAGGCGTAATTCCCGTTAATGCAGATATACTTGATACAACCTATGGTATTTGAAAGCTGATGCTGGTCTTAACACTAGACTTGCGTTGAGCCAACGCTCTATTTTCGGCGTGTTGCAAAAATAGATTCAGTATATTTAGTGCGGTTACTGCCGGGCTCAGCCACCGTGGCGAGGCACATTGTGGAGCTGCATGGTGGAATGCACTGCAGTGTATGGGGGAATGCACATTCATACTGCAGCTTTGCTAGTGCCAGCACTTACAGGGGCCCTCAGAGTTAGGGCTTATTCAGATGGCCGTGAGTGTTTTGCAGTCCGAAAATTGTGGATTTGTAAAACACGGATACCAGCCGGTGTGCGTTCTGCATTTTGCGGAACGCACATGGCCAGCCCTATACAGAAAATGCCTATTCTTGTCCACAATTGCAGACAAGAATAGGACTTGCTCTATAGTTTTTTGTGGGGGCCGCAGAACGGAGGTATAGATGCGGAGAGCAGACGGTGTTCTGTCCACATCTTTTGCGGCCCTATTAAAATGAATAGTTCCGCACCCGTTCTGCAAAATTGCAGAACGGATGCAGACCTATTAATACGGTCGTATCGATGAGCCCTTACAGTAGGGCCCCCTACACCGCAATCTCTGTCTTCTGCACAGTATACTATACACAAATAATAGCTCCAAACAACAATAAAAAATCCCACCATGTATAAACACCATAAAAAGGACAAAGGAAGCCAAAAACGGCAATGTTTGTAACTTAAAGGGGTCGAGTCACCTCATACATTGGTGGAATATTGCTAGGATATGCCCCCAATGTCTAATAGGTGCCGTTCTCACCTCTTGGACACACCTATGTCCAGGACAGAGCCCGCAAAGAGCAGGCTGCGCATGCCTCCCGCCCTCCATTCATTTAATGAAAATAGCTCCCGTGGCTCCTAGAGGCTCATTTACATATATAAAAAATGTATTTTTCTCAGCAATGCGGGCACCTATGAACATGGGACCAACACGAATGCCTTCAGCTGCCAAGCGCCCATGTAACAGGTCAGCCGGTGTCATAGGGACTAGTCTGCTGACAGATGGCTTTTAAGCCCTAAGTAAGGCCTCATGCACACGACAGTATTTTTTCGCGGTCCGCAAAACGGAGTTCCGTTGTTCCGTGATTCGTGTCTGTTTTTGCTTCCTTTGTGTTTCCGTGTGTCTTCCAGTTTTTTTTAGCGGACATGACCCAAAAGATATTACCAAAAGACAGGCTGACAAGTTGCCAAATGCCTGCCAAGGGATCCGCAAAAAAATGCGGACGCGGAACGCGGATGACACACGGATGGCCATCTGCATTTTTTCACGGTCCCATTGATTTGAATGGGTCCGCAAACTGTTTTTCGCAGACAAGAATAGGACAGGTTATATTTTTTTGACGGACTGGAATCACGGACCACGGACGCAGATGACAAACAGTGCATTTGTCGAGTTTTCCACGGACCCATTGAAAACCAATGGGTCCGCCGAAAATCACGAAAAACAGCGCAACAGACATGGAATCAAACAACGGTCGTGTGCATGAGGCCTAAGAAGTCATTTTTTATTGGGGACTAAATGAAAAAAAAAATCAGCTGTGGCCGTCTGGTAATGTGTTTCATATAGGTTATTACAATTAGGGGACTGAAAAGATGCGGACAGCACACAGTGTGCGGTCCACATCCGCATTTCCGGTCCGCGGCCCTGAACTTCCGCTACTTGGCTCTGCAAAAAGATAAAACATGTCCTATTCTTGTACGTAGCTGCAGACAAGAATAGGCATTTCTATTGGGATGCCGACCCAGTGTTTTGTGGATCCGCAAAACACTGCGGACGTTTGAATGGAGCCTTAGGCCTCATGCACACGGCCGTTGTTGTGGTCCGCGTCCGAGCCGCATATTTTGCGGCTCAGGCGCGGACCCATTCACTTCAATGGGGCCGCAAAAGATGCGGACAGCACTCAGTGTGCTGTCCGCATCCGTTTCTCCGTTCCGTGCCCCCGCAAAAAAAATAGAGCATTTCCTATTCTTGTCCGTTTTGCGGACAAGAATAGGCATTTCTATAATGGGCCGTGTCCCGTTCTGCAAATTGTGGAACGGAACGCGGAGCAGCAAAACACCAACGGTCGTGTGCATGTAGCCTTAGGGTGAGTTCACACCAGCGCTAGTATAGTTATATTTATGATTGAGATGACCGGAGCTGAACAGCTTAACTACAATGGTGTCCGTACAGTTTCCGTTTAGGAACTTGTTTTTTGGTCCAGTCTTTTTGGGTGCCTTCACACGCGGCAGATTTTGTGGCAGAAAATTCTGCGACTGAAAATCAGTTCATTCATTTGAATGGGGCATCAAGCACATGGAATTCTGCAGGCCCCATTAAGCTGAATGGAACTGATTTTCAGTTGCAGAATTTTCTGCTTTAAAATCTGCCGCATGTGAAGCGACTCTTTGACGAAATCTGCGACAGAGTCCCTGAACGGAGCCTCCAAAACAGATGTGAACAAGCCCTTGCCAGGTATGTCTATTTACTGTGTTGTGATGTTTATTTAATAAAGTGTATAAGAAAAATGTATTTATTGTTAAACACGACCGTGTTTTTTGTCTGATCCACATTTTTTGCGAGTCGGATGCAGACCCGTTCATTTCAATGGGGCCACAAAAGATGCGGACAGCACAATGTGTTTTGTCTGCATCCGTATGTCTGTTCTGTAAAAAAGATAGAGCGTGTCCTATTCTTGTTCGTTTTATGGACAAGGATAGGACAGTTCTATAGAGGGCAGGACGTTCCGTTCCGCAAAATGCAGAACGCACGTGGCCGGTATCCGTGTTTTGTACATGCACAAATTGCAGACTGTAAAACAGGCTACGATTGTGTGCCCTTAGGCCCCTTTCACACGAGCGTGTTTTCCGCGTGGGTGCAATGCGTGAGGTGAACGCATTGCACCCGCACTGAATCCGGACCCATTCATTTCAATGGGTCTGTGTACATAATCGTTTTTTTTCACGCATCACTTGTGCGTTGCATTAAAATCGCAGCATGTTCTATATTCTGCGTTTTTCACGCAGCCCTGGCCCCATAGAAGTGAATGGGGCTGCATGAAAAACGCATTGCATCCAGCAAGGCGCGGGTGCGCTATGCTTTTCACTGATGGTTGCTAGGAGATGTTGTTTGTAAACCTTCAGTTTTTTATCACGCGCGTGAACAACTGAACGCAGTCGCAGGCAAAACTGAATGGCTTTGCCTGTGAAATCGCACAGTTTTCACTGAAGGCATCCAAAACGTATCCGGACCTAATCCGGACACGCTCGTGTGAAAGAGGCCTTAGGCCCCTTTCACACGGGCGAGTTTTCCGCGCGGGTGCAATGCGTGAGGTGGACGCATTGCACCCGCACTGAATCCGGACCCATTCATTTCTATGGGGCTATGCACATGAGCGGTGATTTTCACGCATCACTTCTGCGTTGTGTGAAAATCGCGGCATGCTCTATATTGTGCTTTTTTCACGCAACGCAGGCCCCATAGAAGTAAATGGGGCTGCGGGAAAATCGCAAGCATCCGCAAGCAAGTGCGGATGCAGTGCGATTTTCCCGCATGGTTGCTTAGCAACGTGACCAGATCTTTATTATTTTCCCTTACAACATGGTTATAAGGGGAAATAATAGCATTCTTAATAAAGAATGCTTTGTAGAATGTGGATGGAGGGGTTAAAAATAAAAAACTTAACTTACCTTAGCCACTTGATGACGTAGTTGGCGATCTCTCTTCTCTCTTCATGCATTAGCTGTATTCTAAAGGACCTGTGATGACGTCACATCACATGGTCCATCATGGTCCATCACAGGTCCTTTAGATGGCAGCTAAAGCTTGAAGAGAGAAGAGAGATCGCCAACTACGTCATCAAGTGGCTAAGGTAAGTTAAGTTTTTTATTTTTAACCCCTTAATCCACATTCTACAGAGCATTCTTTATTAAGAATGCTATTATTTCCCCTTATAACCATGTTATAAGGGAACATAATAAATTCTCCAGAATACTCTACCCGAAACCGGACTTCAGTGATGAAGTCCGGCTTCGGGTCTGGGTACCAAACATGGCGATTTTTCTCACGCGCGTGCAAAACGCATTACAAAAGTTTGCACACGCGCGGAAAAATCGCGCATATTCCCGCAAAGCACCCGCATCCTATCCGGGCATCAAACATGACGTCCGTGTGAAAGAGGCCTTAGTGTTTCAATCTCCAATACAGCGGGAAGGAGTGAGGCTGAAAATGAATCAAATGTATGGAGGCTTCACCGCTGGCCCTGGACAGTGTAATCATGGGGGTCTTGCTGCTGGAGCCCCCTATTGATCAGCTGTCAACTGAAAATTCAGTTAATCACTGCAGAGAAAATGAAGCATTTCCTGTGGCCCATTAAAATCAATGGTCTTCTATTAGAATTGAGGTGGGTGATCCTATAGAACAGAGATCTACCCTCACTCACTGACTGCACCCTTCCCCATTATCTCACTGTGCTAGGAAATGTTATCAGGGGTTATCTAAAGCTTCACCCCATCCCCCTTTACAAAAAATGGAGGCTTCTGTAAGGTCTGCCCATGTCATATGCTCATAGATTGTGAGCTCTTGTGAGCTGTGTATCAGTCAGTTACGTTGTGGTGTGTTGTGTTTTGTACATGAACCCTCTGAGTTGTAAAGCGCTGCAGAATATGGTGGGGCTATAGAAATAAAGGTTATTATTATTACTGTATGTTACTGATGATCGGAGGCACAGAGATATTCTGACAAGTTACCCTAGATCATGGCTCTGCAGCATGTGGCCCTTCACCCGGTGTCAACCACAAGTCCCAGCAGTGAAATGTGAGAATATTCATATCCAGCTTTAAAGCATAACCATTCAGCTCATTATTAGAAACGTACAGATTAGATAAGCTCCTATAATGTGGTTGGACAGGTTTACACTAGATAAAGGGCGTAGTGATAGCAGGTGCGCCCGGGCCTTGGCCTTAGGGGACTTGAAGGCCTCTTCGGTGTATGACACCCCGGTGGTATAAATAATCTATCTAACATGCAAGAAGAGGCAGCGCCCAGCAATAGAGGAATAATAAAGTTATTTTATTCAACAAGCTGTGGATGAAAAAAACTGTCTTGCCTCTTTTCACATTTTTGTCTATTTAAGGCTACTTTCACACTTGCGTTGTGAGGATCCGGCAGGTATTTCCGTCGCCGGAACTACCCGCGGGATCCGTCATACCGCATGACAACTGAAAGCATTTGGAGACGATCCGAGTGCGGATCCGTCTCACAAATGCATTGCAAGTGCGGATCCGTCTCTCCGTTTTCAGACAGAGAGACGGATCCATCTTTATTTTTTTCACAGTTATAAAGGTCTGCGCATGCGCAGACTGGAAGGCCGGATCCGTTGTTGCGGTATTTGTAATGTCGGATCCAGCACTAATACAAGTCAATGGGAATTAATGCCGGATCGGCATTCCGTCATGTGTTCTGGAACTTTAGACGGAGATAATACCGCGGCATGCTGCGGTATTTTCCCAGTCTAAAAAACGTTTACATACTGAACTGAAGAACTGAAGACATCCTGATGCATCCTGGACGGATTTCTCTCCATTCAGAATGCATGGGGATAATGACTGATCAGTTTTTTTCCGGCATAGAGCCCCGACGACGGAACTCTATGCTGGAAAAGAAAAACGCCAGTGTGAAGGTACCCTAAGTCCCTAAGAAGCTCCCTGGGGCTTGAACCTCTATTTTGTTTTCTCTGGTGCTATTTTCTTTATCTCTATCTCACATCTATCTATCTATTTTAGGCCCCTTTCACATCTGCGTTGTGAGGATCCGCGTGCACTTCCGTCACCGGAAATGCCCGCCGGATCCGTCACAAAGCAACACACCTGAAAGCATTTGAAGACTGATCAGTCTTCAATATGCTTTCAGGTAACCATGGCAGCCAGTACGCTACTAAAGTCCCGGCTGCCGTGGAAAAGAAGCGGGGAGCAGGGTGAAAAGCTACTTACCGTATGTGCGGCTCCCGGGGCGCTCCACAATGATGTCACTGGGTCCCTGCGTCGCATGGATCACATAGCTATGCTATGTGAGCAATGCGCCGTATGATCTACTAGCTATGTGAACCATGCGACGGGGACCCGGGGACGTCATTGTGGAGCGCCCCGGGAGCCGCACGGACGGTAAGTTCCCCGCTTCTTTTCCATGGCAGCCGGGACTTTAGTATCGTGCTGGCTGCCATGGTTACCATTCTTAAAAGAGAAACGTCGGATACGGCGATGCGCCGAAACAACGTTTAGCTTAAAGTTGGATCCGGATTAATGCTTTTCAATGGCCATTAATTCCGGATCCGGCCTTACGGCATGTCTTCCGGATTTTTGGCCAGAGGAAAATCCGCAGCATGCTGCGGATTTTGCTACGGCCAAAAAACATGTCAGTACAGAACTGAAGACATCCTGATGCATCCTGAACGGATTTCTCTCCAATCAGAATGCACTGGGATAATCCTGATCAGTATCTTTCCGTCCTAGAGCCCCGAGGAAGGAACTCTAGGACGGAAAGCAAAAACGCTGATGTGAAAGGGGCCTAATATTTATCTATCTATCTATCTATCTATCTATCTATCTATCTATCTCATATCTATCTATCTATCTATCTATCTATCTATACATCTATCTATCTCATATCTATCTATCTATCTATCTAGCATACCTGCACCCCTCCTTCTGCAGCACTGAACGGATTTATCCCTTTGTTTCTGTATTCTGATTTTCTCTGCAGCACTACAAGAGTTAATGCTCCTTGGTTTCTGTGTGCACCTGCTTGGCTAATAAGCTAATCAGCCCTGCAATATATTCTGCGTTGTGTGTCCCACTGCATGCCTGAGCAATAGGTTCTGTGTGGTCTTTCTAGTCTGGTGAATCCTGTGTAAGAGCTAAAAACCATTTGTCTGTGGACCATGTTCTGCCTGACTCCCGAGTCTGTCTGCCTGCTATCTAAACTTTGCCTGTTACCCTGATCCGTTCATCTGCCTTTGCTCCATCTTCTGCCTGTTGCCTGGATGCTGAGCTTGTACTGTCAGCCCTGACTCTGGGACTGTTTCTGTGATTCATATGTACACTGCCTGCCTGACCACATCCTGGTTCTGACTACAAGCATTGCCTTATCCCTTGGTGCTTTGCACCAATGTCTCGGACAGCCTGTAGGTCAGCTGCCAACTACACTGGACTATTCCAAAGGGTAACGGCCTGGTTGTTCCCTTGCAGACCAGTGGCCTGTATATGGGTTAAAGAATGATAACGAGGGAGCTGTCTGCAGTCTGACCTGTGCCTGATCTGTTCATCTGCCTGCGCTCCATCTTCCTCCTATTGCCTGGATTCTGACCCTGTATTGCCTGCCCTGACCATTGGACTGTTTCTATGGTTTGCTTGTACACTGCCTGCCTGACCACAGCCTGGTTCTGACTAAAAGTATTGCCTTATCCCTTGGTGCTTTGCACTGATGTCTCTGACCATTCTAGGTTAGCTGTGAACTTCACTGGACAATTCCAAGAGGTAGCAGTCTGGTGGCTCCCCTGCAGCAAAGACCAGTTCCCTGTATATGGATTAAAGGGCGAAAACCAATGACAGTCTGGCTGCTAACCCATGGCTGCAAATCACAGAAGGGACAGGCAAACTTGGTGTCAGTAACAGGCCGATGTTAGGGCAGGCAGAGTACATCTAAATCCAAAAAACAGGTCCGATGTTGAGGCAGTCAGCAAAAGGGTCAATGTGGTGATCAGGCCAGGGTCAGGTAGCAGAGGCAATAGGCTGGCAATCAGATACAGCACACCTTATGAGGAATTAGCAGACTAGTGAACCTATTGCTCAGGCAGAGAATGAGACAAATATTATATGGCAGAAGCTGATTAACATACAGTATTAGGAACAGCCTAGTAACAGCACTGAGAAAATAGAGATTAGGGCTTAGGACTCATGCACACGACCGTATGTACTTTGCAGTTTGCAAAAACGGATTCTCAAAAAATACGGATGACGTCCACGTGCATTACATATTTTGTGGAACGGAAAACTGGCCCCTAAAAGAACAGTACTATCCTTGTCCATAATGCGGACAATAATAGGACATGCTTCAAAAAAGCTAAATTTAGCCAACTAAGCGAGGCCATAGGCCTAACTAACTGGGACAAAGTCCTCAAAAACAAAAATACAGCCACAAAATGGGAGATCTTTAAAAAAATCCTAAATTCTCATTGTGAGAGGTACATACCGTATGGGAATAAAAGGTTAAGGAACAAAAAGAAACCAATGTGGATAAATAGAAATGTAAAGAAAGCAATAAATGACAAAAAGAAAGCATATAAATCACTAAAACAGGAGGGTAGCGAGGAAGCACTGATAACACTATAAGGAAAAAAATAGAACATGTAAAAAACAAATAAAAGCGGCCAAACTAGAGACCGAGAGATTAATTGCCAAAGAGAGTAAAACTAACCCTAAAATTTTCTTCAATTATATAAATGTTAAAAAGTATAAATCTGAAGGTGTCAGCCTTTTAAAGAGTAATGAAGGGGGAGTTGCAGAGAGCGATGAGGAGAAAACAAAGCTGTTAAATATTTTTTTCTCCAATGTATTCACTGAGGAAAATAAACTGTCAGATGAAATGCTGAATGTAAAAATAAATCCCCCATTAAAAGTGTCCTGTTTGACCCAAGAAGAAGTACAACAGCGACTTAAAAAGATTAAAATAGACAAATTGCCAGGACCGGATGGCATACACCCCCGTATCCTAAGGGAATTAAGTAATGTAATAGCCAGCCCCCTATTTCTGATATTTGCAGACTCTATACGGACAGGGAATGTCCCACAGGATTGGCGCATAGCAAATGTGGTGCCAAAATTAAAAAAGGGTCCAAAAACAGAGCCTGGAAACTATAGGCCGGTAAGTTTAACATCTATTGTGGGGAAACTGTTTGACGGTTTTCTGAGAGATGCTATCTTAGAGGATCTCAATGGAAATAAGCAAATAACGCCATATCAGCATGGCTTCATGAGGGATCGGTCATGTCAAACTAATTTAATCAGTTTCTATCAGGAGGTTCTAGACTTGACAGCGGCGAATCAATGGATGTCGTATATCTGGACTTCTCCAAAGCATTTGACACTGTACCTCATAAAAGGTTAGTATATAAAATGAGGATGCTCGGACTGGGAGAAAATGTCTGTAAGTGGGTAAGTAACTGGCTGAGTGACAGAAAACAGAGGGTGGTTATTAACGGTACATACTCAGATTGGGTCACTGTCACTAGTGGGGTACCTCAGGGGTCAGTACTGGGCCCTATTCTTTTCAATATATTTATTAATGATCTTGTAGAAGGCTTGCATAGTAAAATATCAATTTTTGCAGATGACACTAAACTGTGTAAAGTAATTAACACTGAAGAGGACACTTTTCTGCTACAGAGGGATCTGGATAGATTGGAGGCTTGGGCAGATAAGTGGCAGATGAGGTTTAACACTGACAAATGTAAAATTATGCATATGGGAAGGAATAATGCAAGTCACCCGTACATACTAAATGGTAAAACACTCGGTAACACTGACATGGAAAAGGATCTAGGAATTTTAATAAACTGCAAACTAAGCTGCAAAAACCAGTGTCAGGCAGCTGCCGCCAAGGCCAATAAGATAATGGGTTGCATCAAAAGGGGCATAGACGCCCGTGATGAGAACATAGTCCTACCACTTTACAAATCGCTAGTCAGACCACACATGGAGGACTGTGTACAGTTCTGGGCTCCTGTGAACAAGGCAGACATAGCAGAGCTGGAGAGGGTTCAGAGGAGGGCAACTAAAGTAATAACTGGAATGGGGCAACTACAGTACCCTGAAAGATTATCAAAATTTGGGTTATTCACTTTAGAAAAAAGACGACTGAGGGGAGATCTAATAACTATGTATAAATATATCAGGGGTCAGTACAGAGATCTGTCCCATCATCTATTTATCCCCAGGACTGTGACTGTGACAAGGGGACATCCTCTGCGTCTGGAGGAAAGAAGGTTTCTACACAAACATAGAAGAGGATTCTTCACTGTAAGAGCAGTGAGACTATGGAACTCTCTGCCTGAGGAGGTGGTGATGGTGAGTACAATAAAGGAATTCAAGAGGGGCCTGGATGTATTTCTGGAGTGTAATAATATTACAGGTTATAGCTACTAGAGAGGGGTCGTTGATCCAGGGAGTACTTCTTTTCTCTGGATCAGCTGGCAGGATGACAGGCCGAACTGGATGGACAGATGTCTTTTTTCGGCCTTATGTACTATGTTACTATGTTACTATGGACATACAGACAAATGGAAACAGAATGCATATGGAGTAACTTCTGTTTTTTTTTTGTGGACCCATTGAAATAATTGATTCCGCACATATTCCTGCAAAAAAAAAAACGTAACGGACACGGAAAGAAAATACGTTTGTCTGCATGAGCCCTTATTCAGACGGCCGTAGTGTTTTTCGGTCCGCAAATTGCGGATACCAGCCGTGTGTGTTCCATATTTTGCGTACCGCACATGGCTGGCACTGTGATAGAAAAGACTATTCTAGGGCTTCCTCTATCTTTCTTGCGGCGCCGCGGATCTATCTCATATCTGTCTGTCTATCTATCTAATATCTATCTATCTATCTCTATCTATCTATCTCATATCTATCTATCTCATATCTATCTATCTATCTCATATCTATCTATCTATCTATCTATCTATCTATCTCATATCCATGGGCGTAGCTATAGGGGGTGCAGAGGTAGCAGTCGCTACCGGGCCCAGGAGCCTAAGGGGGCCCAAAGACCCTTATGCCGCATAGGAAGACACACAAAGCACTGAGGGAAGGGGGGCCCAAGCTGAACTCTTGCACCAGGGCCCATGAGCCGTTAGCTACACCCCTGCTCATATCTATCTATCTATCTATCTATCTATCTATCTATCTCATATCTATCTTATCTATCTATCTATCTATCTATCATTATCATCTCATATCTATCTATCTATCTATCTATCTATCTATCTATCTATCTATCTATCTCTCTCTCTAATATCTGTCTATCTATCTATCTATCTATCTATCTATCTATCTATCTATCTATCATTATCATCTCATATCTATCTATCTACTATCTATCTATTATCTATCTATCTATCTATCTATCTATCTTTCTTTCTATCTCTCTCTCTAATATCTGCCTATCTATCTATTTATCTTTCTATCTATCTCTCGAATATCTGCCTATCTATACACACATATATGATATAATTGCGGCTCATACCACTTCACGTCATTGTGGCTATTTATTTCATGCAGTAAATTTGTCCTCACATGCCAAGTATTTCAAACAGGGAGCTGTAAGATGCCACAGCTGGGTCGGGTGCTTGTACAATATCACAAATAACTGAGGTCACTGAAGTAAAAATAATTTCTTTTATGCAACATACCAATCTACGGAAGCGCTATCTGCAATAACATTGGGCTGTAAAACGAAATATCTGAAGAGTAAATTTTTAGAAATGGTGATTTCTTTAGGTTTGGCAAATGTGCTTATCAGTAGTGATGAGCGGCAGGGGCAATATTAGAATTTGCGATATTTCACGAATATTTGGTAGAATATTCGTCATATATTCGTGAATTCGCGGTTAACTTCTTGAAAGTGAAAATCGGCAATGTAATATTCGCCTAATGCGTGTGAAATACAGGCGTGGGTCACTATAGCTACAATTTTCAAGCTGCTAGAAGTTTCCTGAGACTGGAGAAAATGGTTGGCACGGCAGAACATTACAATAGCTCTATATGCAGATAGAGTGCTCCGATATCTTTGCGATTGCGCAAATCGGCAATTAATGATGCGCATATTTTTGCGTAATACGTGCAATTTCACATTTTAGCAGGTCTGACTACATATTAGTGATTGGTGCATTAAGCATTGTTGTGAACATTTGACATCACAGCACTATTGTCTGTAGCATATATGTGTGGAGAGCAGAACCTATCACACTACCTAACACCCTGCACTGGAACCTATCAGCTACACTATATCACTATCTAACCTACACTGACTATCTCCCACTAACTATCTGTATAATATATATAAGCTAACTAACTAACTAACTAACTAACTAACTAACGTAATGTGACAAATGGAAATGAGAGAGCACAGCAATAACACTGCTGTCTCTCTCAGAACTCTAATAAACTAGTAGAAAATGGCTGCTGAGGAGGTTCTTATATACTAAAGGGGTAGGGAACTTTCCTATTGGTTGCTAGGGATGTTGCTAAGCTTAGACAAAGACATTGCAGCCTTCTCATTGGCCCACAAGCAAGAGGGAGGTTACTGATGAAAAAAAAATGTAGAATATTCGAAAATACGAATATATATCACTATATTATAAATATTTGCGAATTCTCGAAGTTGCGATATTCACAATTAGAATTCGCGATTCAAATATTCGTGCCCAACACACTACTTATCAGGAATATCAGATTGCTGGGCTGACACCCCATATAGAATATCACCCACCTTCCCAAAAACATGGCTGAACTCAAGGACAGGGAAATATTGAAGCTTTACAAAACCTAGTGCACTCTCACTCCTCCTGCTTCCTCTGCCAGCCCTTCCTCTCCTTCTTGATTGACAGGGTAAGGCAAGGGTGCACAAAGTAGCTTAGGCCCGCCCTCAGTGCACTTAACTGCTCATTTGTATATGGATTAAAAGTACTGTTTCTCCAGAATGAAGCAACGGATCTCTAAGTAAAAAATATCATTACATTGCACTCAGCTAGCCCTACAAGACATGGGTCCTTTTTAACAATGAATTTGCTGGTTACGGACTCCTTTTAATCTGATTGGTTGTCATGGATCACACTATTGGTAGGTTATTTTAATATTGTCCTGATTACAACATTTTACAGTACTTTAAAGGGGTTATATGAGATTAAAAATATCCCCCATATGCCATGGCCCCTAACACTGAATCTACTTACCTGGCTCCTCGCTCCCTGCGCCGCTCCTGGTCCCCATACCGCCGCTGCTGTTTCTCCGCGTGCGCGGATGAAAGCATCCAGTGTCGGGGGACTCAGCTAATGGCAGGCAGTGACGGGGACAAGCCTCCCTAGCATTGCGGGTAACGCTAGGGGGGCTCATCCCCATCCCCGCCTGCCATTGGCTGCTGCCCCCAACATCGGATGTTTTAATCTGTGCACAGGGAGAAGCAGCTGTGGCGATGCGGGGACCAGGAGCAGCGCAGGGAGCGGGGTAAGTAGGTTCAGTGTGAGGGGACGCACATATGGGGGACATTTTTTAGTCTCGGATTACCCCTTTAATGATAGCTGACAATGCATGGAAGGACAACCTAGATGAAGCAACTGGTCTATATTGTCTACAAGGTCAGAGGTACACTACTCAGGACTTTCACAGTACCCAGAAACACCTTCTCCATCTGTAGAAGCAACCACACATTAGTAATATGCTGATTTTTTTTCTGACAGCAGCAGCCACCAGGGGGTGCTCTTAACATATGGATGTGTACAGCCAGTACAGCTATACAGCTAGTGCAAGTAATCACCCTATTTTGCCTTTTTTAACGTTGTCTTGAATGTCTTGCTATTTCCAAAGAGTCCAAAGAAAAAATGCAAGAATGCAAATTATAAGGCTTAGAGTTAAAAATAAAACATCACTAACTAGAGATGCAAGCATTAGGCCACTCAGCAGAAGATATTTTTGGGACTCCTACCCCTTTATGGCATGAAGAATAGTTCTGAAAAACTGGTCAGTGTGTGCAATGGAGACCAAACAAGACTAAGCCCTGATATTTAAAGGGCCCCTGTCAGCAGATTTGTACCTATGACACTGGCTGATCTGTTACATGTGCACTTGGCAGCTGAGGACATCTGTCTTAGTCTCATGTTCATATGTGCCCGCATAGCTGAGAAAAATTATGTTTTAATATATGCAAATGTGCCTCTAGGAGCAACGGGGGCGTCACCATTACACCTAGAGGCTCTGCTCTCTCTGCTACTGCTGCATCCTCTCTACTTTTTTTAACAGGGCCATGCAGGGAAAGCTGAGCCTCTAGGCGTAGTGGTAACGCCTCTGTTGCACCTAGAGACTCATTTGCATATAATAAAACATCATATTTCCCAGCAATGCGGGCAAATATGAACATGGGACCAACACAGATACCTTCAGCTGCCAAGCACACATGTAACATGTCAGCCAGTGTCATAGGTACAGATCTGGTGACAGATGCCCTTTAACGTAGTTTTCCAGTCCTTTTATGGGTCCGACATCTGGCACCCCTGCTGATCAGTCCATCAATATTTAAGGACTGGAAGGGGTTATTCTACCAAAATAATCACCTATCCACAGATTAGGTACATCAACACTGCAGCAGGATCACAACATAACCAATATAGAGAAAGGAGGATCTCCCTGGGGACATAACCTTACATCATGGAGCTGGTGGAGTGAGAGTTGATCATAACCGGTGTACATATATTATCCCTGGTGGTACAGGGTGGATTAGAGGCTTATAATATTTCTAGTGTTCTAGGGTCTAGTGATCTGGGGCTAGTTATACTGTTCTGGAAGAGCTTGGTTAGATTATAGGCTATTACATATTTTTTGCTTTATCACTTGTGATTTGGAATTTTTTAACTGTATACTCAACTATTTTTGCGTCTCAATTCCTCACTGATGTTAAATTCTCTGTCTGTGCGGTGGGCCGTCCCCTCAGGTGGAGTAGTCCCGGAGTGTAGGATGCGAGTGGTATACTGTGGCCTAATGTTTGTGTTCTAGTGCTCCTATCTTCAGGTTGTCACTTCATTCTCCATTGCAGAGATTGAGTTGGAGAATAAAGTGGAGTCCAGACTTGGAGACTTGACAATACAATCAATCGATTTCAAACGGTTTAGTGCAATTCTTGTTTCCAGTAGGATGCAATATGTTGGAGGTTCTTAGTTCTCTGCTCTCACTTCTGTGCTAATCTCAGGCTTCAGGCTGGTTACTGGACTTTTTAGAGGTTCTGGTACTGTTGAGGGTGGTGCATTTGGCCATTGACCCCCTCGTAATACTCAGTCTATTAAATTCAAGGAGTCAGGGTGCTCTCCGGGCTGCTTCCCCTGGAAGACTCCTGGTGCAGGAGGGGAAAACGCTCCTTCACTGCGTCATGTTTTCTCTTCACAGTCTAACTCCAACCAACTCCTTCCTTGGCAACCCTTCCCTTGGTGGAAAGCGGGAAAAGCCCACTTCTGCTCTAAGGTGGGATAATAATGGGTTAGTGCCATCCTATCTAAAGGAATCTGCCAGATCATGTGCCACCTGCTGGAAAACCAAGCACATTACATGTCACATAATATTGCATAAATACATAATAAGGCACAGTATGAGAGGACCTGGAAAAGAATACAAAGTTGGCATGCATTGTTAACCAGAAGAGACAGTAGCTTGGTATAAAAATGGTAGTGTCCACTCTGGGGTACTATATTTGCTTTCAGTGAATGCAAACATTCTTATTTCCTTGCAGAGGTGGAAACCCATATAGACCTTATAGTTCCCATGACTGCTCACAGTTTGCTACAAATCTATCTATTCTAAACAATCTTCTATGACATCTCGCTACAGTCCTGCAGGTTTGCTACAACTCTGTTTCAGTGTAAGGGCTCATGTACACAAGCATAACGGCGCCTGTGCAAATAGCGGTCTGCAATGCACGGGCACTGGCCATGTGCACACCGTTTGCAGTTGCGGATCCATTGACTTGAACAGGTAAAGAACATGTCCTATCTTTTGTAGTGCAGAGCTGGATGTTGCAGCCAAGAAGAATATGTCTGTACTGAAGATATTTGTAGCCGTATTACCGTTAATGATGATTATCCAGGATCCTACGCACACAGTACCCACTGGAAGTCATTGACTGCCATCTGGTGGTAAAATAAGCAAATTACATGTATAAAATAATGCAACTACAACAAAAGGCAATTTATTGTGGTCAAAATGTAACTTTTTATCCACATGACTGTTATATAATGAATAAATGTTCTGACTAGAGATGAGCGAATCGAAGTTGACAAAGTGGAAATCGATCCGAATATTTTGTGTCGTGTATAAGTGAAAAAAAGAAAAATATATTTGCCTTTCAGCGGTGCAGTTATATATTCTAAAGGCTTTTATGTCGTGTATAAGTGGAAAAAATAAAAATATATTTGCCGTTCAGTGGTGCAGTTATATATTCTAAAGGCTTTTATGTCGTGTATAAGTGGAAAAAATAAAAATATATTTGCCGTTCAGTGGTGCAGTTATATATTCTAAAGCCTTTGTGTCGTGTAAAAGTGGACAAAAAATAGGGCCTATTTGCCGTTCAGCGGTGCAGTTATATGTTCTAAAGCCCTTTTTGGCGTGCATAAGTGGCAAAAAAATATATATATTTGCCGTTCAGTGGATATGTTCTAAAGCCCTTTTTGGCGTGTATTAGTGGGGAAAAAGTAAAAGGGCTTATTAGCCGTTGTGTGTTAAAGTGAGAAAATTGCAGCCCTTTTTGGTGTGTATTAGTGTATTAGCAACTAGCAGAGTTTTCCCTGGAAAAGCTGTCCTGCCCGTCCAGTAGTGTGGCATCAGAGTGGGTGTTTAGTGTTGCGGAGGCCATAGTTAACCCAAGAAGAACTCGCCTATTCACCCAAAATGTGGAAAGACTGACCTTTGTCAAGATGAATCAGGCGTGGATCAGCCAGGATTTCCAACCACGAATGCCTGACGTATCAGACTAGATCATACATGGTGCCACACCAACACTTTGACAAAAGAGACAGGTTTCTTCTGGCTACCTGCCTCAGCTACTATTCTGATGCTGCCATCCACCTGATGCCACACATCTGATGCCAAGTGCTCCTTCTTTCACCCACCATCTTCAGCTTGTACTCGTATTGCCACTCACCTCCCCACTCTGTCATCGGGTCACTCTGTGGTCTCCTGATGCTGCTGCCACCTCCACACTATGTCACCTTTCCACTCTCTGGTCTCCTGATGCTGCTGCCACCTCCCACTCTGTCACAGGGTCACTCTGTGGTCTCCTGATGCTGCTGCCACCTCCACACTATGTCACATTGCCACTCTGTGGTCTCCCGATGCGGCTGCCACCTCCACACTATGTCACTATGTCACCTTGCCACAGTGTAATACACTACTATAAAGGCTCTCTGAGGCCAGGAACTAGCCATTTTTTAACGCGATTCACTGCGAATAAATTCGGATCGAACAAATTTTTTCAAGAAATTTGGCGAACCGGCCGAATCAAATTTTTTAAAAATTTGCTCATCTCTAGTTCTGACCACAATCTAAACACTGAGAGCCAGCAGTGATATAATAATGGCTGCGCTGACTGTATGGCAGAGCTAGGTAAAACATCGCTGTTGTGGCTTTTTCCAGCATCTGACATCTGGATACCTGGGCATTTTACCTGGCATCACAAGTTTTTAAGGGAAATGTTCACTTTTTTAATGTCCTGTTATTTTTAGGGCCAATGTTTTGGGCTAATTCTCTAATACAGAGCTTAAAATTCATTCCATAGACCTAAAGGGGTTATCCAGATATTTAAGACCTTAAATGTGTTGTTCAGCTTTGTGCATTTTTTTTGATTTGAACCCCAGTCTGCCGTATCTGTTAAAAAACAAACATGCTCCCCACCTCCACATAACAACTCCCAGGTCCCTGGCCCCCTCCTGCCTTCTTCTGGGCCTTGTCCTGCCAACTCTTGGATGGATGGGGTCATGTGAGCCACTGCATCCAATGAATGGCCTCAAATGTGACATGTTCCCAAGCGGCAAGTGATCAAGCAGTGACATGTCACTTGGGGACACATCAGTGTTGAGACCACTCATTGTCTGCAGTGGTGCACATGACCACGTCTGTCTGGAAGTTTACAGGACAGGGATCGGTAGATCGCAGGAAGGTAGGTAGGCAACCAAGGAGCTGGAACGCAGCAGCAGGGGGCAGTATTTTTTTTGTTAAACTGGTACAGCAGACTGGGGTTCACATCTAAAACCGTGCACAAAGCTGGACAACCCCTTTAAGGATACTGTCTACTTTTGACATTCAGGACGTGACATTTGTTTGTTTTCTCACCCCCATTTGTATTTTTCCAACAACAGACCTAAGTGAGGTATTGTTTTTGTAGGACTTAGCTGTAGCTTTACGGGACCATAATCCATGTTTTTGGAAGCAGTTTGAGCAAAAAACAGCAATTTTTATAGCATTCCCTGTGCAGTATAACTGATATCTAAAAGAGGTTGTCCGGGATTTTTAATATTGCAAACTGCAGCTGTTGAAAAACTACAATTCCCACTATGCCCAGCTGTAGGTTGATAGCTGTAAGCAGTCTTTGCATGCTGGGAGTTGTAGTTTTACAACAGCTGGAGAGCCGCAGTTTGCCCATCCCTGGGATAGGTTATCAATATTAAAAAGCCCGGACAACCCCTTTAACTTTATTCAGTGGGCTTACACAATTACTATGAAAACAAATTTATATAGCTTTTTTTTTTATGTTTTACTACTTTTGCCTAAAAGAATATCATATTTTTGTGTTGCCAATTATTCTGTGGGTCAGTTTTTAACAATTTTTCTGTTTCTATAGGGTGAGCTTTACTTTTCATTAGTGCCATTTTGGGGTACATACAACTCTTGACTCTTTTCATTTCTTTATGGCATTCGCCATAAAAAATGCATTCATTTTATAGGAATAGCTTTTTATGGATGCCAAATCAAATTTTGTATTTCTTTTTTATACTTCAAACTTTTTTTTTACAATATTTATTAGTTCCACTGGGTGATTTAAACATGATTAGATTAGATTAGATTAGATTATACACTGTACACATGTACTGCAGTGTATTATACTGGCCTTTATTTTTACACTGACAGTCAGCCTATTGGCAAGGCCTAAAAGACCTCCATACACGAAAAACATAGGGGCCACTGTTAGGCTTCTGGCTGCTGTAGAAACCCAGCCACACCCCATAATTGTGTTGCGGTGGGGTCAGGACCCATTCTGTCTAAATGCTTAGATGTTTTGGTCATTATTGACCACAGCATCTAAGGAGGTTAATTAGAGTTATCGCCAATCCTCTCTTTTTGTAGCTGGTTCCGGCTGAAGCTCCTGTATCTGTGCCATCACTTGGAAGTGCGTTTACAGCATGTTGTTGGAACGACGCATTCACCATGTCTTATACGTATAGTATGAATGGATTAAAATTCATAACCTATTCTTAGCATAGTTCATCAATATTAAAGGTCCACCCCTCAGCACCCCTTCCAATCAGCTGCAGTACCAAGCACAGACACAACTAAAACGATGGCGTTGCGCAGCACGGAGCATTATAAACAATGAAGAGGCCACTGCTCTCATCCAAGCACCACAGTCCCTTCCCACAGCTTATTGGTGGGGTTGCTGAGAGTCAGATTCCTACTGATCTACTATCGATAGCCTAAAATCCTGGAAAGTCTATTGGAGTGATAAAATCCTGACGGTGTCCTGCCGCCACTAGAGGGTGCTGAATGTGAACTGCTCACTCAAGTGGCATCCAAGACTTCATCAATTAACCTGTTGGTAGCTGGTGTGTTACTGGTATTACATAGGAAAAATTACACGCCAAAAGTATTCAGTAAAGAGTCTGACTAAATAATTATACTGGTAAACTCTACTTTCCATGTAAAGGGTGCCTATGGTTTAGAGATAAGCAATTAGAATATGAGGGAATTGCATTAGCAATTCCGTAAAATATTTTCATTTCTAGAATCTGCAGCTATTAAAAATTCTCTGTAGTTTGACCTAAAACTAACAGCACCAGTACAGACATATCTGCAATGTAAAGATTACCAAGAGGAGCCTGATGGTGGGCAGTCACCCAGTAGCAGTGTCAGCCCTACATTATCAGTTTAGTTTGTCTCGTTAGAAAGTGCAAAGGACATGCTGTGACATCATGGTCACAAAATCACAGGTCCTTCACCCAGTAGGAATCAGTGGCAGTCTGGAGGCCAGAACGGGATAAGAGACTAGACTGTTCTCCTGCACGCTCTCTTCCATCTCCAGCTTCACCTGTGCTCACATCCTGCCAGTCTGGGAGGGGTGAGAAATGGGCAAAGTTCTATTGTCAGTGGGGAAGGGTAGTTTGGAGGATGCTTCTGCTAGTTGGAGAGGGATTGGAATGGGACAAAGCTGTTGTCAGTTGGAAGCGATGAGAAGTGAGGCACTGCTGCTGATTGTTGGGAGTGGTGGAAAGAAAGGAGGCAATCCTGCTGCCAGTGGGGGAGGGAAAGAAAGGGAGACAATGCTACTGCCAGTAGTAGAAGGGCGAGGGGAGGGCAATGCTGCTTCCAATGGGGAGAGTAGGAAGGGGGACATTACTACTGCCCATGGGAGAGAGGTGGGAAGAGGGGCAATGTTGCTGCCAGTGGTAGGGGTGGGAAGAGGGGCAATGCTTCCAGGGGGAGGGGTGGGAAGAATGACATTGCTGCTGCCAATTGTGCTGCACTGTGGTAATCATATGGTGCTGCTGAAGAGGTATTTTCTGCTGAACGGTAGTATTTGGCCCTGCAGGGGAGGTGTTTTGTGCTTCACAGTGGTATCTGGCACTGGAGGGGAAGTATTTTGTGCTGCCCAGTGGTATCTGGCACTGCAGAGGAGGTATTTTGTGCTGCCCAGTGGTATCTGGCACTGCTGGGGAGGTGTTTTGTGCTGCCCCGTGGTATCTGGCACTGCTGAAGAGGTGTTTTGTGCTGCCTAGTGGTATCTGGCACTGCTGAAGAGGTGTTTTGTGCTGCAGAGTGGTATCTGGCACTGCTGGGGAGGTGTTCTGTGCTGCCCTGTGGTATCTGCCACTGCTGGGGAGGTGTTTTGTGCTGCCCAGTGGTATCTGCACTGCTGGGGAGGTGTGTTGTGCTGCCCAGGGGTATCTGGCACTGCTAGGGAGGTGTTTTGTGCTGCCGAGTGGTATCTGCCACTGCTGGGAGGTGTTTTGTGCTGCCCTGTGGTATCTGGCACTGCAGGGGAGGTGTTTTGTGCTGCCCAGTGGTATCTGGCACTGCTGGGGAGGTGTTTTGTGCTGCCCAGTGGTGTCTGGCACTCATTGGGAGGTGTTTTGTGCTGCCCTGTGGTATCTGGCACTGCAGGGGAGGTGTTTTGTGCTGCCCAGTGGAATCTGGCACTGCTGGGGAGGTGTTTTGTGCTGCCCAGTGGTGTCTGGCACTCATTGGGAGGTGTTTTGTGCTTCCCAGTGGTATCTGGCACTGCAGGGGAGGTGTTTTGTGCTGCCCTGTGGTATCTGCCACTGCTGGGGAGGTAGTTTGTGCTGAACGGTGGTATCTGGTACTGCAGGGGAGGTGTTTTGTGCTGCCCAGTGGTATCCGCCACTGCTGGGGAGGTATTTTGTGCTGCCCAGTGGTATCTGGCACTGCAGAGGAGGTGTTTTGTGCTGCCCAGTGGTATATGGCACTGCTGGGGAGGCGTTTTGTGCTGATTACTTCATTAGTCGTTTCTATGTACCGCTTTTAGTTTCCTTCTTGTGTTGATTATGTGGTTTACATATTTAAAAGGGAAGATGAGGGGTTTGACCAAGTATGATATCATTTGCAGCAGGGTTAGTTTAATGTTACCAAGAAAACACTTTATACACTATATTTCTTTATGCACTGTGTATACCTAATAGCAATGTATGAGCAATAAATAGTTAACACTGTCAGATTTGTTTAGTTTATCAGGGTGATTGACTAGGTGCCCTGTTTAGTTATTAGAGTCTTAGCAGAGCTACAGAAAAGACATGCGTGTTCAATCTCCAGCAGACAAGGCCCAAGTCCAGAGAACCTTTTGCTGTTAGTGAAGAGAAATCAGGAGAGAGAGAAGGACTACTCTAGAATGCTACTGTCTGCCATCTTGCCTGCCACCACACCTCATCATCCTGGGATAGAGACATTGCACCTTGTACAGACGACAGCTGATTGAATATTGATGTTCTTCTATGGCTGCCTGATCCTTTCACATAACCTTTCACCAGACCGAACACCAGGGAGCAACAGCCTAAGGGAGTACACTGTGATGCAACATCTCTTCAGGGCCACTACCACTCCCATCCTCTGCACTGGCTCCTCATGGGCTCACTGCACAAAAATCAAAGGATAGTGAAAAAGGAAGGCAAAAAGAAATAACATGTGTCTCATTTTTTTATCCCAAAAGATTAATATCCAGGTGTATTGTAGATCTTCAGATATTCATGATTTTTGTAAAAAGAAAAAAGTAATATAAATAAACTATGGGGCACATTTATTAAGACACTGTTAAGACGTTTTAGATGTCGGAGAAATGAGAAGGGACATGGAGGAGCAGGCTGCATTGTCTGATCGTAGATCAGAAAAAAAGAGAGGCTTTTTGGATCCACAGGATTTAGACTTTAGAGCCTACAGTCCTAAACCATGATTATAAGTTGAGTAGTTTTCTATGAGAACATAATTCGTTTTTAATACATATTATTTTTTTACAGAAATCACGAATATCTGAAGATCTACAATACACCTGGATACTAATCCTTTGATATAAGAAATGAAAAACGTGTTATTTTTTTTCCTTTCCTTTTTTTCCTTATCCCCTTATTGTTGTTTACTCCATTACTATGGCAACATGTCTTGGGCAGGCTTGTGTTAGAGCCGAAACGCGTCACATGTATTTATTCAAAATATGAGAATAAACTAAGAAGACTTCTTTCCTTCATTGCTGGTCTTTCCTTCATTGCTATTTATGGGATGCCTTCCTTAGATGTGAGGGCCACGTGAACAGACGACAGAGCGCCGACTGAATAGTTGTATAACCAGATATCTTAGAAGTTCCAGAACCATAAAGGCCATGCAAGATAACATCAGTAAGGTACCGCTCGATTATGGCATTAAAGACTTTACTGCTGTGGAAAGGTTTCATTGCCTCCGTCACCTACCACACTTTGAGACAGCCTAGCCATCCAGATCTAAATTCTGCACCCCTCAACCTGGGAACTGTGGAAAGAGTCAACAAGTACAGAGTTGCATGTCTATTCTTATTTGGAGAAACTGTAGAGTGTACTTAGAAGGAGAGGCAGGGACTACTGCTACCATCAGTGTTGCTCCCTATACATAGCTAATAAGAGAAGACTATGCTGTGATATAATTTTGAACTGTACATTTTTTCTGCTATGTGCATGGAACCCCAGAAACTCCAGGGAGTGCCCAAGGGAAGAAGCGCCCTCCATTCACTGTGCACAGCCTGAGGAGACCCAAAGTGAGGACTGCCACCATGAACTGTGAGTACTTCTACCAACATGAGGGCCACAACCACTACTCCAATCCTCTCTGCCCCACTCCGATGCTGTGGCTTGCTGCATATGATGTCTGATTTTCATTTTTTACATTAATGGAGGAGTAACCTCTGTAATGTACTTTTTCTAGAGATGCCCTGATGAGTAGATTGAGTTCTGACTATCGTCATTAGTAGAACCACTCAGTAAGTCGAAGCCATCTGAAAGCAGAACTTTAACATTCCCTGTCATTCTCCAGTTGCATTAGATGAACACGTAATATCTTTGATTATATACTAGTTTCGAAAACTCCATTCACATGTACAGTGTTGTACTGTACATTGTTGTAAATTTTGATGTACATTAAGCAATCAGTCCACCACATCTGACCATAGCCTGAAGCCTGTGCAGTAGCCCAGAATAGGGTACTTGCAAAGTTGTTTTTGTTATTTAAACCCTTCAGGACCCTGAGATTTTCCTTTTTTGCGTTTTCGTTTTTCACTCCCTGCCTTCCCATAGTCCTAACTTTTTTATTTTTCCATTCACATAGCCTTATGAGGGCTTATTTTTTCCGGGACAAGTTGTACTTTCTAATGGAACCATTTTCGGTTGCATACCATGTAGTAGGAAGCAGAAAAAAAAATTCCAAATTGGGTAGATTTGGGAAAAAACGAAATTCTGATAAAGGTTTTCTTTTTTTTTACACTGTACACTATGTGGTAAAATTGACCTGTTATCTTTATTCTCCAGGTCAGTACGGTTACAACTATACCACACTTGTATAAATTTTCTTGCGTTTTAATACTAAAAAAAAAATTAAACCTTTGAGGAAACATAAATAAATAAATAATTGTATAACCATATTCTGACCCCTACAATTTTTCTGTAGTTATGTGTACGGGCTGTGTGAGGGCTAATTTTTGCAGGACGATCTGTTTTAGCGATACCAATTTGAATTGTGTGCGCCTTTTTGATCACTTTTTAAATAAAAATTCGGGTAGTTGAAGTGCAAAAATGGAAAATTGGCTGTTTTTATTTTTTTCCCTTTACGCCATTTGCTGTATGCCATTAATATTGTTATATTTTAATTGTATGGGCATTTTCGCACACAGCGATGCCCATGATGTTTATTTTTTTTTAATTGGTTAATTATTTTTATTTTAAGGAAAGGGGGATGATTTGAACTTTTATGTTTTTTATTTTTTTTTATATTTGTAAAAACTTTTTTTAACTTTTTTTGAGTCACCTTTTTTTTAGATTGCCCATTGTGTTCATTGATGGCTATAAAGCCATCATTGAACACTTCATTTGCAATATAACAATACAATGCTGCCACCTAGTTGCCTGTATTGGTATATTGCTGAAATAGACTCCAAAGCCTGCTTGAGGCTTCGGGCTATTTCAGCGATGTAGCAGGTTACCCGATCTCAGTCGGGGAACGCTGTTACTGGCCGCGACTTCCGCTTCCGGACTGATCAGATGCCGTGGTCACATTTGACCACGGCATCTGAAGGGTAAAATGTAAGGCTGATGGCATACGTGTGCTGCGTGTCTCTGCTATTTAAAATAGCAGAAACCCGGCGGCTATGGCGCCTGCTGCACATGCGAGCGCCATGTTTAGGGAACGGACTTCTGCCGTACATATACGACAGAGGTCCTTAAGGGGTTAATATTATTTAATGCTATCTGATGTATTTTATCACCTGTATAGTTCTCTATGGATAAGTCAGGGTTAACCATCCTGACTCTGCCCTTGTAGGAGGCTAGGAGATGGACTTAGGTCCACCCCTAGTTCAGTTAGTGTGAGTCTAGAGTTATCTAGGGAAGAGAGAGGAGGTACATGTGCTCACTCCTCAGAAGACTAGGCCTAAGTTCCACAGAATCACTATCTCTGAGGCTTGTGCATCGCCCTTTCTACTCTACAGTTCTGACTTACAGAGAGAAAAGAAAGAACCAGAAGGTCCAGAATCTACATGGCTGAGCTCTGGAGTCAGTCAGCAAGGTGTTCACTGTTTGATACTGCAGTGAGAGGGACATTGCTAATACACCCTTCATACTTGGACAGGGTCCTGGCCAGTCCTATCTTAACCCTCTACCCCTTCAGCGAGGAATGACAGACAAGTTTGCAAGAACCTTATTGCCAGCCTTAGATTCTGCAGAAGGAGTAAGAAGGATAGAGGAAAGGAGCACTAAAATCCCAATCATTGCCTATAGCTATACACTGCTATCAGAAGATTTGCACAGTGAATTGTTTTGATATATATATATTTGATGTACTGCAACTCCTATTCTGCACTGTAGTAAAGATAGACATTTTTTCTTTGACTTTTCTACATCTGGTCTGTTACTGACTCCAGCACCATTCACTGGCCACTTCATCTGCTTTCACACTCCTGCCTCACACCTGCACCAAATTTATGCCACCAAGGGCAACCCAACTACCATGGCCAGGCAGGAGCCCATACATGAGGGTGTGCCCCGAGGGAAGAAAGGGTTTGCCCTCCTATCACTACCATAGCCCTAGAGAGCATCGGTGTGAGGATTGCCACTGTGATGTGAATCACTCCTATCCTCCGCTCTTCTCCTCCTGGGCTGCGGAAATGCTCCTGCAGCTATACAACCTAGATCAGGGATGCTCAACCTGTGGCCCTCCAGCTGTTGCAAAACTACAACTCCCAGCATGCCCTAATAGCTGTAGGCTGTCCAGGCATGCTGGGAGTTGTAGTTTTGCAACAGATGGAGGGCCACAGGTTGAGCATCCCTGACCTAGATCTTCATGAGAACCAGGCCCAGATCATAGTGAGGGCACCTCTCAGTTGGGTTAGGTACGTCCACCAGAGGTAGAACCCCTTTTTTTGGACCCAGTCCTGTGTATCTTTGCACGTTGCATTTATGCCTCCAATTGATCACAGCAAAAATGGAGCATTTTTGCTGAGACTTTAGCAAAGGTGCTAGACACAAAATAGTGATTTTCTGAAAATGACGGCAAAACCACAACTAAAAGTGCAGAACTTCTCCATCCACATCAATGTCCACATTTCTTGGATAAAAGTCTTCAGTTTTCTCTCCGGGTAGTTCTATGGCTTAGGTTTTGTAACCTGCTGATCACCAGAGGAATGTGACAGGGATGACTTCCTTTCCTGTTTATGGAAGGACCAAGACATTTCCAGGATTGAAAAACCTTTCCAGGAACCACGTGGTTTATTTGCTGAGTTGGAAGCTTTGAGAACAATTTCTGGATGTTCAGGATTTGCAGAATTGCAATGACTGATAAAAAGTCATGATCTTGCAGAATTTCTTGGTGCCTTGTAAGGGATGGATGAGGAATTTTAAGCATTTTATCAAAAGCCATTATTGTTGTGTGAATGATAGGTCAACAGTTTATTCATCTTCAATAAAACTCCTGCAGCCGGGCATCTAATGAGCACAACATGGTCAGTACCATAACAAGGTGCACATAGCATAGTGGGAGGCTATCCCCCTGCTATGGCACCTTTGGAGCAAGTGGTTGCTCCTGCGTCCTGGTTGTTCTCATTCCTTTTGCTATTGGCTGGTAAGAACCTGTGCCCGCCCCTGAGGATCTACAAGGAGGACGAGTCTTGGTCCGAGATTTATTCAAAGGGTGTGGAAGGGAAACAGACACCTAGAACTTCTGTCTTGGGTGGCAAAACCTGGCAGCATCATTGAGGAAGAGAGGATTTTGCCCTTTGCTATATGTACTATGACTTTTTTTTTCCAAAAGGAAACGTTGAGGTAGTGGAAATTGAAAAATGTTAATGAAATCTGAAAAATTGGAACTTATTACTGTAGTTGGAAAATAACTAATGCACGTGTGTGCAGAAAGTTGTAATGATTTTATTAAGATGTCAATACAGGGATAGCTTTCTGTTACTCCCAATCCCCTGCTTCTATTCACACAACCGTAGGTAAGTGATACAAGTATTGTTGCCTGAGGCCACCACTAGGGGCAGTATAGGAGCTTTTTGAATATAGGTTTATTATGGCATTCAAAGGGTGCAATAAAAATCAGTGCAAAAGAAAAAATATCTCAGTGACAGAAAAAAACCTAAAGGTGAACTGTAAGAACAGTACTAAAACTGAGGAAGAGAAAGCTGAGAGAAAAGAGAACATAGCACAATAATAAGGTGCTGTGGGGATTTCTTGGGTTTTCTTGCAAAATGCAGAACATTCTAAAGAGTTCATAAACTGACAGTCAGCACTGTACCTGTGACAAATGCGTCTGTGTAACCGACTGACAGGGCACATACCTGTGTGTACAAATCAATCCTGTGGATTTCTAGTCCCATCTTCACAGTGGTATATTGATCACTATTCTGTGTACACAAGCACCTTCATTTAAAGGAAATCTGTCACCTACTTTTACTGTATGTGATTGATGACAATGCTGTGAAGTGCCGGACAACATGATTAAAACTATACCATTGTCTGGGTTACTGATCCTTTAAAACACCGGAAAATGAACTTGGGTTGTTATGCAAATTGGATCAAAGTGTCCAGATGGGCGTCACCAATGGTTCAAGGAGCAGAAGCTCGCCTCTCCCCTGGAGTCCAAGATCGCCTCAACCCAGAGCCCAAGACCACCTCTCCCCCCAGAGCCCAAGACCGCCTCTCCCCCAGAGCCCAAGACTGCCTCTCCTCCAGAGCTCAAGACCACCTCTCCCCCAGAGCTCAAGACCACCTCTCCCCCAGAGCCCAAGACTGCCTCTCCTCCAGAGCCCAAGACTGCCTCTCCTCCAGAGCCCAAGACCACCTCTCCCCCAGAGCTCAAGACCGCCTCTCCCCCAGAGCCCAAGACCGCCTCTCCTCCAGAGCCCAAGACCGCCTCTCCCCCAGAGCCCAAGACTGCCTCTCCTCCAGAGCCCAAGACTGCCTCTCCTCCAGAGCCCAAGACCACCTCTCCCCCAGAGCTCAAGACCGCCTCTCCCCCAGAGCCCAAGACCGCCTCTCCTCCAGAGCCCAAGACCGCCTCTCCCCCAGAGCTCAAGATCGCCTCTCCTCCAGAGCTCAAGACCACCTCTCCCCAGAGCCCAAGACTGCCTCTCCTCCAGAGCCCAAGACCACCTCCCCTCCAGAGCCCAAGACTGCCTCTCCTCCAGAGCCCAAGACCGCCTCTCCCCCAGAGCCCAAGACGACCTCAACCGAGAGCCCAAGACCACCTCTCCTCCAGAGCCCAAGACCGCCTCTCCCCAGAGCCCATGACCCCCTCTCCCATAAAGCCTAAGTGCACAGCTCCCATAGAGCCCAAGAGCGCCTATCCTCCAGAGCCCAAGACCGATTCTCTCCAGAGCCCATGACCCCCTCTCCCATAGAGCCCAAGTGTGCCGCTCCCATAGAGCACAAGTGCACAGCTCCCCCAGAGCCCAAGACCAACTGTGTTCTTCAGGTGCTCACAATTGCAGCATTAGGAGGCTGAAGGATATATTGCAGTGTTTGGGGGCCCTGACCATTGCTCATATGAGGCCAAGATAATGTTGACAGTGGCCCCAGGGGGTCATGTAAATAAAGGAACAATAGTCAAGGTCATAGGTCATATCTAATCATGAAGATCCTATAAGTCTTAAAGTTGTTATCCCATAATTAATCTAAAAAATGAAAACCAGACATCATATAGTACATGATGATCTCTTTCTAACAAAGCTAGAACCAGCCCTGTACCTCACAAGGATCCAGAGATCTCCCCATTCATTGCTCCAATTGCTCTGCCAGATTATCTTCAGCATGGCAGCTCAGAGGCATGTCCTTTCTGCTGCAGCTCTCTCCCTGTAACTGCCACAACTTCTAACAGAACATATGGCTGGTGGCAGCTGAAGATTTAAGCTGAGCACGCTCGACCAGCTTAGTGAGACAGACAAAACATAAGGAAAAGAACAAACAGCAGGTGGCGCTATACAGATTCCATTTATTGAATAACTAATTAGCTATACTACACTTTTAATTACATGCAATTACAAAAGTATTCAGATCCAGATGCTGGTTTGAAAAATGTAGAATATTATTGATGACACAATCGAGAAATGCTCAGCTTGAGATAAAAATTTTTTTGTCCAAGTCATGGACAAAATGTTATGTATATGACAACCCACATTTCCAATAGTACCACAAATGTCTAGGATTTTAAGAAATCATCTGTCTCTTTTCCCAAGCACAGCGCCACTCTCGTGTAGTGTATGCTCCTGGTATTGCAGCTCAACCTCATTCACTTGGACAAGGACCGGGTGTTTCTAGAGAGGGAGTGCACCCTTTTCTAATCCTAAAAACAACATAATCACATTTCCATAGAGAACCCTCATACTTTTGGGATGGGGGGGAATCTGTACGACCAGACATTTCCCATGCACAATTATTGAAGGTTTAGTTCCGATCAATATCTTAGTGTTTATCTATTAACCTGGATTCCTTATATATGTGGAATCATTTCCAGACAATGTTTGAGCCATTTCCTAGGAGTGGATGTGTAATTATTATTTAAAGGGATTGTCCAGAGGATTCAGAGATAAATAAGGGGGTCCTCTATTCAGGATCTTCATGTATCGGACAGAGTATAGATGGTCATCTCTCTATCTCTCTCCCTCACTGGAGGACCTGTCCTGCGTTACACAGACAGCACATTCATTGGAATGGACAGTGTGTAATGCTCACTTTCTCCAGTGGTGGCGCTGCAGGGATGTTACACACTAGCTGCCACAGCGGATTACAGGGGGTCCCCATGAAGGGACACTTTTTAATCTGCTTTTTGTCAGGGGATTCCTCTAAGGACGCTCCATGTTTTGCAGTCCGTAAATTGCGGATGCCGCCCGCGTGTTTCCGCAATTTGCAGAACGGAATGGGCGGCCGATTATAGAAATGCCTATTCTTGTCTGCGGACAAGAATAGGACATGCTCTATCTTTTTTGTGGGGCAGAACAACGGATGCAGACAGCGCACAGCGTGCTGTCCGCATCTTTTGCAGCCCCATTGAAAAGAATGGGTCTGCACCAGTTCCGCAAAATTGCGGTTGTGTGAATGAGCCCTAACAAGTAGGGATTGTGCAAAGCCTAGAACTCCTAAGGGGTTGTTTCGTCTCCCTCATTACATGGCCGTCATTATAATGCACAGGCGACACAGGGTCCGTCAGCACAGGAGCTGCCCTTACACTCTGGCTCATAGAGGGTACCGATTGGAGGGACCACCATCTACGGTGTCTAGTAGTTGTCTTCAAGAGACATCCCCTTTAAACAGGACCTGTCGTCTCACCTGACATGTCTGTTTTAGTAACTACCTGCATCCCCCATGTAATAAAAATTCTGGATCATCTGTTCTTATGACTCTATGTTGTGCCATTCCTTTATTATTCCTGCTAGAAGTTATGAATGAATTGCCTGCAGTTTGTAATAAAGGTCCAGCTCTGTGTTACCAGTTGGGGGTGTTTGTCCCTGTCCCGTCTGACACTGGCAGGCCAGACTGTGCAGCTGTTAACGCCTAACAAACTGCTAGCAATTCATTCATAACTTCCAGTAGGAATAATAGAGGAATCATAAGAATAGATGCCGCAGAACAGTTATTACAAGGGGAATGCAAGTAGTTACTACAACAGCCATGTCAGTAGAGGTGACAGCTCCTGCTTAACGGCTAGTACTGGTTCTGCGGCGCACTGGGTATGACTACATTCCAGTACAAGCTATATACTGGGATCCTGCCCAGTGCTGGTGTAACTCTCCCATTTCACAATATACAGAATAATTCGTGTACGAAAGCCATGGTCATCTGGATAAACTGTTAATGGTCAACTCTTTGTTAGTTCAGAGAGTCCGAGCTGAGCTCTGGGTAGTTCAGTCAACAGGAAAGGTAGAGAGGTCAGACAGGAAGGGATGTATCGGGGCAGTTCCTGCAGTCCTGTGCACAGCGCTGAGCTGGGGAGCTGCTCTCATGCTTGCTGGTCTGTTCCTGAGAGCCGGCGCAGAACAGCAGAGGTAAGAGATACTCAATACATATATATATATAAGATAATGGACATTTGTAAATAGGGATGAAGCAGAGCTGAGTTTGTCAGATGTAACAGAATTGGGTGCGTCGCGACGTTATATATTGGGATTTTACACAGGACTGCAGGTAAGGTAAGCATATTATACCCTCTTTACTCCGCGCTATCATGACGGGCGACAATGTAACCTATGTGCACAGTATAATAGGATATTGTTCTTTTTTTTTTTTCTTTTTCTTCCATTCCCTCCCCATGCGATGCGTCTCGTAATTCCTCCATTTAAAAAATTTTTAAAAAATAACGGAATAATAGTTTGGGTTTTAAAGTGTAACTGTCACTTTAAGAAGTTGCGTTCGGCAGATTTCGGTTTCTGAGAACAACACCAGACTGACTGTCATGCCCAGTGAGAGGGTCTCAAAACTCCTGACATCTCTCTATCAGCAACCTTTGGCACTCCAGCTGCTGTGAAACTACAACTCCCAGCATGAACATGCAATTGGCTGTCTTGTCATTCCCATAGAAGTAAGAATTCTGGGAGTTGTAGTTTCAGAACAGCCGGAGTGTCCGAGGTTGCTGATCCCTGCTCTGTGACGTTATGAGACACATTTTAACAAACTCCTTTTACATATTATTGGTACAGATGTAGCAGAGCTGACTTTGTCATTGCTCTGTTTCTCTTTTGCATTGTGATAAATAACCGAATTGAGATAAATCCTGACGTCCCTGTATGACAAATAAGACACACTTTAAAAAATTTCTTTAAAATATTACGGATAGATGTAGCAGTGCTGAATATATTATGGTTCTATTGCAGACTGACTTTGTCGTTGTGCATGGTGATAACTCACTGAATTTGGACGTCTACAGACATCTCTCTCCCTATGATAAATGAGATACCTTAAAGCAGGCATGCTCAACCGGCGGCCCTCCAGCTGTTGCAAAACTACAACTCCCATCATTCCCTGACAGCCCACAGCTATCATCCTACAGAAGGGCATCGTGGGAGTTGTAGTTTTACAACAGCTGGAGGGCCGCAGGTTGAGCATTCCTGCCTTAAAACTTTCCTTTTAAATTGCTTTTGATGGAGATGTAGCAGAGCTGAATGTGTCTTTGCTCTGTGTCTCTTGTGCACTGCGATAAATCACTGAATTAGGGCCTCTACTGACGTCTGTCTGATAAAGGAGGCACACTTTAAAACAGGCATCCTCAAACTGCGGCCCTCCAGCTGTTGCAAAACTACAACTCCCAGCATGCCCGAACAGCCTACAGGTATCAGCCTACAGCAGGGCATTGTGGGAGTTGTAGTTTTACAACAGCTGAAGGGCCGCAGTTTGAGGATGCCTGCTTTAAAACATTCCTTTTAAATTTTATTGCTGCAGATGTAGCAGAGCTGACTTTGTCATCGGACTGTTGCTCTTGGGCACTGGGATAATGCACTGAATTAAAATAATACAGCAGGTTTACTTATAATCCTACCAAAAGCAACCAATTACAGATCATGAGATGACTGCTTTAGAAAATGAAAGGTGGGATCTGATTGGTTGCTATGGGCAACCAAACCAGTTTTCCTATAGACCACTTTTGATAAATCCCCCCCCCCCCCATTGAGTACAATCTGACAAGCAACTAAATTGTCAACCTCGCCCCTTTCGTCGGTATAATATGCATGTGTCGCCATGGTAACCATGGTAGGCGGGGAATCAGAGGCTGGGTGCGGCAGTATAAACTCTGGGTCCCATTATCTCAATGACAGCCTGTAATGCTATAAGTTGTCTTTGCTACAATCCGATAATGTGGAATCCAATAATTTCCCCCCCAAAAAATAAAAAAATTCCAGTCCCAGGAAATGATCTAACACAATATAAGGCCGTAACTATCTGAAATATTAATTGTCCTGCCGGTTGTTACTGAAAAGCAAACACACGAGTTAAAGAGTAACCCCGGGAAGAAAACATTAGCAGCGCGGCGCTGGGGAGATTAATATGTGGCGACGTGTCCGTACTTTCTATTTCTTTCACTTTGTACCCAATGCCAGAAGGTGCCCCGAAAATAAGCTGCCGACATGATCGGGGGCACATAGGATGGGCGGCCAGTCGGTGGATCCCGAAACCACCCATCTGTGGTGACTGCACGTATGTAAAAACCATAAAAACATCACGTAATATCACAAAAAGTAAAGTGATAAACTATAAAAGTACGTTCAGACGGTCAGGTGAACCAGGAGAGAACTTAAAAAAAAGTTGCACCCATCCTTTATACTTTCTCCCTCCTTTTATGATTCACTACTGATTTTGGCTTCTAAAACTGCACCAGGAAACCTGACCGTGTGAACGTACCCTAGGACAGGGATCAGCAACCTCGGGCACTCCAGCTGTTCTGAAACAGCACTAGTAACATTCCTATAGAGACGGTCCTAGTAATATTCCTATAGACAGTACTAGCAATATTCCTATAGAGACAGTATTAGTAACATTCCTATAGACAGTACTAGTCACATTCCTATAGACAGTACTAGTAACATTCCTATACAGACGGTCCTAGTAATATCCCTATAGACAGTACTAGCAATATTCCTATAGAGACAGTCCTAGTAATTTTCCTATAGAGACAGTATTAGTAACATTCCTATAGACAGTACTAGTAACATTCCTATAGAGCCAGTCCTAGTAACATTCCTATAGACAGTACTAGTAACATTCCTATAGAGACAGTCCTAGTAACATTCCTATAGACAGTACTAGTATTTTTCTCCAGACAGTAACATAGTAACATAGTTTATAAGACTGAAAAAAGACATCTGTCCATCCAGTTCGGCCTGTTTCCTATAAGTTGATCCAGAGGAAGGCAAAAAACCCCTGTGAGATAGAAGCCACTTAAGGGGAAAAAATTCCTTCCCGACTCCAATCAGGCAATCAGAATAACTCCCTGGATCAACGACCCCTCTCTAGTAGCTATAGCCTGTAATATTATTACGCTCCAGAAATACATCCAGGCCCCTCTTGAATTCCTTTATTGTACTCACCATCACCACCTCCTCAGGCAGAGATCTCCATAGTCTCACTGCTCTTACCATAAAGAATCCTCTTCTATGTTTGTGTACAAACCTTCTTTCCTTCAGACGCAGAGGATGTCCCCTCGTCACAGTCACAGTCCTGGGGATAAATAGATGATGGGAGAGATCTCTGTACTGACCCCTGATATATTTATACATAGTTATTAGATCTTCCCTCAGTCGTCTTTTTTCTAAAGTGAATAACCCTAATTTTGATAACCTTTCAGGGTACTGTAGTTGCCCCATTCCAGTTATTACTTTAGTTGCCCTCCTCTGAACCCTCTCCAGCTCTGCTATGTCTGCCTTGTTCACAGGAGCCCAGAACTGTACACAGTACTCCATGTGTGGTCTGGCTAGTGATTTGTAAAGTGGTAGGACTATGTTCTCATCACGGGCGTCTATGCCCCTTTTGATGCAACCCATTGTCTTATTGGCCTTGGCAGCAGCTGCCTGACACTGGTTTTTGCAGCTTAGTTTGCTGTTTATTAAAATTCCTAGATCCTTTTCCATGTCAGTGTTACCGAGTGTTTTACCATTTAATATGTACGGGTGACTTGCATTATTCCTTCCCATGTGCATAACTTTACATTTGTCAGTGTTAAACCTCATCTGCCACTTCTCTGCCCAAGCCTCCAATCTATCCAGATCCCTCTGTAGCAGTATATTGTCCTCTTCAGTGTTAATTGCTTTACACAGTTTAGTGTCATCTGCAAAAATAGATATTTTACTGTGCAAGCCTTCTACAAGATCATTAATAAATATATTGAAGAGAATAGGGCCCAATACTGACCCCTGAGGTACCCCACTAGTGACAGTGACCCAATCTGAGTATCTACCATTAATAACCCCCCCTCTGTTTTCTGTCACTCAGCCAGTTACTTACCCACATACAGACATTTTCTCCCAGTCCGAGCATCCTCATTTTATATACTAACCTTTTATGTGGTACAGTGTCAAATGCTTTGGAGAAGTCCAGATATATAGTCCAGTAACATTCCTATAGAGACAGTCCTATAGACAGTACTAGTAATTTTCCTACAGACAGTCCTAGAAACATTCCTATAGACAGTACTAGACAGTACTAGTAACATTCCTATAGAGACAGCCCTAGTAACATTCCTACAGACAGTACTAGTAACATTCCTATAGACAGTACTAGTAACATTCCTAGGTTACTTTCACACTTGCGGCAGAGTGATCCGGCAAGCAGTTCCGTCTCAGACTGGAAGGACGGATCCGGAATTGCGGTATTTTGCACTAATACATTCCAATGGGAAAAAATTCCGGATCTGGCATTTACGGCATGTGTTCTGGAATTTTGGACGGAGATAATACCGCAGCATGCTGCGGTATTATCTCCGTTTTGAAATGTCAAAAAGACTGAAGACATCCTGATGCATCTTGAACGGATTTTTCTCCATTCGGAATGCATGGGAATAAAACTGATCAGTTATTTTCCGGTAGTCTGAAAGTACCCTTATACAGACAGTACTAGTAATATTCTTATAGAGACATTTCTAGTAACATTCCTATTGAGACAGTACAGTAACATTCCTATAGAGACAGTTCTAGTAACATTCCTATAGAGACAGTACTAGTAACATTCTTATAAAGACAGTACTAGCAACATTCCTATAGAGACAGTACTAGCAACATTCCTATAGAGACAGTCCTAGTAATATTCCTATAGAGACAGTTCTAGTAACATTCCTATAGAGACAGTCCTAGTAACTAGTACTAGTACTGCCTCTATAGGAATGTTACTAGTACTGTCTATAGGAATGCTACTAGTAATGTCTCTATAGGAATTTTGCTAGTACTGTCTCTATAGGAATGTTACTAGTACTGTCTATAGGAATATTACTAGTACTGTCTCTATAAGAATGTTACTACTAGTACTTTCTCTATAGGAATGTTACTAGTACTGTCTCTATAGGAATGTTACTAGTACTGTCTCTATAAGAATGTTACTTGTACTGTCTCTATAGGAATGTTACTAGTACTGTCTATAGCAGGGGTGCACAACCTTTTCTGGTTGGGGGCCACATTGTCAGACTGAAGGAATCCCAAGGGCAGAAAGTAAAAGTTAAATGGGTATTACCAACCGATATACTGTATTTATTGCATATTTTACACACGGTATATACAATACTATAAATGTCTGGTTACACCTCGAGGATTCCCATCTCACGGGAGATGAAAAATGCATGTGAGCAGCCACAAGACATAGACATACATGTCTGTCACCAGATGGTTGGGGGCCGCACAGAATGATATCTAGGGCCGCATGTGGCCCACGGGCCGCAGGTTGTGCACCCCTGGTCTATAGGAATATTACTAGTACTGTCTCTATAAGAATGTTACTACTAGTACTTTCTCTAGAGGAATGTTAATAGTACTGTCCCTCTAGGAATGTTATTAGTACTGTCTCTATAAGAATGTTACTAATACTTTCTCTATAGGAATATTACTAGTATTGTCTCTGTATGAATGTTACCAGTACTTTATAGGAATCTTTTTACTACTGTCTGTATAGGAATGTTGCTAGTACTATTGATATCAACTTGTTGATATCAGTGTGATTCAATTGCATCGAAAAAGAGAACAGTTCTGCCAAGTGTAGCGGCACTGAGTATGTGATGTATAGAAGAGCAGAGCTGAGTCTGTCTCCGTTTGGCATGGTACAATCCGTCTGCCTGGGTTACAGCATGTACAGTATGTGGAAGCATCATGCATGCAAGGAACAAAAAGTGACTAAAGTGTATTGTGAACTTGCCAACAATCCCATGAAATGTACCGTGAAGGAAGTGAGGGTCATGGAAATCTGCTCTGATGGGGATGCTTCCGGCTGTTTGGGGAACGTTGAGATTGGGGCAAAGACCTACAAATATCCTGTAGGTCTGATACTGTATGTGCTTGTAGCTGTGCAATTTTTGGACCTGCGGGTTCCATAGCGTGTGAGATGTTTCAGTGGATTGTGGGAGAAAAGAGAACTATTGACCATAATAAGAAGTTAGTAACCTTTTCGGTAGCGCATTTTAGGCCTCTTTTACGCGAGCGTAATAGATTGGCTCCGGATGCGTTCAGGGTGCGTTCAGTGAAACGCGCACCATTCTGCAAGCAAGTTCAGTCAGTTTTGTCTGCAACTGCATTTTGCGTGAAAAACGCAGAAAATAGAACATGCTGCGATTCTCACGCAACACAGAAACGATGCGTAAAAAGACAACGCTCATGTACACAGACCCATTGAAATGAATGGGTCAGGATTCAGTGCGGGTGCAATGCGTTCACGTCACGCATTGCACTCGCGCAGAAAACTCGCTCATGTGAAAGGGGCCTTACTCGTAGTCATTGACTTGATGATATACATCATATACCGTATTTCTAGAAAGTTCATTATTTTGAGAAATATTTCATAAACGAGTGAATGGTGATGATTTTAACTTTACAGGCCAGACTGGAGCGTTATTACAATGCAAATATCATAAGGACGAACTAGATGATGGAGCCCATTGAGGTAGAAGACGTTTCCACCTGTAACAAGGTCCATCGACTTCACCCAATTGAAGAAGATGATTCAGAGGACGTAGAACCAATGGTGGAACCTGCGAAGAAATCATCATCGGGAGATATGAGTCCACGGCATTTAGAAGAACACACCAATGGAGAGAATCAGGTGTCGGGACTCACCGCGGCCGCCCACAGCTCGAGATCCATTGTCGCTTCTATGAAAAAGGTCATATCTTCCCTAGGACCCAATGGTAAGAGAATGGGCTTTATACTTAAAGGGCTACTCCAATTTTTATTTTTTCCTTTTTGTTCATATAATTTGTTGAACTTATTTGTTCATATAACAGGAAATCATACAATTTTCTAATATACATGTAGTTAAAATTCTGCATGCCTACCTTCTAAATCAGGAGGTTGACCCCCCTATATGCAGTAGAATGGTATAACCCATGTAACAGTCCTGTGTAATGTATCCAGTCCTGTGTAATGAAACATGGCATCAGTCATGTGACACTTCACATCATATAACCCCTGACATTTAGCATGCAGCAGTGTCAGATGCGCTGGGTCAGGGCAATAAGACTAGTGTTGGAATCATGGGGTGGGGGTCATTTACTATGCTGAAATACGCCTAAATCAAACCATTGCACCGCTATCTGTGACTTCGCCCCGCTCACACCAGATATAAATAAGTGGACGAGGAAGGGAAAGGGCCGGCAGGTTCATCTCATTCACCATTTTCTACTCCTGTTTTAGGGGTAGAAAAAGGTCTAAATGTAAGACAGCTCGGGAGTTGTCTTACATTTAGAACTGGAGCTGGATGCTCCTCTTCATAACTTCGGCGGATCCACTGCCAGGGCTTTATTAAGAACGGCGTCTATAATGCTGTTCTTAATAAATGCAATACATGATTTTTATTGAGGTTATTACAGTATCTACATTACTGTGTGTATTTACATGACTGCCTGTCTGTAGGTGATTTGAAAAATGGACACTTGTTTGTAGGTGATGTTGTAAAATGGCTTCCTGTTTCTTGGTTTTGTTCTCATGTTTTTAATAAAGTTTAATGTAAAAAAACGAACATGACATATACTCAGATCTGTTTCTATATAGACACTGAGAGACACGATCAGATACTGCTGCAGGTACAGTAATAATACTGTGTATACTGTATATGTTCTACTCCTCAGTACTCTACTATTCACCTGTTAGATACCTGAGCAGTTATCTGAAAGCCAGTCAATTTAAAGGGGTATTCTGGTTGTTACAAGCTATCCCTTAGGCCACTTTCACGCGACTGTATGTTTTTGCGGTCCGCAAAAAACGGATCCACAAAAAAAAATGGATGACATCCGTGTGCATTCAATTTTTTTGCGGAACGGAACATTTGGCCCCTAATAGAACAGTACTATCCTTGTCCTTGATGCGGACAATAATAGGACATGTTCTATCTTTGAACGGAAATACGGAAACTGAATGCATACGGAGTACATTCCATTTTTTTTTTGCGGGCCCATTGAAATGAATGGTTCCGTATACGGAACGCAAAAAACAGCCCGTACACTCGCAAAAAAAAACGTTTGTGTAAAAGACGCCCTATCCACATACTGTTTACGAGAACTGGGGCCCCGTACCACCTTGCAGCCCCAATAAAAACAATGGAGTGGCCGTTCATGCATGTGTGCAGCCGCTCCTTTCATTTCCATGGGAATTCCAGCGATAGGTGAGCGCTGTACTCCGCTATATCCTGAACTCCCATTGAAATGAATGGAGCATGTGCGACCGGCTACTCCATTAATTTCAGGGGGCCTTTATAGGGTATGTTCTTGTGATCGGCAATAGGACCCCCACCGACCTCTCCTTTGGATAGGTGATAATAACTTGTAACTACCAGCATACCCCTGCTTCTGCAATAGTACATACACGTGGATCCTTCAGTCCAGAAATCCACCCGTGATTTCGGGTAAATTGTTGGAATGTATTTTTTTTTACATTCTTTAAAGCGAATGATGGAGCCCGCCTGCTCATGGTTAGGAGATGTAAACATCTGTATGGGCTGTGCAGATTGCGCAGATTATATTGGCTTCTGTCCTGGAATAACAGGAGACTTTTCCTGGCTGCCAGACTATAGGACGTCTGCTCAGGTTCACTTTATCATGCAGAACTTTTCTGCTTCTCATAGAAGTTAGAACTCCGGGGCTTGAAGGAACAGGCTTTGTGTGTCCCCTCTTGAGCTTCATTATTAATAATGTGTATTAGGCTACATGCACACGAACATTGTTTGTTTCTCTGTCCGTTCCGTTTTTTTTTGCGGATAGTATGCGGACCCATTTATTTCAATGGGTCCGCAAAAAATGCGGACAGCACATCATGAACTGTCCGCATCAGTATGTCCGTTCCATAGCCCTGCAAAAAAAATAGAGCATGTCCTATTCTTGTCCGTTTTAGGCATTGTTACAATGGATCCGCAAAAAAACGGATGGTATACGGATGTCATCCATTTTTTTTTGCGTATCCGCAATTTGCAGACCGCAAAACACATACGGTCATGTGCATGTAGCCTAAGGCTACATGCACACGACAGTTGTTTTTTGCTGTCCGCAAATCAGGATCCACAAAAAAACTGATGGTCCATAAGTTTTTTTGGGAGGATTCCTTTGTTTTCACAGATCCATTGTAATAAATGCCTACCCTCGCCGCTTTTTAAAGTCTCGTAAAACCCTTTTAAATGTATACGGTCACAGCAGTAGCACTTATAAGTGTGTAGGACAAATCCTTCATCTACTTCCCCTGCTCAGCAGGTACATGTTGTGACACTTTCAACAGAAAAAGGCATTTTTTAAAAACTCAACATTTGTAGAAAGGAAATTTTATTTTTGAAATTTTGGCTGTTTTTCTTTTTCATTTGGGCAGAACTGTACCACTGAAAATGAAATACTAAATATTCCCCTCCGGTAGCAGTTAGCACAAACGATAACACCTCTTATATAGATGGGTGTCAGTGTATTGCCGCTTTGATGTTATCTGAAGGGTAACTGTGATAATAGTAGATGTAGAATTGGGGTGACAGTTTGACAGCTGTGTTGTTCTCTTACCCTAGGTACACACCTAAGCGTTTTACAGCGCGTTCAAACGCGCTGTAAAACACACAACATGTGAAAAGCCATGCTTCCCTATGGGCATGGTTCACATCTGGGCGTTTTACAGCGCGTTTGAGCGCGCTGTAAAACGGCCAACGCCCAAACAAGTACATGAGCTTCTTTGGGGCGTTTTAACGCGCCTATGGACAATGATGCCATAGGGGAGAGTCACTCAATCGCGCGTATGACGCGCGTTTGTAAGTTAACAAAACGCGCATCAAAAAACGCACATAAAACGCGCGTCATACGCGCGATTCAGAAACGCCTAGGTGTGTTCCCAGCCTTAGAAGTGAAAAAGCCAGGACGGGAAGTGGAATACATGGAGTGCCTTTAAAAAATTACATCCCGATACAAAAATTCCGTACATAGAATATTCACATACTGTATATAAAAAATGGATGTGTCCCTTTAAAGACGTCTTACCGAGTCTAACATGTTTCTCTACAGCTTCCTCTCCACTGCCAGATTTTATTCACGTTAATGACTGCTTTAAAGAAAGGTCGGAAAAACCCCCTGATCAAACAGAAACCTTTTTGTCAGGTAAAGCCCTTCGAAAAATGTATAATTCTATACTGTGATTGCACGGTTGCTGGAAAACTACAACTTCTACAACTTGATATGACAGGTAATGGTGAGAGTAGTAGTTACCAGAGAGCTCCCACTGACTGAGGCGCTGCTCCAAATGTAACTACCTAGGGAGCTATTCGCCCAAGCGGGTTTAACTTAACCCGAACTCACAGCGTCATGAAGATCTTGGGTGCTGTGAGTTTGGGTCAGCTAAACTTGGTCTTAGGCCGCAGCACACACAGGTGATATCGACGGGTAATACACTTAGGCTACTTTCACACTTGCGTTGTTAATTCCGGTATTGAGATCCGGCAGAGGAATAAAACTAATCCGTTTTGATATTGCACATCAGGATGCATCCGTTCCGTTAAGATGCGGTTGTGTGAAATGAAAACGGAAAAAAACGAATCCAATACTAAATACATTGAAAGTCAATGGGTGACGGATTCGTTTTTTTAAGCTCCTAAAAAAACGAATCCGTCGCTATTGACTTACATTGTTTTCAATGCCGAAACCGTTTCTATCACCGGACACAAAAACGCAGCTTGCAGCGGTTTTGTGTCCAGTCACAAAACGGAATGCTGAATGTAATCTCTTTACATTCAGAATGCATGAGGACTAAACGGAAACGCTTTTTTCCAGTATTGGGAACCGGCAAAACAACAACGTAAGTGTAAAATGTAGCCTTATGTGAGCAGCCCCTACACAACACGGAGAACTGTATCCGGGCATGCAGTGTATGCATATTGTTTGATCACATAATGCCACGCTATGCGGGGCTGTCAACCAGAATTTTTCTTTTTTCTAGACAACTTATCCCAAAATCACGGACAAATTGGAAAACCATAATAAATAGTATAGATTATAAGTAATATGTGTCCATAGCTCTTACTTAGAGCTGTAAACTGATGATAATCACAACCAAAATAATCCAGTCAAGTTACAACCAGCCTCAAAAAAACGGACCAGTCTTTTTTTTTCATGGACACAGGAAAAAAATTACCTATTTTTACGGACTGTCCAGAAATTTCTAGACGGTTGGCAACCCTGGTGCTATAGTGCATTCCTAGTGATGGTATGGTGGTCTAAAATGAATATAGAGGGTCCGGGTTGTGATCTTGGAGGTCTGAATGTATTAAGGGTGTCTCTTCTGGGGTCATGAAATAATTTAGGGGGTCTCTTCCAGGGTCTGTTATTAATATGGGGATGTGGTGTTTTCTGATATTAAGGCCTCATGCACACGACCGTTGTTTGTTTCCGCGTCCGTTCCGTTTTTTTTCACGGATAGGATGCTTTCCCATTCATTTCAATGGGTTCGTCAAAAAATGCGGATGGTCAACCGTTTTTGTTCCGCATCCGTGGTCCGTGTTTACATTCCGTCATTAAAAAAGATCATGTCCTATTTTTTTCACGTTTGTGAACAAGGATAGGCCTCATTACAATGGTTCTGCCCAAAAAACGGATCCGCCCCAAAAAATGGTCCGTCATCGTTTTTTTGACGGAAGCAAAATTTGCGGACAGAACGGACGCGGAAATAAACAACGGTCGTGTGCATGAGGCCTAATATAGAGGTATAGTCTGTGGTATAATAATTTCACCTCAAAAAGGGTACTTCCATTCTTCCAGGACCTGCTGCTCCGGCTCCATCCTGTGAAGGGGTCCCTCAGGCGGACATTTCTGTGCATGCACAACCTTCTCCACATTAAGAACGGGAAATGGGGAGCATTCTGGTCAGGTCTTAGCAGCTAAGACGCCACCAAACATTTGGAGAAGTGACTTGAAGCTCCTGGGAATCAATATAAAATCTTGAGGGGGGCCCCATCCTACCATGTTGTCTCCTTATATAACAGAGGGGATTTTGGACCCTCTTAGGCGCCGAGGTGACTGCTGCCTCCGCACCCCCTACATCCCTGTTGGGAGCTAATGAAAATTCATCCTCGCCTGAGATAACAAATCTGCAGAGCTACATCCCATGAGATTAGGGGAACTAATTTGTACAGAGAAGGAAGGAAGCTGGTCAGGATATGGCCGTATTTCACAGGTTCTGATATGACACAACAGTCAGTCTGGTACACAATGTAGCTCGCTGACAAACATAGTGTCTTCATGGCATATCCTAGGATAATGGCTAAAGAGATAACGCAGCAAGCAAGGCAAAAAACTAAATTAAATATTTACCCGTATTTTTCGGCATATAAGATGACTGGGCGTATAAGACGACCCCCAACTTTTCCAGTTAAAATATAGGATTTGGGCTATACTCGTCTTATAAGACTACCCCAGCCTCTCATCAGCTCCCCAGCTTCTCATCAGCCCCCCAGCCTCTCATCAGCCCCCAGCCTCTCGTCAGCCCCCTAGTCTCTCATCAGCCCCCAGCCTCTCATCAGCTCCCCAGCCTCTCGTCAGCCCCCTAGTCTCTCATCAGCCCCCAGCCTCTCATCAGCCCCCCAGCCTCTCATCAGCCCCCAGCCTCTTATCAGCTCCCCAGCCTCTCATCAGCCCCCCAGCTTCTCATCAGCCCCCCAGCCTCTCATCAGCCCCCTAGTCTCTCATCAGCCCCCAGCCTCTCATCCGCTCCCCAGCCTCTCATCAGCTCCCCAGCCTCTCATCTGCTCCCCAGCCTCTCATCAGCTCCCAGCCTCTCATCAGCTCCCCAGCCTCTCATCTGCTCCCCAGCCTCTCATCAGCTCCCCAGCCTCTCATCAGCTCCCCAGCCTCTCATCAGCTCCCAGCCTCTCATCCGCTCCCAGCCTCTCATCAGCCCCCCAGCTTCTCATCAGCCCCCTAGTCTCTCATCAGCCCCCTAGTCTCTCATCAGCCCCCTAGTCTCTCATCAGCCCCCCTAGTCTCTCATCAGCCCCGAGCCTCTCATCAGCCTCCCAGCCTCTCATCAGCTCCCCGGCCTCTTATTAGCTCCCCAGCCTCTCATCAGCTCCCCAGCCTCTCATCAGCCTCTGCCTCTCATCAGCCCCCCAGCCTCTCATCCTTTCCCCAGCCTCTCATCAGCTCCCAGTCTCTCATCAGCCCCCCAGCCTCTCATCTGCTCTCCAGCCTCTCATCAGCTCCCCAGCCTCTCATCAGCCCCCCAGCCTCTCATCTGCTCCCCAGCCTCTCATCTGCTTCCCAGCCTCTCATCTGCTCCCCAGCCTCTTATCTGCTCCCCATCTTCACATCAGCCCCCAGCCTCTCATCTGCTCCCCAGCCTCTCATTAGCCCCCAGCCTCTCATCAGCCCCCCAGCCTCTCATCAGCCCCCCAGCCTCTCATGAGCCCCCCCAGCCTCTCATGAGCCCCCAGCCTCTTATCAGCTCCCAGCCTCTCATCAGCCCCCTAGTCTCTCAACAGCCCCCAGATTCTCATCAGCTCTTGCGCTCCCACCGTCTCCCTGCAAATCTGCCGGCCGGTCCCTGTCAAAAAGCACCAGACAGGGCCGGCCGATCTCTTACTTTATGCGCTGCAGCCACCGGGCTCTCCCTCTTCCGGTAACTCATGTCTGTGCGGCGCATTGCTTATGCTACATAAGCAGTGCGCCGGACAGAAATGTGAGTTACCAGAAGAGGGAGAGCCCGGCGGCCACAGGGGAGAAGGACAACCCGGCGTATAAGACGACCCACGACTTTTGAAAAGATTTTCAGGTGTTAAAAAGTCGTCTTATACTCCGGAAAATACGGTAGTCATCTGTTACAATGATTTTAGAAAGTATTTCCCCTTCTGGATTTTCTAAGTTGTCACTCTGAATTTGTATAGCTGTCACCTGACAAAATTGGAAAGTTGTGCTACAAAATGTCCACGTAACCACAGTTGTAAGCAGAATGTAATAGTATGGAAAGGGTTACAGGGGGGCTTCTGAATTTTGAAATTTCCTGATTTATCTCAAGAACAGGAGGACCTGATGCACGATCCCTCCACTACACGGTTACCACCCACAGTGCTGTGATTGTGGATAGGGGGAGACGTGTGGAGGGAAATCAGGATAGGATTTGCCTTAGCTGCACCCCCATATCTTCTTCATGGGCTTCACGCTCAGAGCTGTTAGACCATTTTATAGGAGTGTGATGTAGGGGGACAAATATGTTTGGCCCTCCTCATAACAAAAGTCACACCAGACCAGACTATGTGGACAATCACAATACATTAGTAAGTGCCTGGTATTAACTTTCTCTACATGATAAATGCCACTTAGGGTGGGCTCACACTAGCGTTATGGTTTCCGTTATAACGTTGTTGTAACGGAACATATCGGAATCCATAAGACGGAAGGACGGATCCGTTCTGGAGCCCATAGACATGTATTGTGACAGAATGCTAAATGGAAGCCTTTAAAAGGCATTCCGTTTGCTTTCCGTCATAATACAAGTCTATGGGAAAGCATAACGGATCCGTCTGGTTCCCGTTATGCAAGATGGAAAACTAAGGACTTTGTTTTCCATCTTGCATAACGGGACCCAGACGGATCCGTTATGCTTTCCCATAAACTTGTATTATGACAGAAAGCAATCGGAATGCTTTTTAAAGGCTTCCGTTTTGCATTCTGTCTGGGCATTCCGTTATTTTCCGTTATAACCACGTTATAACGGAAAGCAATAACGGAATCCCTAACGTTAGTGTGAACCCACCCTTACTGAAGTGAGAGAACCCCTTTAACATTGAATCTATCGAGCACGCAGGCCTACCACTACTTTGTTGGACACTCTTTGTTGTTCTGACACGTATTCCTAATTCAGCAGGGTCCACCTTCTCACCAGTTGTAACATCTGTAAGCGATAGGACTAAATAGCGCACCAAAAAACATATTGAACAAAAAAAACACATAAAAAAAGACAGAGATAAATTTAACAATATAAATAGTGCAGGGAGAGGGGCGTCCCATTCTCTATCTTAACCTATGTAATTGTTTGACGGATAGTCTGTAGATAACCCAGTCAATGCTCTTGTCCCACAGATCTCAACATCCATCTTGTGATGGTCCGAGGAGGCGTCCCTGATCCCCAGCTCCAAGCAGAACTCAGGAATAGACTCCGTCTACTGGAGAATGACAACAAGGACGTGGCTGCAGTCTTCTGTGTGAGTCACGATATATCTATGAGAGCGCTTCTCTTATCCTCTGACTTTAGGGCTATTGCACACAAACGTTTTTTGCGTTCCGTATACGGAACCATTCATTTCAATGGGTCCGCAAAAAAAAATGGAAGGTACTCCATGTGCATTCCGTTTCCGTTTTTCCGTTCCGTTCAAAGATAGAACATGTCCTATTATTGTCCGCATTACGGACAAGGATAGGACTGTTCTATCAGGGGCCAGGTGTTCTGTTCCGCAAAAAATTGAATGCACATGGATGTCATCCGTATTTTTGCGGATCCGTTTTTTGCAGACCGCAAAATACATACGCTCGTGTGCATGAGCCCTTAATGTAAAAAAATTAAAATGAGACATGATATAGCACATGACAGTCTCTTTCTAACAAAACTAGAACCACCCTGCATCGCACATGGATCCAGAGATCTCCACATTCATTGCTCCAGTTGTTCTGCTAGATTGTCTGTAGGCTGGAAGCTCAGGGAGCAGGTTGTTTCTGCTGCAGCTCAGGGGAGCAGTATCCTTTCTCATGGGATGTGTCCTTTCTGCTGCAGCTTTTACTCATTCACAGCTAAGGGAACATGTACTTTCCGTTACAGCTCTTTCCCTATCCCAGCTCAGGATCTGTGTTCTTTCTGCTGCAGCTCTCTCCCTGTCCCAGCTCAGGGGGCGTGTCATTTCTGCTGCAGCTCTCTTCCTATGACAGCTCTGGGGGGTGCCTTTTTTGTTGTAGCTCTCTCTCCCTTTGACATGCCAGGTGGTGTGTCCTTTCTGCTGTCGCTCTCTCCCTGCACCAGCCCAGTGGGGTGTGTCATTTCTGCGCGAGCTCTCTTCCTATCCCAGCTCTGGGGGGAGGTGTCTTTTTTTCTCATAGTTCTCTCCCCCTCTGACATGCCAGGTGGTGTGTCCTTTCTGTTGCAGCTCTCTCCCTATCACTGCTAATGGGGTGTGTCTTTTGTGCTGCAGCTCTTTCTATATCACAGCTCGGGGGGCGTTGAAGACCATTTAAAAGACCACCTTGTAAAGCAGGGACCACTGAAAATAGAGTTAATGTCCGTTAACAGTGCAGTGCTTTACATTGGTAATTAGGGTTGAGCGAACCCGAACTGTAAAGTTTGGGTTCGTACCGAACTTTAGGGTTTTTGGTACCCGGACCCGAACCTGGACATTTTCGCAAAATTTCTGGTCCGAGTTCGGTGTTCAGCGATTTCATAGCGCTTTCTGAAAGGCTGTAGGGCAGCCAATCAACAAGCGTTTCACTAGTCTGCCCTTAGAAGCCATCACAGCCATGCCTACTAATGGCATGGCTGTGATTGGCCAAGAGCAGCATGTGACATAGCCTCTATATAAGGAAGAATTCTCTTGAACTTGGTGGTGTGTTCAATCTTCAAACTACAGTGATTATTGAGGGTGCTATGCTACATTTTTGTACCCAGCCCGGAGCCCAGTGATACTGAAAAATCAGTTTGAATCTATGTGCTAGTTCGGTGGGCGTCCGCGGCCATTTTTGCAAATGCAGTGCCCTTGCAACTGCATGTGAACTGCATGTGTGCCAGGGACATTACTTTAATTCTGTTCTGGTAGCTCAGTGGAGGACAAATTCCCTTTTTTGGCTGTTCAAGTACCCCTGTGGCCTGCAGTGACTACCTGGCAGTGAAAATTATTCAATTACATTAGTCTGTCACATTTTTTTGTGACCTAAAGCGGTCTGCAACAGGCACTGCATATCTGACAGTCCAATAAAACCGCTCAGTACTCCAGTTTACCTTGCTGATATAAAAAAGCACACTTTTTTTGCAAGATAGTAAATTTACGGGCTATGCTGCATTTCTGACAGTCCAATTAAAACGTTACATACTGCAGTTACATTGCTGCTATAAAAATGCACATTTTTTTGTGCTAGATAGCAAATTTGCATGCTAAGCTGCATTTCTGACAGTCCAATACAACCGTAACATACTGCATTTACATGCTATAAAAAACACACTTTTTGTGCTAGATAGGTGACAGGGAGGAAAATTTGTAAAAATCGTCTTTTCCATTGGTGGGTGACATTTTGACAGTTTTGCCGTATACAAATCCCTGCTCTGCATAGGTGACAAGAAGGTAAATTTCTAAAAATCGTCTGTTACATTCTTGGGTGACATTAACCCACTTTTACCGTATGCAAACCCTGCTCTGCATAGGTGACAGGGAACTAAATTTAGTAAAAATGTCTGTTACTTCAGTGGGTGACCGCAAAAAATGAGAAGAGCATCAAATAAGGGACGTGGACATGGTTGTGCTGGTGCTGGTGGAGCTCCTGTTGCAGGGAGAGGACGTGGTGGATCTGTGCCAGCTACACGCCCAAATGAAACACCTTCCTGAGGTGTGCGCACACGACAGAGCCTTCAGCGTTATTTGGTAGGCCCGAATGCTGCTCTACGAATAGTGAGGCCAGAACAAGTACAAGCGATAGTGGATTGGGTGGCTGACAGTACCTCGAGTACCGTACTTGTATGGTGATCACAGCGCTCAGTCCAATTCTGACCAGTGTGGGTGCACGTCACGGTTTGTAAACTCCACCTTGTGGAACTTCGTCAGTCTAAGACAGATAAGGCAGCACTCTAGTTTTTGTATGCTGTGTGATTTTATTGATTTAGCCGGACATGGTGGTGCAATTCCATAACACAGCGTTTCGGGCAGTATGAATGCCCTTCATCAGACTGATGTACAGAAAAAAAGAGACCCATATGTCCGGCTAGATCAATAAATTCACCCAGCATACAAAAATTCTCATCTGTCTCAGTGCCTCGAGTACCGTCACATTGTCTCCCACCCGGTCCACTGCTGAAATCTCAGAGTTGGCACCTGCAGCCCATGCCCATCAGTCTTTCACTTCACCCCCTTGCAAATCAGCCAAGCAGTCTGAGCTCCAAGTCATGCAGCAGACTCTTATGCTTTTTGATGACTCTGCTGGCAGGGTTTCCCCAGGCTATCCACATAGCCCTGCCCCAGAAGTGGAAGAGATTGAGTGCAGTGATGCCCAACCACTTATGTTTCAGGATGTGGACATGGGAGGACAACCGCAGCACATCTCTGATGACAAAACACAGGTGCCAACTGCTGCGGCTTTCTGCAGTGTGCAGACCGACGAGGAGGGCAGAGGTCAAAAATGGGTGGAAGATGATGTGGAGGATGATGAGGTCCTAGACCTCACATGGAATCAAGGTCATACGAGTGACCTGTGCAGTTTGGAGGAAGAGGCGGTGGTCGCACAGAGCCACCAGCACAGCAA